>JARFJB010001642.1:0-572500 GCA_036346205.1 Vesta saturnalis
CGCCGATTTCAGAAGCAAACAGGGCATAGATTCCTCTTCCGGACTTCTGAATACTTGACACAAAAAGGTTTGTAATTTTAGAATCAAAATAACATAAGAATTAGGAAAGAACAGAAGACCAAAGTATTAGGTGAACAAATACCTTTCAAACTTATGATGTCCTAATACAAGTTTGCCTCAATTTCGCCGATTTCAGAAGCAAACAGGGCATAGATTCCTCTTCCGGACTTCTGAATACTTAACACAAAAAAGGTTTGTTAATTTTAGAATCAAAAAACTATAAGAATTAGGAAAGAACGAAGACCAAAGTATTAGGTGAACAAATACCTCTTCAAACTTATGATGTCCTAATACACACTTTGCCTCAATTTACGCCGATTTCAGAAGCAAACAGGGTCATAGATTCCTCTTCCGGACTTCTGAATACTTGACACAAAAGAGGTTTGTTAATTTTAGAATCAACAGAACTTAAAATTAGGAAAGAACAGAAGACCAAAGTATTAGGTGAACAAATACCTCTTCAAACTTATGATTGCCTCAATTTACGCCGATTTCAGAAGCAAACAGGGTCATAGATTCCTCTTCCGGACTTCTGAATACTTGACACCAAAGAGGTTTGTTAATTTTAGAATCAACAGAACTATAAGAATTAGGAAAGAACAGAAGACCAAAGTATTAGGTGAACAAATACCTCTTCAAACTTATGATGTCCTAATACACAGTTTGCCTCAATTTACGCCGATTTCAGAAGCAAACAGGGTCATAGATTCCTCTTCCGGACTTCTGAATACTTGACACAAAGAGGTTTGTTAATTTTAGAATCAACAGAACTATAAGAATTAGGAAAGAACAGAAGACCAAAGTATTAGGTGAACAAATACCTCTTCAAACTTATGATGTCCTAATACACAGTTTGCCTCAATTTACGCCGATTTCAGAAGCAAACAGGGTCATAGATTCCTCTTCCGGACTTCTGAATACTTGACAAAAAAAGGTTTGTTAATTTTAGAATCAACAGAACTATAAGAATTAGGAAAGAACAGAAGACCAAAGTATTAGGTGAACAAATACCTCTTCAAACTTATGATGTCCTAATACACAGTTTGCCTCAATTTACGCCGATTTCAGAAGCAAACAGGGTCATAGATTCCTCTTCCGGACTTCTGAATACTTGACACCAAAGAGGTTTGTTAATTTTAGAATCAACAGAACTATAAGAATTAGGAAAGAACAGAAGACCAAAGTATTAGGTGAACAAATACCTCTTCAAACTTATGATGTCCTAATACACAGTTTGCCTCAATTTACGCCGATTTCAGAAGCAAACAGGGTCATAGATTCCTCTTCCGGACTTCTGAATACTTGACACCAAAGAGGTTTGTTAATTTTAGAATCAACAGAACTATAAGAATTAGGAAAGAACAGAAGACCAAAGTATTAGGTGAATAAATTCCTCTTCAAACTTATGATGTCCTAATACACCGTTTGCCTCAAATTACGCCGATTTCAGAAGCAAACAGGGTCATAGATTCCTCTTCCGGACTTCTGAATACTTGACACCAAAGAGGTTTGTTAATTTTAGAATCAACAGAACTATAAGAATTAGGAAAGAACAGAAGACCAAAGTATTAGGTGAACAAATACCTCTTCAAACTTATGATGTCCTAATACACAGTTTGCCTCAATTTACGCCGATTTCAGAAGCAAACAGGGGCATAGATTCCTCTTCCGGACTTCTGAATACTTGACACCAAAGAGGTTTGTTAATTTTAGAATCAACAGAACTATAAGAATTAGGAAAGAACAGAAGACCAAAGTATTAGGTGAACAAATACCTCTTCAAACTTATGATGTCCTAATACACAGTTTGCCTCAATTACGCCGATTTCAGAAGCAAACAGGGTCATAGATTCCTCTTCCGGACTTCTGAATACTTGACACCAAAGAGGTTTGTTAATTTTAGAATCAACAGAACTATAAGAATTAGGAAAGAACAGAAGACCAAAGTATTAGGTGAACAAATACCTCTTCAAACTTATGATGTCCTAATACACAGTTTGCCTCAATTTACGCCGATTTCAGAAGCAAACAGGGCATAGATTCCTCTTCCGGACTTCTGAATACTTGACACAAAGAGGTTTGTTAATTTTAGAATCAACAGAACTATAAGAATTAGGAAAGAACAGAAGACCAAAGTATTAGGTGAACAAATACCTCTTCAAACTTATGATGTCCTAATACACAGTTTGCCTCAATTTACGCCGATTTCAGAAGCAAACAGGGTCATAGATTCCTCTTCCGGACTTCTGAATACTTGACACCAAAGAGGTTTGTTAATTTTAGAATCAACAGAACTATAAGAATTAGGAAAGAACAGAAGACCAAAGTATTAGGTGAACAAATACCTCTTCAAACTTATGATGTCCTAATACACAGTTTGCCTCAATTTACGCCGATTTCAGAAGCAAACAGGGGCATAGATTCCTCTTCCGGACTTCTGAATACTTGACACCAAAGAGGTTTGTTAATTTTAGAATCAACAGAACTATAAGAATTAGGAAAGAACAGAAGACCAAAGTATTAGGTGAACAAATACCTCTTCAAACTTATGATGTCCTAATACACAGTTTGCCTCAAATTACGCCGATTTCAGAAGCAAACAGGGTCATAGATTCCTCTTCCGGACTTCTGAATACTTGACACCAAAGAGGTTTGTTAATTTTAGAATCAACAGAACTATAAGAATTAGGAAAGAACAGAAGACCAAAGTATTAGGTGAACAAATACCTCTTCAAACTCATGATGTCCTAATACACAGTTTGCCTCAATTTACGCCGATTTCAGAAGCAAACAGGGGCATAGATTCCTCTTCCGGACTTCTGACTACTTGATACAAAAAGGTATGTTAATTTTAGAATCAAATGAACTATAAGAATTAGGAAAGAACAGAAGACCAAAGTATTAGGTGAACAAATACCTCTTCAAACTTATGATGTCCTAATACACAGTTTGCCTCAATTTACGCCGATTTCAGAAGCAAACAGGGTCATAGATTCCTCTTCCGGACTTCTGAATACTTGACACCAAAGAGGTTTGTTAATTTTAGAATCAACAGAACTATAAGAATTAGGAAAGAACAGAAGACCAAAGTATTAGGTGAACAAATACCTCTTCAAACTTATGATGTCCTAATACACAGTTTGCCTCAATTTACGCCGATTTCAGAAGCAAACAGGGTCATAGATTCCTCTTCCGGACTTCTGAATACTTGACACAAAAAGGTTTGTTAATTTTAGAATCAACAGAACTATAAGAATTAGGAAAGAACAGAAGACCAAAGTATTAGGTGAACAAATACCTCTTCAAACTTATGATGTCCTAATACACAGTTTGCCTCAATTTACGCCGATTTCAGAAGCAAACAGGGTCATAGATTCCTCTTCCGGACTTCTGAATACTTGACACCAAAGAGGTTTGTTAATTTTAGAATCAACAGAACTATAAGAATTAGGAAAGAACAGAAGACCAAAGTATTAGGTGAACAAATACCTCTTCAAACTTATGATGTCCTAATACACAGTTTGCCTCAATTTACGCCGATTTCAGAAGCAAACAGGGCATAGATTCCTCTTCCGGACTTCTGAATACTTGACACAAAAAGGTTTGTTAATTTTAGAATCAAAATAACTATAAGAATTAGGAAAGAACAGAAGACCAAAGTATTAGGTGAACAAATACCTCTTCAAACTTATGATGTCCTAATACACAGTTTGCCTCAATTTACGCCGATTTCAGAAGCAAACAGGGTCATAGATTCCTCTTCCGGACTTCTGAATACTTGACACAAAAAGGTTTGTTAATTTTAGAATCAAAAGAACTATAAGAATTAGGAAAGAACAGAAGACCAAAGTATTAGGTAAACAAATACCTCTTCAAACTCATGATGTCCTAATACACAGTTTGCCTCAATTTACGCCGATTTCAGAAGCAAACAGGGTCATAGATTCCTCTTCCGGACTTCTGAATACTTGACACAAAAAGGTTTGTTAATTTTAGAATCAACAGAACTATAAGAATTAGGAAAGAACAGAAGACCAAAGTATTAGGTGAACAAATACCTCTTCAAACTTATGATGTCCTAATACACAGTTTGCCTCAATTTACGCCGATTTCAGAAGCAAACAGGGCATAGATTCCTCTTCCGGACTTCTGAATACTTGACACAAAAAAGGTTTGTTAATTTTAGAATCAAAATAACTATAAGAATTAGGAAAGAACAGAAGACCAAAGTATTAGGTGAACAAATACCTCTTCAAACTTATGATGTCCTAATACACAGTTTGCCTCAATTTACGCCGATTTCAGAAGCAAACAGGGGCATAGATTCCTCTTCCGGACTTCTGAATACTTGACACAAAAAAGGTTTGTTAATTTTAGAATCAAAATAACTATAAGAATTAGGAAAGAACAGAAGACCAAAGTATTAGGTGAACAAATACCTCTTCAAACTTATGATGTCCTAATACACAGTTTGCCTCAATTTACGCCGATTTCAGAAGCAAACAGGGTCATAGATTCCTCTTCCGGACTTCTGAATACTTGACACCAAAGAGGTTTGTTAATTTTAGAATCAACAGAACTATAAGAATTAGGAAAGAACAGAAGACCAAAGTATTAGGTGAACAAATACCTCTTCAAACTTATGATGTCCTAATACACAGTTTGCCTCAATTTACGCCGATTTCAGAAGCAAACAGGGTCATAGATTCCTCTTCCGGACTTCTGACTACTTGACACAAAAGAGGTTTGTTAATTTTAGAATCAAAATAACTATAAGAATTAGGAAAGAACAGAAGACCAAAGTATTAGGTGAACAAATACCTCTTCAAACTTATGATGTCCTAATACACAGTTTGCCTCAATTTACGCCGATTTCAGAAGCAAACAGGGGCATAGATTCCTCTTCCGGACTTCTGAATACTTGACACAAAAAAGGTTTGTTAATTTTAGAATCAAAATAACTATAAGAATTAGGAAAGAACAGAAGACCAAAGTATTAGGTGAACAAATACCTCTTCAAACTTATGATGTCCTAATACATAGTTTGCCTCAATTTACGCCGATTTCAGAAGCAAACAGGGCATAGATTCCTCTTCCGGACTTCTGAATACTTGACACCAAAGAGGTTTGTTAATTTTAGAATCAACAGAACTATAAGAATTAGGAAAGAACAGAAGACCAAAGTATTAGGTGAACAAATACCTCTTCAAACTTATGATGTCCTAATACACAGTTTGCCTCAATTTACGCCGATTTCAGAAGCAAACAGGGTCATAGATTCCTCTTCCGGACTTCTGAATACTTGACACAAAAAGGTTTGTTAATTTTAGAATCAACAGAACTATAAGAATTAGGAAAGAACAGAAGACCAAAGTATTAGGTGAACAAATACCTCTTCAAACTTATGATGTCCTAATACACAGTTTGCCTCAATTTACGCCGATTTCAGAAGCAAACAGGGTCATAGATTCCTCTTCCGGACTTCTGAATACTTGACACCAAAGAGGTTTGTTAATTTTAGAATCAACAGAACTATAAGAATTAGGAAAGAACAGAAGACCAAAGTATTAGGTGAACAAATACCTCTTCAAACTTATGATGTCCTAATACACAGTTTGCCTCAATTTACGCCGATTTCAGAAGCAAACAGGGTCATAGATTCCTCTTCCGGACTTCTGAATACTTGACACAAAAAAGGTTTGTTAATTTTAGAATCAACAGAACTATAAGAATTAGGAAAGAACAGAAGACCAAAGTATTAGGTGAACAAATACCTCTTCAAACTTATGATGTCCTAATACACAGTTTGCCTCAATTTACGCCGATTTCAGAAGCAAACAGGGTCATAGATTCCTCTTCCGGACTTCTGAATACTTGACACCAAAGAGGTTTGTTAATTTTAGAATCAACAGAACTATAAGAATTAGGAAAGAACAGAAGACCAAAGTATTAGGTGAACAAATACCTCTTCAAACTTATGATGTCCTAATACACAGTTTGCCTCAATTTACGCCGATTTCAGAAGCAAACAGGGTCATAGATTCCTCTTCCGGACTTCTGAATACTTGACACCAAAGAGGTTTGTTAATTTTAGAATCAACAGAACTATAAGAATTAGGAAAGAACAGAAGACCAAAGTATTAGGTGAACAAATACCTCTTCAAACTTATGATGTCCTAATACACAGTTTGCCTCAATTTACGCCGATTTCAGAAGCAAACAGGGTCATAGATTCCTCTTCCGGACTTCTGAATACTTGACACAAAGAGGTTTGTTAATTTTAGAATCAACAGAACTATAAGAATTAGGAAAGAACAGAAGAACCAAAGTATTAGGTGAACAAATACCTCTTCAAACTTATGATGTCCTAATACACAGTTTGCCTCAATTTACGCCGATTTCAGAAGCAAACAGGGTCATAGATTCCTCTTCCGGACTTCTGAATACTTGACACCAAAGAGGTTTGTTAATTTTAGAATCAACAGAACTATAAGAATTAGGAAAGAACAGAAGACCAAAGTATTAGGTGAACAAATACCTCTTCAAACATATGATGTCCTAATACACAATTTTTGTCTCAATTTACGCCGATTTCAGGAGCACACAGGGTCATAGATTCCTCTTACGGACTTCTGAGTACTTGATACAAAAAGGTATGTTAATTTTAGAATCAAACGAACTATAAGATTTAGGAAAGAACATAAGACCAAAGTATTAGGTGAACAAATACCTCTTCAAACTTATGATGTCCTAATACACAGTTTGCCTCAATTTACGCCGATTTCAGAAGCAAACAGGGTCATAGATTCCTCTTCCGGACTTCTGAATACTTGACACCAAAGAGGTTTGTTAATTTTAGAATCAACAGAACTATAAGAATTAGGAAAGAACAGAAGACCAAAGTATTAGGTGAACAAATACCTCTTCAAACTTATGATGTCCTAATACACAGTTTGCCTCAATTTACGCCGATTTCAGAAGCAAACAGGGTCATAGATTCCTCTTCCGGGCTTCTGAATACTTGACACAAAAAAGGTTTGTTAATTTTGGAATCAAAATAACTATAAGAATTAGGAAAGAACAGAAGACCAAAGTATTAGGTGAACAAATACCTCTTCAAACTTATGATGTCCTAATACACAGTTTGCCTCAATTTACGCCGATTTCAGAAGCAAACAGGGTCATAGATTCCTCTTCCGGACTTCTGACTACTTGACACAAAAGAGGTTTGTTAATTTTAGAATCAAAATAACTATAAGAATTAGGAAAGAACAGAAGACCAAAGTATTAGGTGAACAAATACCTCTTCAAACTTATGATGTCCTAATACACAGTTTGCCTCAATTTACGCCGATTTCAGAAGCAAACAGGGTCATAGATTCCTCTTCCGGACTTCTGAATACTTGACACAAAAAAGGTTTGTTAATTTTAGAATCAACAGAACTATAAGAATTAGGAAAGAACAGAAGACCAAAGTATTAGGTGAACAAATACCTCTTCAAACTTATGATGTCCTAATACACAGTTTGCCTCAATTTACGCCGATTTCAGAAGCAAACAGGGTCATAGATTCCTCTTCCGGACTTCTGAATACTTGACACCAAAGAGGTTTGTTAATTTTAGAATCAACAGAACTATAAGAATTAGGAAAGAACAGAACACCAAAGTATTAGGTGAACAAATACCTCTTCAAACTCATGATGTCCTAATACACAGTTTGCCTCAATTTACGCCGATTTCAGAAGCAAACAGGGGCATAGATTCCTCTTCCGGACTTCTGAATACTTGACACAAAAAAGGTTTGATAATTTTAGAATCAAAATAACCATAAGAATTAGGAAAGAACAGAAGACCAAAGTATTAGGTGAACAAATACCTCTTCAAGCTTATGATGTCCTAATACATAGTTTGCCTCAATTTGCGCCGATTTCAGAAGCAAACAGGGGCATAGATTCCTCTTCCGGACTTCTGAATACTTGACACAAAAAAGGTTTGTTAATTTTAGAATCAAAATAACTATAAGAATTAGGAAAGAACAGAAGACCAAAGTATTAGGTGAACAAATACCTCTTCAAACTTATGATGTCCTAATACACAGTTTGCCTCAATTTACGCCGATTTCAGAAGCAAACAGGGTCATAGATTCCTCTTCCGGACTTCTGAATACTTGACACAAAAAGGTTTGTTAATTTTAGAATCAACAGAACTATAAGAATTAGGAAAGAACAGAAGACCAAAGTATTAGGTGAACAAATACCTCTTCAAACTTATGATGTCCTAATACACAGTTTGCCTCAATTTACGCCGATTTCAGAAGCAAACAGGGTCATAGATTCCTCTTCCGGACTTCTGAATACTTGACACAAAAAGGTTTGTTAATTTTAGAATCAAAATAACTATAAGAATTAGGAAAGAACAGAAGACCAAAGTATTAGGTGAACAAATACCTCTTCAAACTTATTATGTACTAATACAAAGTTTGCCTCAATTTACGCCGATTTCAGAAGCAAACAGGGTCATAGATTCCTCTTCCGGGCTTCTGAATACTTGACACAAAAAGGTTTGTTAATTTTAGAATCAACAGAACTATAAGAATTAGGAAAGAACAGAAGACCAAAGTATTAGGTGAACAAATACCTCTTCAAACTTATGATGTCCTAATACACAGTTTGCCTCAATTTACGCCGATTTCAGAAGCAAACGGTCATAGATTCCTCTTCCGGACTTCTGAATACTTGACACCAAAGAGGTTTGTTAATTTTAGAATCAACAGAACTATAAGAATTAGGAAAGAACAGAAGACCAAAGTATTAGGTGAACAAATACCTCTTCAAACTTATGATGTCCTAATACACAGTTTGCCTCAATTTACGCCGATTTCAGAAGCAAACAGGGTCATAGATTCCTCTTCCGGACTTCTGAATACTTGACACCAAAGAGGTTTGTTAATTTTAGAATCAACAGAACTATAAGAATTAGGAAAGAACAGAAGACCAAAGTATTAGGTGAACAAATACCTCTTCAAACTTATGATGTCCTAATACACAGTTTGCCTCAATTTACGCCGATTTCAGAAGCAAACAGGGTCATAGATTCCTCTTCCGGACTTCTGAATACTTGACACCAAAGAGGTTTGTTAATTTTAGAATCAACAGAACTATAAGAATTAGGAAAGAACAGAAGACCAAAGTATTAGGTGAAAAATACCTCTTCAAACTTATGATGTCCTAATACACAGTTTGCCTCAATTTACGCCGATTTCAGAAGCAAACAGGGTCATAGATTCCTCTTCCGGACTTCTGAATACTTGACACCAAAGAGGTTTGTTAATTTTAGAATCAACAGAACTATAAGAATTAGGAAAGAACAGAAGACCAAAGTATTAGGTGAACAAATACCTCTTCAAACTTTGATGTCCTAATACAAGTTTGCCTCAATTTCGCCGATTTCAGAAGAAACAGGGCATAGATTCCTCTTCCGGACTTCTGAATACTTGACACCAAAAGGTTTGTTAATTTTAGAATCAAAAACTATAAGAATTAGGAAAGAACGAAGACCAAAGTATTAGGTGAACAAAACCTCTTCAAACTTATGATGTCCTAATACACAGTTTGCCTCAATTTACGCCGATTTCAGAAGCAAACAGGGTCATAGATTCCTCTTCCGGACTTCTGAATACTTGACACCAAAGAGGTTTGTTAATTTTAGAATCAACAGAACTATAAGAATTAGGAAAGAACAGAAGACCAAAGTATTAGGTGAACAAATACCTCTTCAAACTTATGATGTCCTAATACACAGTTTGCCTCAATTTACGCCGATTTCAGAAGCAAACAGGGTCATAGATTCCTCTTCCGGACTTCTGAATACTTGACACCAAAGAGGTTTGTTAATTTTAGAATCAACAGAACTATAAGAATTAGGAAAGAACAGAAGACCAAAGTATTAGGTGAACAAATACCTCTTCAAACTTATGATGTCCTAATACACAGTTTGCCTCAATTTACGCCGATTTCAGAAGAAAACAGGGTCATAGATTCCTCTTCCGGACTTCTGAATACTTGACACCAAAGAGGTTTGTTAATTTTAGAATCAACAGAACTATAAGAATTAGGAAAGAACAGAAGACCAAAGTATTAGGTGAATAAATACCTCTTCAAACTTATGATGTCCTAATACACAGTTTGCCTCAATTTACGCCGATTTCAGAAGCAAACAGCGTCATAGGTCCCTCTTCCGGACTTCTGAATACTTGACACCAAAGAGGTTTGTTAATTTTAGAATCAACAGAACTATAAGAATTAGGAAAGAACAGAAGACCAAAGTATTAGGTGAACAAATACCTCTTCAAACTTATGATGTCCTAATACACAGTTTGCCTCAATTTACGCCGATTTCAGAAGCAAAGGACAGGGTCATAGATTCCTCTTCCGGACTTCTGAATACTTGACACCAAAGAGGTTTGTTAATTTTAGAATCAACAGAACTATAAGAATTAGGAAAGAACAGAAGACCAAAGTATTAGGTGAACAAATACCTCTTCAAACTTATGATGTCCTAATACACAGTTTGCCTCAATTTACGCCGATTTCAGAAGCAAACAGGGTCATAGATCTCCTCTTCCGGACTTCTGAATACTTGACACCAAAGAGGTTTGTTAATTTTAGAATCAACAGAACTATAAGAATTAGGAAAGAACAGAAGACCAAAGTATTAGGTGAACAAATACCTCTTCAAACTTATGATGTCCTAATACACAGTTTGCCTCAATTTACGCCGATTTCAGAAGCAAACAGGGTCATAGATTCCTCTTCCGGACTTCTGAATACTTGACACAAAAAGGTTTGTTAATTTTAGAATCAACAGAACTATAAGAATTAGGAAAGAACAGAAGACCAAAGTATTAGGTGAACAAATACCTCTTCAAACTTATGATGTCCTAATACACAGTTTGCCTCAATTTTACAGGTTGCCGATTTCAGAAGCAAACAGGGTCAATAGTTCCACTTCTGTACCTGAAAAAGTGACAAATTCTAAACTTGAATCAAAAAAGTTTGCCTCAATTTACCCGATTTCAGAAGCAAACAGGGTCATAGATTCCTTCCGGACTTCTAAATACTTGAACAAAAAGGTTTGTTAATTTTAGAATCAACAGAACTATAAGAATTAGGAAAGAACAGAAGACCAAGGTATTAGGTAAACAAATACCTCTTCAAACTCATGATATCCTAATACACAGTATGCCTCAATTTACTCCGATTTCAGAAGCAAACAGGGGCATAGATTCCTCTTCCGGACTTCTGAATACTTTACACAAAAAAGGTTTGTTAATTTTAGAGTCAACAGAACTATAAGAATTAGGAGAGAACAGAAGACCAAAGTATTAGGTAAACAAATACCTCTTCAAACTTATGATGTCCTAATACACAATTCTTGCCTCGATGATTATTACAGTCGGGTTACACAGATTTCTGAACCAAATAGGGGCACAAGTGCGTGATCCACACTTCAGTACCCCTGATATAAAAAAGGTAAGCAGATACCTCTTCAAACTCATGATATCCTAATACACAGTTTGCCTCAATTTACGTCGATTTCAGAAGTTAACAGGGTCATAGATTCCTCTTCTGGACTTCTGAATACTTGACACAAAAAAGGTTTGTTAATTTTAGAATCAAAAGAACTATAAGAAATAGGAAAGAACAGAAGACCAAAGTATTAGGTAAACGAGTACCTCTTCAAACTCATGATATCCTAATACACAGTATGCCTCAATTTACGCCGATTTCAAAAGCAAACAGGGTCATAGATTCCTCTTCCGGATTTCTGAATACTTTACACAAAAAAGGTTTGTTAATTTTAGAATCAACAGAACTATAAGAATTAGGAAAAAACAGAAGACCAAAGTATTAGGTAAACAAATACTTCTTCAAACTCATGATATCCTAATACACAGTTTGCCTCAATTTACGCCGATTTCAACAGCAAACAGGGTCATAGATTCCTCATCCGGACTTCTGAATACTTGACACAAAAAAGATTTGTTAATCTTAGAGTCAACAGAACTATAAGAATTAGGAAAGAACAGAAGACCAAAGTATTAGGTGAACAAACACCTCTTCAAACTTATGATGTCCTAGTACACAGTTTGTCTCAATTTACGCCGATTTCAGAAGCAAACAAGGTCATAGATTCCTCTTCCGGACTTCTGAATTCTTGACACAAAAAAGGTTTGTTAATTTTAGAATCAAAAGAACTATAAAACTATAAGAGTTAGGAAACAACAGAAGACCAAAGTATTAGGTGAACAAACACCTCTTCAAACTCATGACATCCTAATACACAGTATGACTCAATTTAAGCCGATTTCAGAAGCAAACAGAATCATAGATTCCTTATCCGGTCTTCTGAATACTCGACACAAAAAAGGTTTGTTAATTTTAGAATCATAAGAACTATAAGAATTAGGAGAGAACAGAAGACCAAAGTATTAGGTAAACAAATACCTCTTCAAACTTATGATGTCCTAATACACAATTCTTGCCTCGATGATTATTACAGTCGGGTTACACAGACTTCGAAGCCAAATAGGGGCACAAGTGCGTGTTCCACACTTCTGTACCCCTGGTATAAAGAAGGTAAGCAGATACCTCTTCAAACTCATGATATACTAATACACAGTTTGCCTCAATATACGCCGATTTCAGAAGGTAACAGGTTCATAGATTCCTCTTCCAGACTTCTGAATACTTGACACAAAAAAGGTTTGTTAATTTTAGAATCAAAAGAACAATAAGAATTAGGAAAGAACAGGAGACCAAAGTATTAGGTAAACAAATACCTCTTCAAACTCATGATATCCTAATACATAGTTTGCCTCAATTTACGCCGATTTCAGAAGGAAACAGGACCATAGATTCCTCTTCCGGACTTCTGAATGCTTGACGCAAAAAAGGTTTGTTAATATTAGAGTCAAAAGAACTATAAGAATTAGGAAAGAACAGAAGACCAAAGTATTAGGTAAACGAATACCTCTTCAAACTCATGATATCCTAATACATAGTTTGCTCAATTTATGCCGATTTCAGAAGGAAACAGAGCCATAGATTCCTCTTCCGGACTTCTGAATGCTTGACACAAAAAAGGTTTGTTAATTTTAGAGTCAAAAGAACTATAAGAATTCGGAAAGAACAGAAGACCAAAGTATTAGGTGAACAAATACCTCTTCAAACTTATGATGTCCTAATAAACAATTTTTGCCTCGATGATTGTTACAATCGGGTTTGACAGATTTCAGAACCAAACAGGGGGACAAGTACGTGTTCCACACTTCTGTACCCCTGGTATAAAAATGGTGAGCAAATTCATCTTAAAACTCATGATATCCTAAAAGACATAATTTGCCTCAATTTCCTCCGATTTCAGAAGCTAACAGGGTCATAGATTCCTCTTCCGGGCTTCTAAATACTTGACACAAAAAAGGTTTGTTAATTTTAGAATCAACAGAACTATAAGAATTAGGAAAGAACAGAAGACCAAAGTATTAGGTGAACAAATACCTCTTCAAACTTATGATGTCCTAATACACAGTTTGCCTCAATTTACGCCGATTTCAGAAGCAAACAGGGTCATAGATTCCTCTTCCGGACTTCTGAATACTTGACACCAAAGAGGTTTGTTAATTTTAGAATCAACAGAACTATAAGAATTAGGAAAGAACAGAAGACCAAAGTATTAGGTAAACAAATACCTCTTCAAACTTATGATGTCCTGATACAAAATTTTTGTATCGATGATTATTACAGTTGGGTTAGACAGACTTCGGAACCAAACAGGGGCACACGTACGTGTTCCACACTTCTGTACCCCTGGTATAAAAAAGGTGAGCAGATACCTCTTCAAACTCGTGATGTCGTAATACACAAAGTTTGCCTCAATTTACGCCGATTTAAGAAGCAAACAGGGTCATAGATGCCTCTTTCGGGCTTCTGAATACTTGACACAAAAAAGGTTTGTTTATTTCAGAATCAAAAGAACTATAAGAATTAGGAAAGAACAGAAGACCAAAGTATAAGGTAAACAAATACCTCTTCAAACTTACGATGTCCTAATACACAATTTTTGTCTCGATGATTGTAACAGTCGGGTTAAACAGATTTCAGAGCCCAACAGAGGCACAAGTACGTGTTCCACACTTCTGTACCCCTGGTACAAAAAAGGTGAGCAGATACCTCTTCATACTTATGATGTCCTTGCTAATTACATCATAGTAATTAATCATTACTGTCTAATTAAGTATATTTTAGAGAATTCTAAAAAATAGTGTAATTATTACGTCGTAAAGGGAAGACGTTAAAATCTATTTCAAGTTAATTTGAAAAAAAAATTTCAATTAAATTGTAAGTATATAAGAGCTGCAATTACTTTAACCCATTATTCGCTTTTTGCATTTCGTGTAGAAAGTTCAAATGTGTTCTAAAATTATCAGACCAAACGCAGTTTGAATTTATTTTTTACAATAACCAATGTGCTTCTAGTCGCAAAATCGCGTAGTTAGTAAAATGTAACCAATCTACAGAAATTGGGATTATTAAAAAGTATGCTGACGGCCTAAGAAAACCTCCGTTCGAGATGATGCTGTCTTAAGATGAACAAGCCTTGCAGATAAAAATATCAATTCCACCCAGTAGAACAAAAACATGGAGTGATGCTACAGGTATAAGTGTGTGCACTTCCGCTGTGAGGAGAAAACTGATTAGTTTTGGATTGAGAGGGTGTAAAACACGTAAGAAACCATTGTTTTCCGAGAAGCAAACGCTGAACCGTTTGAAATGGGCAAAGGAACATCTAAAGTTGACAACAGATCAGTGGCAAAGAGTATTATTTAGTGATGAATCAATAACATCAATAATCATGCTGGAAATACGTATGTCAGAAGGTTTCCAGGGGAAGAACTTTCGCAAATTCCAACAATTAAGCATCCAACCTCAGTTATGGTGTGGGGTTGCATCTCTGGAACGATGAATACCACAAAATACATCGAAGTACTACAGAATAAAGTGCTGCGAAGTGGAAAAGATTGTTTAGTAAAGAACGCTTTCAGTTTCAAGATAACAACGCACCTTGTCATAGTACAAAGCTTGTTAAATCATGGATGGAGATGAATGGATTTAATAGATTGGACTGGCCAGTGCAATCTCCAGACCTGCATCACATCGAAAACTTGTGTGGACATCATATCGAGAAAAAAAAACAACGACGGTCACCCTCATCGAATCTCTAATAGACGCCTGGCATCACTGTATCACTAGGGACCAACTAGAAAAACTCGTGAATTCCATGCCTAAAAGATGTCAACTATGACTAGTTGACATCTTTTAGGCATGGAATTCACCAGTTTTTCTAGTTGACTCTTTTGGCATGGAATTCACCAGTTTTTCTACTTCGTCCCTAGTGATACAGTGATGCCCGGCGTCAATTAGAGATTCGATGAGGGTGACCCTCGTTGATTTTTTTGGTTTGATGACTCAAAAACAAGGGGTTGGCCGATTAAATACTAAAATTAGTTTTAAATAAGATCATATTTGGCATAATGCAGTATACGTTTTTTTTTTTGTCAAATTTTTGATATTTTGAATAAAGCCTTTTTTTTACCAAGTTACTTCAATGTTTTTTTTATTTTATCATTGTGATTAAGTCCTTAGTTAAGATAGAGCTGATATAGAGAATATGGTTGAAATGCATTTGAGTGAAGTGCTTTTTCATGAATTTTATGAGGTGATGCAGGACTTTTTCACACCACTGTATAATAGTAGAAAATATTAGCCGCAATACTCGGAACATATGGGCATTGAAGGAACAAACAAATTTAGTTCGTGGAGTCCCATACTGACCATATACCTACTGATATTAAAAACATGGTAAAACAGTGCTCCAACTGCATAAAATTTTATCCTCACAATAATAGTCAAACAATGATTCCACGCGAAATACCTAAGCTTTCATGGACTAAACTTGGGGTTGACTTTCTATATTTTAATGGAATAAAATATTTAATCATCATAAATTATTGTTGTAAATACATAGACTAATCAGTTCTTGAAAATAAAAAAGCATTTAGTGTTATTCACCACTTAAAACTGTCATCATTTCTAAACAATGTTCACAGACGAGGACCACCATTTGCACCTTTAGAGCTTAAAGATTTCCTAAACAAATGATCTATTACTCATACAAAAAGAAGTCCTATTATCCACAGTCAAATGTATCTGCAGAAAGTGCGGGACAAATTGTAAAAAAATATTTTTAAAAAATGCCAGTACTCCGGAACTGATTCTTGTATAACATTACAGCAAAAAAATACGCGTAAGTATAATACTGCATGTGCGACACAATTATTGAAGTTGGGGAAACTGTTCACTGAAAATTAAATACTAAGAGTCACTGGATACCAAGTCAATTCGTAAAATGTAATAATCGGTCTTACGATATTCAAGTGAATGGTAAGGTACATACATGAAATCGGAAATAGATACTATATCATCTGTCTCCTATTACACAGCAAGAAAAATAAAAAAATAGTGCATATAGATTTAGTCTGGATAGTAAGAAATATACAATTAGTTATTGCTACAGTATTCCTCAAATGAAGTCAGATACCAATGGTTCATGGAATGTGGAATGTAATATTCCAGACATCAAATTGGATATCTCAAACCAACTAGGTTCGCGAGAAGAACTTATTTCAGACACGAACAAAACTAGTTTTGTCTCTGAAATTGGTGACCATTATGCACCAATTAGCAGTCGTGTGATTAAACCATCCGACAGATTCACTTTCTCGGCAAATACACAAAATTAAAAAAAAAAGTGCGTGTTACGCAGTAATGAAATAGTTAACTTGTCTGTAACGGTCATTCAGATTGTATTGTCATTTTGTGTCACGTGTCTTTTGCATTTAATTTAGTCGTAATGTTATATTACAGTCTTGCTTAAATATAACTAAATTGTAATAAGTTTGGACATACGCAAATGATGAGTAATTCACGAATGTATAATAGCGTACCAGAACAAAACAAATGTTCAAATATGATATAAGCGGCTTTGAACAGAATTGGAGTAAGTGCGAAATGCTTAACATAAACGTGTGCGAAATTTGCATGTAAAGCAGTGTGTCGGAAAGGCTAATGAGTCAAGATTATAATTTAAACCACGTAGATTATGAATTTTCAAAATATTGAAAATACGAAAAATGCAATAACTTAAATTTGTTTATTTATATAATAATATTTTTAATATATACATACAAACATATATTCACCATTTATTAAGCCGTTTAATAAATATTTATAACTAATTAGGTCTCTTATCAGCTACATCACTTTAAAAAAAATTTTGTAGTACTATTCCAAACGAAAAAAAAATTTAAAGAATACTCATTATTAAAATACTTATGAAGGAATACTGCAAAAAATTTCAAAAACTAAAAATAACACAGCGTATACTACATTAAACACAATAATATTGTAAGTCTTGCTTAGGAACAATTAAGTTATTATATTGTAAATCTCTAAACCATGACAGGGTGATAATTTTTTAAACAGAAAGTTTAAAAGATATGTGAGATTAATATTATTGCACCCTGTTTTTATATAAATTAGAAAATTAAAAATTGCTATCACAATACAACAATTAAAATAACTTAAATGGTTTACATCTTCAGCGATTACGGTGAAATTGCAAACCGTTTTAAAGTCCTTAAATGTTAAAAAACTATAAGTAAATATTTTCTTACATACTTTGTACAGGACATACTTAAACTTTGAAATGTTGATTCCTTTTGTGATATGTTAATAGAATTTCAAGCTTTACATAAATGACTAAAAAAACCCTGTAACCGAAAGTATTAAGAGAAATTACTAAATAAAGACCTATTTTAAAAATATTATTGTCTTCTTATCAAGTTATTCACAACAGTCATTTTTTATACATTAAAGTTCAATAGTATAATACAAATAAAACTAAGCACTAGATATTATACAAAATTTTGGAAATTTTATGTTACAGGACAGCAAAAAGTACAGCTGAACAAAAATTTTTGAAACAAGCGATTGGAATATTTGAAAAACAGTTCTAATCTACTACTTTTTACAGATATACAGAGTGGTCATAATACACCCTACATATCGCAATAGAAACATCAACATTCGTGTATTTATATTTATGCAAAAAGCTTCGTTATAATTTATATCACAATCTTATTAAATAAATAAAAACTTAACAAAATATTTTCTTTTCTTTTCATTATTATTAGTTAGTTTACAACTAAATTACATTCTTCTTCTCGTTGTAGCTTTTTAATTCAAAATTTTTCGATTTTATTACCGGTGATATATTAAGATTCTTGTCGAATGCTTCTTTTCCAACTGGTTTATAATTATAATGCATTTTGTATTTTTGTCGATTCTTTTCAGAGCACTTCAGGAATCTAAATAAAAGGATTCCAGCAAAAATTGCTCCAACCACAAATCCGGGGATGCCATACTCCAATATGCAACTGTAAGTGCAGTCACCTATAAAAGCAAAAGGTTCATTTAGTATTATATAATGATTTCAATACCCAATATGACCGACAGTGAAGGTGTCGAAGAAAAATCGCAAAAGTTTACACTATGTTTATTGTAAGAAATGTGAAAGTGTGTCCATTACTCCTCTAGTGTCCATAAAAGGAGTGAAAATAACAGTGGTAAATAAGATAATCTGTCCAAATAGTAGTTCCGATTATGATTTCTCAGATGGAGAGCTTGGGTTGAATAAATTTATAGTTTCCCGTGCTGATTGTGATAACATATTAACTGGTAATTCCAGAGGTGGGAGCGTACTCATTGCTGTCTCAAACACGTCGGCGCGAGTACAAATAACAACGGCTACGTCACATAAGAGTTAAATCGAGCATACTAATAATATGACAGTGAAGCATATAACGGAAAGTAGTTGAACATAAAGTATAATAAACCATAGTACAATTACACAATTAAACATGAGAAACAAGAAAGAACAGTAATTGAGTAACTACAACAAAGACGGAGTTTGACAACTGACAGAGTAGTGCGAATACTGGGACGTAAGGTGGCGCATTTGTTAAACGTTTGAACAGAGAGGAACGCGAGCGCGCAACTAGCTACAGCAGCAAACAACTTTAAAGCAACTTAAACAGCAGCACCGGTCTTCGAAACTTCGCCGTTTAATAAAACTAGTTGTCACTGCTAAGGCAAACAACAAAAATAAATTAAACGGTCAATCAAGACAAGAAGCCGAACACCACCAGCTTATACACCGAACAAAGAAGATAACCAGTACACGGAGAGGATCAGCTTACACGCAGAGAATAGCACCACCTTCACGCAGATCAAGACCGAATAAACAACACCGCCTAGGATAACCACCGCAAGACCACACATAAGTAATTTTAATTTTAATAATTTAAAATCGTCTTGTTCATTGAACTCCCCCGACGTAACGACACCCCTAGACCTCCGACCACAACCGTACCTGTTACCGACGCCACCACGAACTTACGCTACAGTGACCGCAAGATCTACGACACCGAAAACGACTCGAACTTACATAACCTTTCGATCACCCACCACATCCACAACATCCTCTACCTCAACCTCCTCCACCTCATCCACAAGCACCTCCTCAACCACCTTGCCCAATCCTAAGCATTGAACCCGCAATATTCCCACTTCTCAAAAACAGCTTTTCCAAACCCTCCTACCTCTTAACCTACCGTGGTCTGAACTCAAGTTCAACTACCACCTCTCCTCATAAACAACACTCCCATTCCTGCCAACGATACCCAGACCAAAATCCAGCACCTTTTCGGAACCTCATCCGTAATCCTTAGGCAACTCACCGGAACCAGACCCTCTTCGTCCATCACCAATCCTAAAACCATCTCCTTCTCTTGTGTCATCCGCTGCGCTGCCCAAGACATCACCGACCGAGATATAATCCAGGCTATAGACCTTTCCCACGTACCCTGGGCCATCCGAATTATCTAACCACCAACCGCCTAACATTCTTGATCCGAATCCTCACCGACTCCAAAACCACCCTTGACTGCCTGCTAGCATGTGGAGTCTGGATGTTCTCCAGGCACTACCCCTGCGACCCTCCTCACATCCCGATACCCATTCCCAAATACTGCTCCATCTGTACGCAATTGGGCCACCAAGCAGTAGAGAGCCCAACCCCCGGAACCTCCAAATATCCATCCTGTGGTGGTAACCACAAATCACAATCCTGCCATTCCCTACCCACACCGAAGTGTAACAACTGTGGCGGCTCTCACGCAACTTTCAGTTTCGACTGCAAGAAGCGACGAGAGATTCCCTTCTCCCCATCCAAATCATCCAGCATCACAGCGCTCGAAACCGACTTCTCTTTCAAACCAGACGACCACACGGTCGAAAACTTCCTCCGCATAAACCAGTTCCTGGAAACGATCACCTTTACTCTTGTATCGATCTTTCCTGATAAGCGCGAGCGAATGATGAAACTAACTGATCGACCGGGCATCAGCGGAGTTCTTGAACCAAAGCGTATATTCGCCCTGGGTGGGTACACGAGTCACGTTCTGCACCCTATCCTCCATCCTTAAACAAACCCACGAATACCATCCCATCCCATACATAACCCACAAGTACAATGACTCTGACAATAGGAACAGTTAACGCAAGAGGCGTTCTACGGAAATGTCCCTTATTAAAAACCTACTAACGAACTACAAAATCCAAATACTCGCCATAACCGAAACTAAATTATCCACACGAGACACACTTAAGATCTTCCAATACAACACATTCCTCAACAATAGGCAAATCAGAGCAATCCCAGGTACCGCTCTCCTAGTTCACACTAGATATCCCACAACCAGTTATACACTACCACAGCACCTGTAACACCTAGAGTGCGTTGCAGCCACGGTGCACCTGCCAGCCACCCCAATAATAGCCATCTCATACTACAACCCACCCGGAATGAACAGCCTCTCAGTATAATTATTCGAATTCATCTCTGACCTCCCTAATACTGTACTACTAGGAGACCTCAACGCTAGACACCAATTCGATGGCACACTAACCAACCCTAACGAGAACACATTAGCCACTAATCTTCTCCGCTTGCCGCTCTGGCACATTTTTCGGTTACCAAGGAACCTCATCATAGACCATATCATATACACCGAATCATTAATTCAATATTTCAACAACCAATGCCACCTACGAACAACTATAACATCAGATTCCCTCCCACTCCTGATCAATATTACATTAGGACCAGCTCCTCCACCTACCCCAACGACGATCACAAGACGAGACTTTAAAAACGCAAATAGGGACCTATTTAACGAACATATAACCAACAACCTACCCAACGCCAACCTAGACTCACCACAGAACATAGACAAAGCAATACGAGAACGCTCACACCTCATAACCGACGCAACAAACACGGTAATACCGACAAAAACCATCGACATCAACAGAAAACCACTTCCCCTCCACATACTAACTATGATTAAACAAAAACGACGGATAAACATGCAATTCATAAAGTAAAGAGACCTAACTCTCAAAACAGAGTACAACCTACTTAACGCTCAAATACGATTAGAAACAAACCGCGTCACACAAGAGAACTGGATACATATAACCTATAACCTTGACTATCGAGATGGCACTAACTGCTGGCACAAGTTGAAAGTCCTCACCAAACAATAAACAACACCACGTTCCCATCTACTAGACCCTCAAGGTAACATCATCACCACCGATCAGGAGAAGGCTCACCTATTCAGACTACATCTTCAAGACACCTTCTCTACTCCGGACGGCCCGTTGTTCGATAACGAACTAAAAGCTCAACTCGAGTAAAACCTTGAGGATCTGAGACAACGAAAGGATACCCCGTATATCCCAACGCATGAAGACCAATTCCACCCGATATCCTCAGATATGGTAATCTACATACTCCGCAAAGGCAGAAACTCGGCCCACGGACAAGCCGGCCTCAACCGACTCATACTACAAAACCTACCACCAAACGCCATCACACAACTCACCCAAATATTCAACCAATGCCTATCACTCATATTTTCCAACGGAATGGAAATACGCTCATACAGTCATGAAGATCAAACCACGTTGGGACCCCGCACGACCCTCTTCATATAGACCCATATCCCTACAAAGTTGCATGGGCAAATGCCTAGAAACGAGCATGTTCAGAAGGCTAAAAGACCACCTCGAAGCTAACAACTCCATTCTAGACAACCAATTCGGTTTTAGATCCAACCGCTCATGCCACGATTCACTAGTCAAACTATACACCGACCTCCCCAAATCCCTCAAGCACAAAAACTGCTGTCTGGCAGTATTCCTCGATATCAAACAGGTATTCGATAAACTCTGGCATGCCCGACTAATACACAAAACCCTAGCACTCAATATCCCAATCCAGTTCGTCCAACTTCTCGTTCATACCTGTCTGACAGGTCTGTGAAGGTCAGGACAGGCACAACCACATCTCAGCCGTTCACACGAACAGCAGGCGTACCACAAGGTTGAGCCTTATATCCACTGCTCTACTTAATGTACGCACACCACATTCCGTTACACACAAACCAAGACATTACGATAACCCAATTCACAGACGACACCGCGATATGGGCAACAGCCGGAAAAGCGAGACCAGAAATAGAATAATGTCACAACAAATACAACTATTCTCAAACTGGGCCAACCAGTGGAGAATCACCATCAACCCCAACAAAACTCAAACAATACTATTTCGACAGCCTAACCTTACAAGACAACCACGACAATTCACAGATAACATTAACCTACAAATAAGAGACGTACAGCTACAACCCCAAGGCACCATAGTATACCTAGTCTGTCAATTGAGTGATAAATGTAATTCTTATTTTCAAAATGAATTAGACAGATTCTATACTTAGTGTAACAATTGCAGAATGCATTTTAATACTAATAAGCTTACCTCGAGTATTTCGATGTTCAGTTATGCAAATTATGTTAGAAGGCGCTACAGTAGCGTGCGTTGTCGTAGTAGTAGTACTAGTGGTCGGAGAAGCTTCCAAATTTTTTACATCTTCATATAGAGTTCGATTTTTAATTACATTAATAAGATCATCTTCAGTTAAATTATACTCCTGAAGCAAAGTATTTAACTTATTTGTTTTATTCAGTGCTACAGTCTTGTCAACTCTACATTTGCAAATTTCACATCCCTGTTTATTCAGTCTATATCCATTTTCGCAAACCTTTTTGCATGTTGCTAATGAGGGACAATCACCAAACGGTGGTTTAATTTCGCTAGCGTGAATATCGCACATATGAGCAATACATTTAACTTCACCTTTATTGCAAGTACAATTCGTACAACTATCTTCAAGCCAAGTCTCGAGATGTTGGTATACAATTCCGCCTGCTAGACATGTTCTAAACGGCTCATTTCCGGTTAAGGGTGAGCAATGTGAGATTCCATTTTGACATCTACACTGACTATCACTAGATGTCCAACTTTCTCCATCCGAATAAACAGTTCCGTTTACTAAACAACCATTTTGACATGAGTAAATATCACAACACATTCCGGGAACATGTTTTCCCTTCACTACAATATGATGCGGCTGAGTTTCATTACACTGTATTGGTGGACATGGATAACATAAGCATTTATCTTCCAACTGAATGTCGTTATACGAGGATGGGTAGCTATCATCCGGACACTGTATGCATACAGTCTTTTCACAACAATCGTCCCATTCTTTTACCGAAACTGATCGTTCATCGCATAATTCTGGTAATTCACATTTACTCGTATCACATTCACATGTATCATTTATAAGAGAATAATGTTTATTCGCACATTCACATTTACGTCCAGATCTTAAAATAGCACCAGGAAGACATGGACACATTCCTTCAATTTGATCTTCCTCTGCACATGATTCACAAGAGTATGTTGGACAGCAAGAGCCTGGGGTATTGGTCAAGTTTGTAAGTTGAACTAATGTTGACTCGCATGGAGGTTTGTTGCATAAAGTGTGGTCACATTTACAAATATCTTCAATTTTAATACTATCCAATGGGCATGCCTCCTCGAAATGCTCTTCAAATTCTGGAAAAACAAATAATGCATATTAATTATTAGAAAATTTTCGAAATTTCACATAAATATAGAAAGAGACAAAAATAATAGTACTAAACTAATTATTACGAATTGCTTGTCAAAATTCAACAGTAAAATATGATTTCGCCTAAATAGCCGCAATGTTGTATACGCAATTCATGTGCGGCCATTTAGGCAAATGCTGGGACCATAATTTCCCTCTCAGAACTCTAATTGGTTTCTTTCCAATCCTATTTTTTAATCCAGACCTACACACATACTTATAAATATTGAACATCCATTATGAAGGTATGGAGGAACTAAAGATGGATGGTTTTTTTAAGAACTAAGAAGCGCATATTACTCATTTCAGTACTGACTGTAGTAAAATGTGGATTTGTATTACTACTAAAGCAAAACTTAATGACTCAAAATGAACATTTAGGACTAGAGTTATGGCAGATATTCATGCGTATCACTTTGTATGTGTAGAAAAGTATTACTCAAAAATGATCAAAAGTATGACTCCCAAAGAACTAAACCAGAAAATAATGACTCCTTCAAATTTGAAGTAATCTCATTTGATTGATAACAGCAATAACCAAAAAATTTATAAAATTGTATTTTTGACAAAAACTCACTATAAGGTGTCGATGGCCGGTTTTCTAAAATAATTTTGCGCCTTTGAAATTAAAGTTTGGGCCTCAATAGGAAATAAGTTGCAACAGAAATTCTATAAACACGGTCAGCTTCACGGAGCTGAAAACTGTTGGATAAATTCTTTTCTTATTCAGTAACTAGGCGCCAATTATGCGCCGTTAAAACAAAAATTTTGCGCCTTTGAAATTAAAGTTTGGGTCTCAATAGGAAATAAGTTGCAACAGAAATTCTATAAACACGGCCAGCTTCACGGAGCTGAAAACTGTTGGAGAAATTATTCTTTTCTTATTCAGTAACTAGGCGCCAATTATGCGCCGTTAAAACAAAAATTTTGCGCACTTTTAGGAAAGAAGTTATTGTAAAAATCGTTGGTATAAATTCCATAATGAGTCATATTTGCAACATTATGGATAATTTTAGCTCTATATTAGTGAAAAAATATGACTTACACTAAAAACATTAACATAAACGTGTATTTATGACTATCGTATTTATCATAGTCGAGCTAATAAAATACATCAAAAACATAAGTTCATAAAAATTCTGACTCGCATAACTATTCTAACATTCAGTAATACTTAACGCAAATTCGTTAATGAGCCATATTTAGGACGTTATAGGTAATTGTAGCACCACATTAGTAAAAACTAAGACCAATATGACTCATTTCAGGGTCGTCAAAATTAGAAAAATTATCTCTCATTATAAGTGATTTGTAACTGTGGTTTCATATTAGTTGAGTTGATTGGCCTATTCCCACAGGTTTTGCTTTTGAGCGCGACGTTTCGGAAGCGGACTCTGCTTCCGTCATCAGGCTTACTCCTGAGGACTGTTTTCGCACTTGAGTCGAATTCATATGTTATGATTTTTTCCCAAGCACTTTAATCTCAGATTCGAACTTGGCACCTTTCACTTACTAGTCTGACACCTTTACCGCTGAGCCACTCAGTAATACAATATATTTTTCAGAACTTAATACATACATATATACATATATGCATATAATGGGAAACTACTTTGCTAAAATTGGGCCGATATGGGTTAACTTGCCTATGTCAAAAGTTGATAATAACAGAGATACAGGGTGATAAAGTTTGATTTTTTTATCCAACTTTTGACAGACAAATGTCATCAAACTTGGCATTAAGGGTTTTTGGGGTTGAGAAATTTAAATATGTTTTTTGTGCGACCCTGTATACAAACAACTTTTGAGCCAAGGAATCAATTCTCTTCTCTACATAAAAAGGTATACTTTGTAAAAGGCGCTCTGGGCAGCCGCTTTCTGGTAAAATATGTTTGAAATTTTAGTTCCAGAAGCTTCGGTATACGTAAAAAAATAATTAAATCATTAACTTTGTTTCAATATATTAATTATTAATAAATTTACAGCTAAATATCTGTAATGCAACAAATTTGAACATTGGAGATAAGTTTAAATAATTAGTACAAGTAATTACTCAATTCAACAAATGTGCGAAATGTCCTCCATTTTGCCGAATTCACATATTAACAGATCTTAAAAGATGAAACAGAAAGAAACCTATTATACTAGAAAATGGCTGCCAAAAACGACTTTTACAAAGTATACCTTTTTATGTAGAAAAGACAGGAGAATTCATTCCTTGGGTCAAAAGTTATATACAGAGTCGCACAAGAAGCTTGCAATACAAAACAGTGACGCTAAACCGTGCAGGTGGCGCTCTCTTCAAAATACGAAAGAATGGTTAAATTTAAATTCCTCATCCCAAAAATCACCTGAATGCTAAGTTGATCGTATTTGTAAATACATGTCAAAAGTTAGATAAAAATAAAAATAAGTAAAAAAAAAACATTTTTAAAAAACGCTTTTATTTTCAAAATAAAATAATTTTTTATCTACCTACCCAGTAACATCAAAAATTTTTGTGACTAAAAATAAAAGTGTGAGGCGTTCTTTGTAGTGCCTTGCACTTCATTGTTGGACTGTAGGCGTTGATAGGCTTTGTTATAAGTATAACATATCATGCATGCCCCACATTTTTATTTTTAGTCACAAAAATTTTTGATGTTACTGGATAGATAAAAAAATTATTTTATTCTTTTTAGTACATTTGGAAATAAAAGTGTTTTTAAAAATGTTTTTTTTTTGCTTATTTTTATTTTCTAGTTTTTAGTCGCTTGGGTGTAAATTCCAACAAAGAAAGAAACTCAATTTTTCAAGGCTCTAGTTTTATAAAAAAAATTCGAACTTACTTGGCCAATATACACATGTAGGCCGAAATTTAGCTAAACCGGGGATCGGGAAATAGTTGATTTTTTTTTGGCCTAATACAATACTGTGAGCCCCCGAGCGCAGCCCCCTTATCTTGAACTCAACTTGTCGTATATTGTTGTGCATGGTCTTATGCTAAAAACTTAAGTCCTGAATTTCAAGGCTCTTTCTTTATAAACAAAAATTTTGACCATATTTGGCCAAATTTGGCCGCAATGCAGCCCCCTGACCTTGAAACTCAACTTGTGTGCAGGGTATTATGCCAAAAGCTTAAGCCCTAAATTTCAAGGCTCTAGCTTCATAAACAAAACTTCCGACCATATTTAACCAAATTTGGCCGCAACGCAGCCCCTTAACCTTGAAACTCAACTGGTCGCATATATTTGTGCATGGTATTATGCGAAAAGCTTAAATCAAAAATTTCAAGGCCCTAGCTTTATAAACAAAAGTTTCGACCATATTTGGCCAAATTTGGCCGTAAAAGTCAAAGCAAAAAACACATATTCATGTATTGTCATCAAGAATACGCATTTATTTCAGCTAAATCGGATATCGGGAAGTTGTTGAAAATTCAATTACAAGTTTTGAACCGGACAAAGTGAGTTGAATAAAAGCGTTAAAAACGAAAAAATAAGCAAGCTTTAACACCCTTGTATCTCTGTTATTATCAACTTTTGACATAAGCAAATTGACTCATATCGGCCCAATTTTAGGTAAGGAGTTTCTCATTAAGCGTTGATCCAGTATTTTCCGGACAACCTGATATATATATATATATATATATATATATATATATATATATATATATATATATATATATATATATATATATATATTAAACTTTTTCGTGGTTGCGCAGTAGTTTATTGCACATATTGCGCCGTAACTTATTGCGCAAGTGTATTGTGCTTAAGCTCTTCGCGTATTATTGGAATCCACATGAGTTTCATTTCCACATTAGCTTGGCTTATTGGATTTTCTGCACTAGCGCAACATGCGCAATAACCTACTGCGCAACCACGAAAAAGTTATATATATATATATATATATATATATATATATATATATATTTTATTATTCAGCGGTAAAGACGTCAGACTTGTAAGTGAAAGGTACCAAGGTCGAATCTGAGAGTAGTTAAGTGCTTGGAAAAAAATCATAACATGAGTTCGACTCAAGCGCGAAAACAGTCCATCTCAGGACTAAGCCTGATGATGGAAGCAGAGTCCGCTTCCGACACGTCGCGCTCAAAAAGCAAAAACTGTGGAAATAGGCCGATCAGCTCAACTAATAGAAAGATTATGAATCGCAGGATAGTAGACATAAACAGACATATTCACTTATAACTTTATTTCCGTAATAGCTTTATTTAGTCATATTTAGCACATTATGGATAATTTTGGTTCCATATTAGTAAGACTACGAAAAAATGAACACATCTGTGCCCATACGATCAGTTTTAATTGTGGTCGCCCAAATTGATAAAAAATATGACTTCAGGTAAATCATAGGTGCCGGATAGCAGACATAAATGTAAATAATTTCAGTAATTTTTAACGCAAGTTCGTTATTTAATAGTATGAAATAGAAAAATTATAACTCGTAGGATAGTAAGTGTAAACATACACTGTATTAAAAAATAATAAAGTTGTGTATAGCAGGTTGTTGTTATTAATAATTTCACCCCTAATATTACTTATACTCCTAATAATAAATAGAAGATTTTGTGTCCTCAGCTCAGTCAGCGATTAAACGGGCCATGCTCTTAAAATTTGATTTGCTTTAGTTAGAAAATGTGTGTGTGGTTAGATATGTTGCAAACAATAGCAAGGTTTATTATAAAAATCTTTAAGTCAAGCTATAAAGTAGGAAATCTAAATACTAATGTTAGTAAATCTGAATTAACTTAAAAATACCTTATAAACTAACGATTAGAAATGAAATACCAGTAGTACTTTTAAATTTTGGTTGTCACTGGTATACTGTTAGTGATAACAAAATGCTGACTAAATGCATGCTTTCAAATTTGGTTGTACAATTAATCTTGAAATGGAAATATAACAGGGTTTTGATATTCGTTGATCCCAAATAAGTAAATTCCTTTACAAAACAGGAAATTTGGTTGATTTAAACGGGTTAATGTACCATTTATTTATAATTTTCTGCATAGCAACAAACTTCTACTGAGTCATCCTCGTTAAATTGAAACGTAATAGTACAATGCAATTACGTAAAAGGAAAATTTAATGTTATAAAAAAATATAAAAGTCCCTAAAAAAGGGTAAATATATCAACAATGAAATATACGTTTAATTAACTCTTACCGTAAAAACATACGACACTTTTGATAAAAATATTCAAGAGCAAATATGGATGCTTTTTGCTTTCATTATCGTAACAACCGACCTCAAAAAGGTGTCTGCGCACGAACTCAATGTGCAAACAAAATGCGCGTTCAAACTCCACTTTAAAATATCTAAACGTAAGCTTTTCAGCCACTAAGGTATGCAATTTACATGACACAAAAATGAACGAAGTTGCCTAAATGATTGCAAATTTCAACACAACTTAAAAGGTTTGTTACAACACATTCACTTGTAACTATCAGTAAGTTGTAAATTCATTAACAAGTTATATTTAGCACCTCACGGGTAATTTTAGGGCCATATTACTAAGAGATGACTCGCACAAAGAAATAAACACAAACGAGCCCCTAGGACTCAGTTTTTTTGTGATCACCCAATTAGCGCGACTTGATCAAAAATATGAATTCAAGTAAATCGTCACTATGACACATTTCAGATTCGTATAAAATAAAAAACCATAAGACGTGCAGTATTGTAGACATAAACATAACATAGTTAAGGCAAATTCATTAATGAGTTATATTCAGACCTTATGGGTAATTTAGGCTGACATTAGTAAAAACTATGACGCACTGAAATGTACATTATCACTATGACTCATTTCAGGTTCGTATGACCGAAACATTATGACTGGCAGGATAGTAAACATAAACATAAATATTTACTTCTAACTTTAGTTCAGTAACTGTTCCTTCATAATTAGTCATATTGTTCCAACCCCATATGTCTAAAAAAATGTGACTCGCACAAAAGAAATAGACATAAAAATGCCCTGATGCCTCAGTTTTATTTATGGTTGTCGAACTAAACCAAATTCGTCAAAAATATGAAAAATGAAATGAAAACCTTATCACTCGTGTTATAGTAGACATAAACAAATATTCGATTATGACTTTATTTTAGTGATAGATGACGTAAATTCGGCAATAAAGAGTCATATTTGTGCTATTTTATCTTAGATACATATGAGCAAACAAATTTGTCCCATATTAAAAAAAATGTTAATTCGAACTAAAAAATAAAAATAAACGTGCCCTTATGACTATTTTATTTATGGTTACCGAACAAGCCTAGATTGATTTAAAAAAAAACCTTCATGTAAGTCATTACCATATGTTTTATTTCACGATAATATAAAATAAGAAACAAATGACTGATACCAGACGTAAACAAATGCTCCTTTATTACCGTAAGAGTTAAAGTAAATTCGGTAATAAGTCATTTTTCGATAGTTTTGGGACATATTAGCCCCACGTTAGCAAAGAAAGACCCATGGTAAAAAACATTAACAAGTAGTTATGACTCTATTTATGGTGGCCGGACCATCCAAAAATGTGAGTTCGTGTAAATCATGACTGTTTAGGCTCGTATGAAAAAATTATGACTCGTGAGATACTCAGTAGACATGTAAACAAATATTCGCTTCTAACTTTATTTCACTAATGAGTCACATTTAGGACGTTATCGATAATTTTAGCTCCATATTAGTAAAAAATATGACTTTCACTAAAAACATTACCATACACGTGTCTTTATAACAAGCTAATAAGATTCATCAAAAACATAGGTTCATAAAAAATCGTTATTATGACTTAAAAATTCTGACTCGCATAAATATTCTAACATTCAGTATTAGTTAACGAAAATTCTTTAATGAGTCATATTTACGACGTTATGGGTAGTTGTAGCCCCACATTAGCACAAAATTTTGGCTGACTGAAATGTAGATTATCAATCTGACTCATATCAGGCCAGTATGAAGTATAAATATAACTCGCCGGATAGTAGAAATAAACATAACTATTCATTTCTAACCTAATTTCCGTAATACTTGTAAATTCATTAATAACAAGGCATATTTAGTACATTACGGGTAATTACTAAGAGATAGCTCGTACGAAAAAATTAACACATCCGTGCTCCTATAGTCAGTTTTAATTATGGTCACCCAACTAGCCCAAACTGATAAAAAATATGAGTTCAGGTAAATCATCACTGACTCATTTCCGACTCATATAAAATAAAAAAATTTGACTCGCAGGATAGTAGATATAAACATAACTATCTACTTTTTAACTTTAGTTCAATTTAGGACTATCTAGCCCCACATTAGTAAAAGTATGACTCGCACAAAAGAAATGTGTACAAAGATGTCCTTATGACTTATTTATAGTTGTCGAATTAAACCAAATTCACCAAATATATGATTTCATGTAAATCATCACAATATGACTGGTACATATTCCTATTAAAGAAAACGTTATCAATCGTTATATAGTAAACATAAACAAATATTCGATTTTGACTTTATTTTATAGATAGATGATACTCAGCAATGATGAGTCGCTGTTTAGACCATACCAAAAAAAAACCGAAACGTACCCTGCTTTAGTTATGGTCGCTCATGAAAATGATCACCATGTGACTGATTTAATGCTCGTATGAAATAAAAAAAAATATAACTGGTAGATTAGTGGATATATGCCTAAACGAATATGCGCGTTCGACTTTATTTTAGAGATTTGCGTTAAAAATGGCAAAGTTGGAGATAGATGACTTATATTCAGCAATGCTGAGTCATATTTAGATCGCACTATAAAAACAGAAACGTACCCTGTTTTAGTTATGGTCGCTCATGTAAATCATCACTATGTGACTGATTTAAGGTTCGTATGAAATAAAAAAAAATGTGACTCGTAGAATAGTGGATATATAAAGAAATATTCGCTTCTGACTTTATATGATTTGCACTAAACATATTAAAATGATATACTTATTTTATAAATATTTACTCATTTAGGGCACATATGAAATAAAATAAATGGCCTCTAAAATAGTGGATATATAAACAAGTATTCGCTTCCGACTTTATTTCAATAATCGCATAATTTCCTTCTTAATGAATCATATTTACGACATTATCAATCACTTTAGCTCCATATTAGTGAAAAAATATGACTTGCACAAAAAATATTAAAATAATAACATATTTATTACTCATTTAAAGCTCGTACGAAAAAAAATTATGACTCATAGAATAGTGGATATATAAAGAAATATTCGCTTCTGCTTTTATTTCAATTATCCCATAATTTCTTTGGTAATTAACTTGCACAAAAAATATTAAAATAATAAAATATGTATTTTATAAATATTAGTGGATATATTTTATTTCAATAATCGCATAAATTCATTCACACTGAGTCATATTTACGACGTTATGAATAACTAGCTCCATATTAGTGAAAACATATGACTTGCACTAATAATATTAAAATAATAAAATATTTATTTTATAAATATGTACCTATTTAATGCTCGTATGAAATAAAAAAAACATGGCTTGTAGAACAGTAGATACATAAACAAATATTCGCTTCAGGCTTTATTTCAATAATTGCATAAATTCGTTCATAATGAATCATATTTACGACTTTATGAATGACTTTAGCTCCATATTAGTGATAAAATACGACTTGCACTAAAAATATTAAAATAATAAAATATTTATTTTATAAATATTTACTTATTTAAGGCTCGTATGAAATGAAAAAAATTATGACTCGTAGAATAATGTATACATAAACAAATATTCGCTTCAAAATTTATTTCAGTAATCGCATAAATTCGTTCATAATGAGTCATATTTACGACGTTATGAATAACTAGCTCCATATTAGTGCAAAAATATGATTTCCACTAAAAATATGAAAATAATAAAATATTTATTTTACAAATATTGGCTGATTTAAGGCTCGTATGAAAAAAAATTACGACTCGTAGAATAGTGGATATACATATAAACAAATATTCGCTTCTGATTTTGTTTCAATAATAGCGTAATTTCTTTCGTAATGAGTCATATTTACGACGTTATCAATAACTTTAGTCCCTACTAGTGAAACATATGACTTGCACAAAAAATATTAAAATAATAAAATATTTACTCATTTAAGGCTCGTATGAAAAAAAAATTATGACCAGTAAGTAGATCAGTGGATATATAAACAAATATTCACTTCTGACCTTATTTCAATAATCGCATAAATTCGTTCATATTGCGTCATATTTACGACTTTATGAATAACTTTAGCTGCATATTAGTGAAAAAATATGACGCACTAAAAATATTAAAATAAAAAAATATTTATTTTATAAAAATTATTAAAATACTTATTTTATAAATATTTACTTATTTAAGGCTCGTATGAAATAAAAAAAAATATGGCTCGTAGAACAGTGGATTCATAAACAAATATTTACCTAAGACTTTATTTCAATAATCGCATAAATTCGTTCATAATGAATCATATTTACGACGTTATGAATAACCAGCTCCATATTATGAAAAAAAAATTATGACTCGTAGAATAGTGGATATACATATAACCAAATATTCGCTTCTGACTTTGTTTCAATAATCGCATAATTTCTTTCGTAATGAGTCATATTTACGACGTTATCAATAACTTTAGGTCCCTATTAGTGAAAAAATATGACTTGCACAAAAAATATTAAAAGAATAAAATATTTACTCATTTAAAGCTCGTATGAAAAAAAAATTATGACCAGTAGATTAGTGGATATATAAACAAATATTCGCTCCTGACTTTATTTCAGTAATCGCATAAATTCGTTCATAATAAGTCATATTTACGACTTTATGAATAACTTTAGCTCCATATTAGTGAAAAAATATGACTTGCACTAAAAGTATTAAAATAATAAAATATTTATTTTATAAATATTTGCTCATTTAAGGCTCGTATCGAAAAAAATTGTGACCAGTAGATTCGCTTTTGATTTTATTTCAATAATCGCATAAATTCATTCATAGTGAGTCATATTTACGACGTTATGAATAACTAGCTCCATATTAGTGAAAAAATATTACTTGCATTACAAATATTAAAATAATAAAATATTTATTTTATAAATATTTACTTATTTAAGGCTCGTATGAAATAAAAAAAAAAAATTATGGCTCGTAGAACATTGGATACATACTAAACAAATATTCGCTTCAGATTTTATTTCAATAATCGCATAAATTCGTTCATAATGAGTCATATTTACGACTTTATAAATGACTTTAGCTCCATATTAGTGATAAAATACGACTTGCACTAAAAGTATTAAAATAATGAAATATTCATTTTATAAATATTTACTTATTTAAGGCTCATATGAAATAAAAAAAAATTATGGCTCGTGGAATAGTGGATACATAAACAAATATTCGCTTCAGATTTTATTTCAATAATCGCATCAATAGCTTCATATTAGTGAAAAAATATGACGCACTAAACATATTAAAATAATAAAATATTTATTTTATAAATATTTAATCATTTAAGACTCGTATTTAAAAAAAAGTATAATCGCATAAATTCGTTCATAATGACGTTACGAATAACTTTAGCTCCATATTAGTGAAAAAATATGATGCACGAAAAATATTAAAATAATAAAATATATATTTTATAAATATTAAATAAGTAATTTGATTATAATCTCCTTATACTTAGAATATACATCAGTTCCACATACATAAAGACAAAGTTTACATCGATTGGGGCTTGAATCTCGATAGCGCAGTTGGCTAGCGCGGTACTCTAGCAAAGTACAAGTTGTAGGTTCAAATCCTACTCGAGATAAACTTTTTATTTAAGTATTTAATAAAATTAATAATAATTTTTAATAAAATATTTATTTTATAAATATTGACTCGTTTAAGACTCGTATTAAAAATAAGTATAATCGCATAAATTCGTTCATAATGACGTTACAAATAACTTTAGCTCCATATTAGTCAAAAAATATGACGCACGAAAAATATTAAAATAATAAAATATTTATTAATTTTAATATTTAAAAAAAATTAAAATTTTTTTGTACCTATTCATATTTAGCACAATATGGTTAGTGTTAGGCCTATTAGTAAGCAACGACTCGTACGAAAAAATAAATGCAAACGTGCCCCTATCAGCTCGTGTGAATCATCAGTGTAAGGCTCGTATAAAATAAAAAAAAAACTGGCAAGCTAGTAGGAATAAACCTTCACTTTCTTACTTTAGTTCAGTTGACATAAATTCGTTAATTTAACGAGTAAGTCATATTCAGGGCGTTACATTTATGCCATTTTAGCTCCATATTAGTAAAAAGACATATGACACTGTTTTAGTTATGCTCGTTCATGTAAGTTACCAATATGTGTTTCTTAAAGCAAAGTTCGCACTAGTTGCGTAATTACATTTCAACGATTTCATCTAATAGGAATTAAATAAAATTAACTTTATTAATTAACAATTAATTACTTAGAATTATTAAAAATTATAACTATTGTACAGAAATATTCAAAATCTGGATGAACAATACAGTACACTCACTTTTCACAACAAAATAAATAAAATTATAGAAATCCCATGTAATTATTTTGAAAAGTACTTCAAATATTCAAATGTTAAATTACTTAGAACTTAATTTAAACAAAACCATCTACAACGTTTTAAGTAACATTAGTTCATTCAAATCATAAGGTTTAAAACAAATTTTAATAATCCAAACTGAACATCTTAAGTACTCACGCTTAATTAAATTGTTGAAGTATTTTATACAATAAAAGTTTGATCTTTTATAATTGTTCCAGTCGACCGCTGATGATGATAGCTTAGCCATTGGAACGCGGTGTTTTTTAATATTGTGTGGTACGTGAGTATATTTTGTTTGTTATAATTAGTTATATTCAAAAATTTCATTAATTAGTGGCAGTTTACATAAAAATGCTGTTTCTTATAATTGAATCATCTCATTTTGAAAAAAAAACTACAATATGTCTTAAGTGGTGGTCTACATAATATATTGTTTACTACTAATAAAAAGATTAACTAGCTTCCGTATACAAGAGCATTTGTTTTTTATAAATTAACGACCACACAAACACAAAAACAAAAAGAAATTAATTAAAATTAAATAATTAATTCAATAATGATTGTTTTCACAATTAATTAAATAAACGCGATTTATTTATTAATAGTTTTAAGTTTAATCAACAAAATACACGATAAGAGAATGATGCGACACAAATTCCAATTAAATTAACTCTAATTTAATAGAAGATTATTAACCTCCTCATCAAATACGAACGACAGAGACCTTTTTACTTAATTACGTAGATTTTTACAAACTGATCTGGTTTCTCTCCTTTGAAAAGCTATTAAAGAAATGTAATTAAAAAAAAGCACTCATTTACAAGCATCACCTTCTAAGATTATTTTTAAGGGATGAATAAAGTAATTTTCACTTTGAGAAATTAATGAAAAGTTGCGTTTCTGAAGGAATGAGAAACAGCTGAACAAACACCTGGGTTAACCTTATAAAAAATTTATACATTTCAGAAAGGTTGCTTTCTTTTTTAGACAAGGACATACGAGGGATCATTTATTCCAAATGAAACGGATGGGGTTGGAATAAAATGAGCGTCGCTATTAACCACCCTTGATCTATGTTCCCAAGAGCGAAATGTTACGTTATTGGTTTTTGAGGAAAATACGTAAGAGAAAGAATGAGATGGATCCAAATTAAAAAATAAGGAAATACAATTTTATTTCTTTGTTTAAAAATTTCAAGATTCCATTCATAAGATTAAATCTAAAGGAAGGTAGAGGGGTTGTCTTGTCTCTGTGGATTGTAGTAGCGCTTACTTTTCCTGGATCTATCAGAGAATACGACTAGAACACAAACAACAACATTTCTAATTAAAGTTTGACAAGTACGCTGAGATAAGCTCTGTCAAATCCGATTAATTTAAGCATTCGGCTCCAGGTTATTTTCCATACTAGTTTTTTATTTTGCCAAATGAAACGCATTACAATTTTACCTAAATGTTGTTTTCTAATTAATTCTGTCTGATTTTAGACTTTGCTTTAAATATTGTCATTTGTATTAAAATCCGGATGGAAAGAATAAATTATTTATATCGAAGTATATAAATCAAACGCATTGTAAATGATATTAACTTAAATATGCGGATCAATTAAATTAAAAGAATACTACAATTATGAAACATAGTAGAAGTAGTATCCACAAGAAGACGTTTAAAATTCGCCAAAATGTCATAAAAAGAATCCAAAAAATTGAAAGTCGGTGGTTATTTTGGCTTAAGATATATTATTTTGGATTCTCAGTCTATCCGATCGACATTCACCGGTGTGAAAAGAGCGGCCAATACTAGCAGCTAAAATTTGCGAAGATACCCGAAGTGAAATAGACCATTATGCACCTATTTTTCTATTACTGTTCCTTTCCAAATAAAGATTTAAGCAATTATAATTCCAATTAAATTGAATACGCCCCTAAAAATAGACAAACAATCTGATAAAGAGGTTGCAAAAGTAAACCCCTTTATTATATCTCAAAAATGGCAAATACTATCACGACTAAATTTTCGTATTAGTATGATTAAAATCTTATAATGATTAAGCAATAAAATTATCAAGGTGCACCGCCTCCAAAGGGGTAGAAAAAACCACCCCTTTACCATATTTCCAAAACGACAAAAACTATCGCAATCAAATTTTCGTATTAGGTTAATAATAATCTTAGAATGATTAAGCAAAAAAAAACATCCAGGTGCACTGCCGTCCAAGGGGTAAAAAACCACCCCTTTACCATATCTCGAAAACGACACATACTATTACAGCCAAGTTTTCGTATTACGTTGACAATAATCCTAGAATGATTAAGCAATAAAAATATGCAGGTACACTGCCGTACAAGGGGTATAAAAAACACCTTTCATCATATCTCGAAAACGGCACATACTATCACGATCAAATTTTCGTATTTGGTTCGTAATAATCTTAAGAGTGATTAAGCAATAAAAATATCCAGGTGCACTGCCGTCCAAGGAGTAGAAAAACCACCCCTTTATCATGTCTCAAAATCGTATTAGGTTGAAAATAATCTGAAAATGATTAATGAATAAACCTATCGAAGTGCACTGCCGTACAAGGGATAAAAAAACCACTCCTTCATTATATCTCAAATACGGTACACACTATCACAATCAAATTGAGTTGATTGTGTTAGGTTGATAATAATCTTAGAAGGATTAAGAAATAAAAACATCCAGACGCACTGCCGTACAATGGGTAGAAAAACCACCCCTTTATCTTATTCTCGAAAACGACACATACTATCACGATCTAATTGTCATATTAGTTTGATAATAATCTCAGAATGATTAAGCAATAAAAATATCCAAGTGCACTGCCGTACAAGAGGTAGAACCCCCCCCCCCCCCCTTAACATATTTCAAAAAGGGCACATTCTATCACGATCAAATTTTCATATTTGGTTTATATAATCTTAGAATGATTAAGCAATAAAAATATCCAGGTGTATCGCCCTCCAAGGGGTAGAAAAAACCACCCCTTTATCATATCACGAAAACGACACATACCATCACAAATAAAACTGCCGTATTGGTTTGATAATAATCTAAGAATGATTGAAGAATAAAAATATCCAGGTGCACTGCGGTACAAGGGGTAGAGAAACCACTCCTTTATCATATGTCAAAAACGGCACACACCATCACAATCAAATTTTCGTATTTGGTTCATAATACTCTCAGAATGATTAAGCAATAAAAATATCCAAGTGCACAGCCGTCTAAGTGATAGAAAACCACACCATATTATATCTCGAAAACGGCACATACTATTACCATCTAATTTTCGTATTAGTTTGATAATAATCTCAGAATGATTAAGCATTAAAAAAATGATAAGGGGTGGCTTTTTTACCTCTTGAATGACAGTGCACCTGGATATTTTTATTGCTTAATCATTCTGAGATTATTATCAAACTAATACGAAAATTTGACCGTGATAGTATGTATCGTTTTCGAGATATAACAAAGGGGTGGTTTTTTCTACCCCTTGGACAGCAGTGCACCTGGATATTTTTATTGCTTAATCATTCTACGAATATTATGAATTAAATGCCGTTTTCGAGATATGATAAAGGGTGGTATTTTCTACCCCTTGGCCGGCAGTGCGCCTGGATGTTTTTATTGCTTAATCATGCTAAGATTATTATTAACCTAATACGAAAATTTGATTTGATAGTATGTGTAGTTTTCGAGAAATGGGAAGAGGGTGGTTTTTTCTACCCCTTGGCCGGCAGTGCACCTGCATATTTTGATTGCTTAATTGTTTTAAGAATATTTTCAACCTAATACAAAAATTTTATTGTGATAGTGTGCTCTTTTTGAGATATTATAAAGGGGTGGTTTTTCTACCCCTTGGATGAAAGTGCACCTGGATATTTTTATTGCTTAATCACTCCAAGATTATAATGAACCAAAAACAAAAATTTGATCGTGATAGTAAGTGCCGTTTTCGAGATATTATAAAGGGGTGGTTTTCCTACCCCTTGGACGGTAGTGCACCTGAATATTTTTATTGCTCAATCATTCTACGACTACTATGAACAAAATACGAAAATTTGATCGTTGTAGCATGTGCCGTTTTCGAGATACGATAAAGGATGGTTTTTTCTACCCCTTTGACGGCGGTGCACCTGGATATTTTTATTGCTTAATCATTCTAAGATTATTGTCAACCTAATACGAAAATTTGACATACTATGTGCCGTTTTCGAGATATGATAAAAGGGTGGATTTTTCTACCCCTTGGACGGCAGTGCACCTGGATATTTTTACTGCTTAATCACTCTAAGATTATTATGAACCAAATACGAAAATTTGATCGTGATAGTATGTGCCGTTTTCGAGATCTGATAAAGGGTATTTTTTCTACCCCTTGGACGGCAGTGCACCTGCATGTATTTATTGCTTAATCATTCTAGGATTATTGTCAACGTAATACGAAAATTTGGCTGTAATAGTATGTGTCGTTTTCGAGATATGATAAAGGGGTGGTTTTTTATACCCCTTGGACGGCAGTGCACCTGGATATGTGTATTCCTTAATCATTTTAAGACTATTTTCAACCTAATAGGAAAATTTGATTGTGATAGTACGTGTCGTTTTTGAGCTATGATAAAGAAGTGATTTTCTCTACCCCTTGTACGGCAGTTCACCTGGATATTTTTATTCCTTAATCATTCTGAGTACGAAAATCAGATGGTGATAGTATGTGACGTTTTCCAGATATAATGGGATGTTTTTTTCTACCCGATGGACGGCAGTGCACCTGGATATTTTTATTGCTTAATCATTGTAAGATTATTATGAACCAAATACGAAAATTTGATCGTCATAGTATGTGTCGTTTCCGAGGTATGATAAATGGATTTTTATACCCCTTGTACGGCAGTGCACCTGAATATTTTTATTGCTTAATCATTCTAAGATTATTGTCAACCTAATACGAAAATTTGACATACTATGTGTCGTTTTCGAGATATGATAAAGGGGTGGTTTTTCCTACCCCTTGGACGGCAGTGCATCTGGATGTTTTTATTGCTTAATCATTCTAAGATTATTATTAATCTAATACGAAAATTTGTTTGTGACAGTATGTATCGTTTTCGAGATATGGTAAGAAGGTGGTTTATTTCTACCCCTTAGAGGGAGGTGCACCTAGATATTTTTATTGCTTAATCGTTATAAGACTATTATCTTACTAATACGAAATTTAATCGTGATAGTGTGTGTCGTTTATGAGATATGATAAAGGGGCTACTTTTGCAACCCCTTTATTAGATTGTCTGTTTTTAGGGGCGTATTCAATTTAATTGGAATCATAAAATCTTTATTAGGAATGGAACAGTAATAGAAAAATGGGTCTATAATGGTATATTTCAGTTCGGGTATCTTCGAAAATTTTAGCTGCCAGTATTGGCCGCTCTTTTCACACCGGTTCGACATTCTACGTATTCCATAGATTACCAATACATTCATAAACTAAACGTTAATGGCTTTTATTTAATATTCCACTCAAGATTGACGTTAGAATGTTTAATTTGATGCTTTGCTCAAAATTTTATGAAAATAGTCCATTGGACTCTCAGTATTCACGTTAACTATACGGTAATCCCTATAATTTAATGCTTCACTCAAATCTGAAGGAAAATAATACGGCTTGCTTTGAATCTTCGAGCCGTTTTGAATTCACGTCCGATACGGTAATACCTTCATTTTGCGTGAAAATGGTATGCCTTTTTTTAATATTCCGCACTTTTGAATTCAATCCCACCAGAATAATATTCTGCTGTAAGCATTCCAAGGACTCTCGGTATATTGTTAACTATATGGTAATACCTTCATTTTAATGTTTTACTAAAATTTGTATGAAAATAGTATTCTCCCGCAATTTTGAAGTCAAATCAGATTAGAATTACATTTTGCTCTCAATATATTCTTAATCTAATCGGTGATACCTTTAATTTGAAGCTTCACTGAAACTTATATGAAAATAGCCAGTCTTGCTTTAAATACTGCCGCTATTTGAAATTCACATCCGATTAGAAATATACTCTGCTGTAAGCATTCCAAGGACTCTCAGTATATTGTTAACTATGTGGCAATGCCTTTAATTTGATTCTTCACTAGAATTTGTATGAAAATAGTATGCTCCCACCAAATTTATTTTACAACCGATTAGAACTATATTTTGCTGTAAGCATTCCAAGGGCTCTCAATATATATTATTAATTCATACGGTAATACCTTTAACTTAATGCTTCACTGAAATTTGTATGAACATAGGTCGTCCCGCTTTGCATTCACATCCGATTAAAAATATTCTATGCTGCAAGCATTCCAAGGACTCTCAATATATTATTAATCTATCACTAACAAATAGTGCTAGAATTCACGTTCGATCAGAACTATACGCTGCTGTAAGAATACCTTTTGAACTGCTAATATATTCTTAATTTACACCGTAATACCTTTAATTTGATGCTTCACTTAAATTTGTATGAAAATGATTCATTTTCCTTTTCTCGCCATAATTTTGAATTAACATCCGATCAGAATTATATTCTTCTGTAAACGTTCCCTTTAGACTCCCAATATATTCTTAATCTATACGGTAATACATTTAATTTGATGCTTCACTATGAAAATAGTTCGTCTTGCTTTGAATTCTTCCGCAATTATTTTGAATAAACATCCGATCGGAATTATATTCTGTTGTAAGCATTCCAAGGACTCTCAGTATATTGTTAACCATACAGCGGCAATGCCTTTCATTTGATTCTTCACTAAAAAATGTATGAAAGTAGTATTCTCCCGCCATTTTAAATTATATTTAGCTGTGAGCATTCTAAGGATTCGCAATATATTCTTAGTCTATACGGTAATACCGTTTAATTTGAGGATTCGCTCAGATCCGAAAGAAAACAGTCCGTCTTACTTTGAATTCTCCCACAATTTTAAATTCACTTCCGCTCAGAATCATATTCTGGTGTAAGCATTCCAAGGAGTACGAGATATTCCAAATCTATACCGTAATACCTTTAACTAGGTACTTCAATAAACTTTGTATAAAAGTAGTCCATTTTTTAATACTCCCGCCATTTTGAATTCACATCCGATTAGAATCCATCTTTGAATTCTCCCAATTCACAACCGATTAGAATTATATTCTGCTGTAAACATTATAAGGACTCTTAATATATTCTTAATGTATACGGTAATACCTTTAACTTAATGCTTCATTTAAATTTATATAAAAATAATGTTTTGCTTTGAATTCTCCCCTTTTGAATTAACATCCAATGAGAATTAGACTATATATATATATATATATATATATATATATATATATATATATATATATATATATATATATATATAAATATATATATAGGGTGTTAGGTAAACATGCGGCAAAAATTCAAGGGGTTATTTCTTAGACTATTCTAAGAATATTTTGTCATAATGATTTTTGTTTTGAAGATACAGGGTGAACAAAATTTGCGACAGTAACATTTTATTATCAAAGTTGCTCAATCTACAATAAATGTTAGAAATGACTTCCTCCAGCCTGGATGCAAGCATTCAATCTTCTCGTCATTGACTGCCGAACACACCAGGGTCGTATATAATTGAGTTACACCCAGCAATTATTCGATTTCGCAAGTTGTCCAAATTCTCCTAATTCTACCTTAGGAATTTTTTTGGCGCTAAATTACGCGTCGTATCAAAAAATTGCATAGAACATAGTTCATCGATATGTTTAAGGTCTATATCCAAGTATTTTTATATCTTTGAAATGTGCAGCTGTTTTAGAAATATTTGATAAAAACCAAAAACTGAACCTAATAAACCCCCCTCCCCCAAAATCTAATCAGCTCTAAGCCAAATGAAAACAAGCTTAAATACAAAATTTTAAGTACGTACGTATTTTCGTTCTGGAGTTATCGTGGATACTAACATACATCCATCCATACACACACATATCCACGCAGACACAGACACACATCCACACATCATGGTCGATCTTGACGAAACTTGCCAAAAGTTGTAAAATGAGCTACTAAGCCGATTTAGCGACAGTGAAAAAAAAGTCCATTGCAACAAATATCGAATATGGTCGTCGCAAATTTTGTTCACCCTGTATCTTCAAAATAAAGGGGTTTTTCAAAAATCAACACAGGACAAAATATTTTTAGAATAGGCCAAGAAATAACACCCAGTATATATATATATATATATATATATATATATATATATATATATATATATATATATATATATATATATATTCCGTTTGTTTCTAAAAGTAAATTACGTAGCGGCAGGACGCAGGTCTACGCGTTGTACGCCGCCAGTGCTGGCTCCAATCCCTCAGTCGTCGCCGAGCCACGGGCGGGTAACGACGGCCGCTACGATCGATGCTCCCGCCAATTGTGACTTGCGAAGTGTGACTCGTTTCCTTCAAGCTGCAAGTTTGGTTGACCGAGTTAACCAAGTGTCCGGTAGACACGGAGGTTTACGATTGGTAAACTTTCCAGAGAATTTCCAAACATTTCACGGTCTTCCGCTGTACAAAATTGTGACCACCGAGCTAGGGCTACCGTAAACTGTGTGCCCAAAAATGTCGAGCGAAAGCTGCAAAATTACGCGAATGGCGTCAGCCCTAACGTTTCTCACACGGTATGACAATGAGGAAAACAGTTTCTCAAAGACTATTGTTACTGGAGTTTCAAGACGCTGTAAGGGCCTATCTGAGCTCACTGGCAGTATTGCAGATGGTATAGGGAAGCTGGTCTCCCGTTATGACAAATGCCTCAACCGTCATGGTGACTATGTATAAAAATAAGTAAGAACGTACAAATCTTTTGGTAATAAAATCATCATGTTATCTCAATACGTCTATTATTTATGGCCTATTGGAACTTGAAAAAAACAGCCCTTTTAGTCTGATGCTTCACACAAATTTGTATGAAAATGGTTCGGTTTGCTTTGTTTTCTCCCGCCATTTTGAATTGTCATCTGATCAAAATTGTATTGTGCTGTAATCATTCCAAGGACTACAACATATTCCAAATCTGTACGGGAATACCTTTAATTGGATGCTTCATTAAAATTTGTATGAAAATAGTCCGTCTTGTTTTGAATTCTCCCGCCAATATTTTGAATAAAGATCCGATCAGAATTATATTCTGCTGCAAGCATTCCAAGGACTTATAGTAGTATGGTAATACCTTTAATTTGTATGAAAATAGTATTCTCCCGTCATTTTGAATTCACATCCGATTAGAAATATACCCTGCTGTAAGCACTCCAATGACTCTCGATATATTCTTAATCTATAAGTAATACCTTCAGTTTGATGCTTCACGTAAATTTGTACGAAAATAATCCGTCTTGCTTTGAATTAAATTCCGATAAGGATTATATCCTGCTGTAACCATTCCAAGGAATACAACATATTCCAAATCTACACCGGAATATCATTAATTGGATTCTTAACTAAAATTTGCATGAAAATAGTTGTTTTGCATTATTTTGCCAATTTGAATTTACATCCGATTAGAACTACATTCTACTGTAAGCATTCCATAGACGCTCAATGTATTCCTAATCAATACAGTAACACCTTATATTCTGCTGTAAGCATTCCATGGACTCACAATATATCCCTAGCCAACGCAGTAAGACCTTTAATTTGATACTTCACTTCAGTATGTATGAAAATAGTCTGTTTTGCTTTGAATTCTCCAGTCATCATTTTGAATTAACATCTGATCAGAATTATATTCGGCTGTAAGCATCCCAGGGATTCTCAATATTATTGTTGACTAAATGGTAATACCTTTAATTTGATGCTTCACACAAATCTATATAAGTACAGTCCATCTTGCTTAAATTTCTCCGCTATTTTGACTTCACATCCGATCAGACACATTCTGCTGTAAGCAATCCAAAGAGTACAACATAATCCAAATCTATATGGAAACACGTTTAATTGGATACTTCACTTAAGTTTGTATGAAAATAGTCCGTCTTGCTTTGAATTCTCCTGCAATTTAAATTCACATCCGATTAGAATTACATTCTGCTGAAAACATTGCAAGGACTCTCAATATATTATGAATCTGTACGGTAATGCCTTTAATTTGATTTTTCACTTAAATTTGTATGACATTAGTTCGTTTTGCTTTAGATTCTCCCGCAATTATGCAATTTATAACTTACATGGTCACCTAACTGGATAAACTAAAAACTAGTTCTGGTAATATATATGTTTCCATATGGATAACCACCACATTATTTTTGTGAAACCTACTACGTTTATTTAGTGAATTATTTGTGGCACATGTCACATTATTTAACTTGGGGGTTATATCAGATGTAAATTTCTATATAAGTGCCACGTTTAAGCGAATCTCGACACAGACTAGTTTTCATATTTATAGATTTCCCAATCATACAATTATTATCTAGAGCCGTTACATAATAAACTCGAACTAAAAGCTAATTCTGGAAATAGATAATGAGTCATGTAGGTAATTATTACACTGGTTTTAATTTGTTAGCGGTTTGATGCATACATTTACTTGTATATCGATAAAATTCAGATTATCTGGATTTATACGAATATGTGAAACCAAAAATTGTTTTAAAACCTACTGTGTGTAACCAAAACATTGACTAGTTGTCCCTAGTAACAATTGGGTAAAAGATAGTCGCTACTACTACGTTACAGCACTGTTAAGTTTGAAGTTGTTTTACTTAAAATTATGTCCAAGATGAGCAAACGTGCTAAATTTTAAAGCTTAATTAAAAAGAATTAATTTGTTTTTATATGGGTAACTATCCTATTATTTTTGTGGCACATGCCACAATAACTTCAATTTATAAATTTTTGAAAACGTAACACCTCTTGATAAAGGCCACAATTACGAAATTATTATCTTAAATGATGTCCAAGATGAGCAAACGTGCTAAATTTTAAAGCTTAATTAAAAAGAATTAATTTGTTTTTATATGCGTAACTATCCTATTATTTTTGTGGCACATGCCACAATAACTTCAATTTATAAATTTTTGAAAACGTAACACGTCTTGATAAAGGCCACAATTACGAAATTATTATCTTAAATGATCACATAATAGAATCGAACTAAAAACACTTTCTGCAAAGAATTAGTTTTCATATGGATAACTATCACTTTATTTTTAAGGCACACACCACAATAATTTATACATTTCGTAAGTGCCACAGTTATACATGTAATATCTTAGACGGCCATTCCATTGGATCACAAACAAAAAACTACAATAAAAAATCATTTTCATGTATATCACTATCACATTATTTTGTGGCACGCCACAATAATTAATAATTTCTAAAGTACCTAATAATTTCATTTGCTTAACTATCGCATTAGTTTTGAGGCAAGTGCCAGAATAATTCGTGATTATAGTTTCATTAATGAGCCAGTGCCAGAATTACAAAATTATTATCTAATCAAACTTAAAACTAATTCTGGATGTTTTCATAACTATCACATTATTTTTGACGCAGGTGCTACATTTTTTTTATTAAAAATTTTCATTCATACATTTTTGTTATCAGTGCCACAATTATATAATTATTATATTAAACGGTCACATCAATGAAATGAGTTGAGAGGTTGAGACACGTGCCAGAATAATTATGGATTTATTAATAGGTAAGTGCCACAATTACAAAGTTACTATTAGTTATTAAGTGGTCACAATTGAATCAAACTCAAAAGTAATTGTGGACATAAATGTTTTCTTATGGATAGCTATCACACTATCTTTGTCCGGTGCTACATTATTTTACTGTTATGATTTGTACATTTTTGTAATTACTGCCGCAATTATGTAATTATTATATTAAACGGTCACACCCATGAAATAAGTTTTGAGGCACGTGCTAGAATAAGATGAGTGCCACAATTACAAAATTATTATCTAAAGTGGTCACAATCTAACTAAACTCAAAATTCTGGAATTAAATATGTTTTCATAAGGATAACTATCACATTATTTTTGTGGCAGATGCTATATTAGTTTTATTGACGATTTTATGATTTATACATTTTTGTAAACAGTGCCACAATTATATCATTATATTAAACGCCACATCAATGAGATGTGTTGAGACACCTACCAGAATAATTCACGATTTATTAATAGGTAAGTGCCACAATTACAAAATTATCTTAAATTGTCACAGTTGATTCTAATCAAAACTAATTCTGGAAATAAATGTTTTCATAAAGGGAGGCAGTTGCTATATTGTTTTAATTAATGATTGTAGGATTTATATAATTTTGTAATCAGTGCCACAATTATATAATTATATTAAACGGTCACATCAATGAAATCAGTTGAGAGGTTGAGACACGTGCCAGAATAATTCACGATTATAGATTTATTAATAGGGTAAGTGCCACAATTACAAAGTTATTATCTTAAGTGGTCACAATTGAATCTAACTCAAAACGAATTCAGGAAATAAATGTTTTCTTAAGAATCGCTATCACACTATCTTTATGGCAGGTGCCACGTTATTTTAATGTTATGATTTGTACATTTTTGTAATCAGTGCCTCAATTATGTAATTATTATATTAAACGGTCACACCCATGAAATAAGTTTTGAGGCATGTGCTAGAATAATTCGTGATTATAGTTTTATTAATGGACGAGTGCCAAAATTACAAAATTATTATCTAAAGTGGTCATAATCTAACTAAACTCAAAACTAATTCTGGCTAATTCTGGAAATAAATGTTTTCATATCACTTTATTTTTGTAGCAGATGCTACATTATTTTTATTAACAATTTTATGATTTATAAATTTTTGTAATCAGTGCCACAATTATATCATTATATTAAACGTCACATCAATGAGATGTGTTATGAGACACGTGCCAGAATACTGCATGATTTATTAATAGGTAAGTGCCACAATTACAAAATTATCTTAAATGGTCACAGTTGATTCTAATAAAAACTAATTCTGGAAATAAATGTTTTCATAAAGGGAGGCAGTTGCTATATTGTTTTAATTAATGATTGTAGGATTTACATAATTTTGTAATCAGTGCCACAATTATTCAATTATTATATTAAACAGCCACATTATTGAATGACTTTGATTTATTAATAGGTAAGTACAAGTACAAAATTATCATAAGTTGTCACAGTTGGTTCAAACTCAAAACTAATTCTGAAAATAAGTGTTTTCATAAGGATAGCTATTATATTATTTGTTTTGCAGGTGCTACATTATTTTAATCAATAATTGTATAACCATGTCACACAATTATTTAATTATTATATTAAACAGCCACAAGATTGAATAATGATAAAAAGCACAGCAAAAACTACATTATTTTTGTAGCACGTGCCAGAATAATTAATAATTTATAAATTTCTAAATATTACAATTTAAGCGGTCTTATGACAGCCAAACCAAACACTACTTTTGGAAATAAATGTTATTTTGATAAATATATACCATTATTTTTCTGGCAAGTGCCATAAAGTTAAGAATAAGTGTCACCACCAAAACAAAGAATAATTCTGGATATAAATGTATATTCATTTGCTTAACTATCGCTTTAGTTTTAAGGTTCGTGCCAGTATAATTCATAATAACAGATTTATTGATAGATAAGTGCTACAATTACAAATTGATTATCTTAAATGGTCACAGTTGAATCAAACTCAAAACTAATTCTGGAAATCAATGTTTTCATAAGGACAGCTATTTGTGTGTCAAGCGCTACACTATTTCAATTAATAATTTTATAATTTATACATTTTTGTAATCAGTGACACAAGTATAAAACTATTATATTAAACGGTCACATCAGAGAAATGAGTTAGAATAATGCACGACTTATTAATAAGTAAGTGCCACAATTACAAAATCAATATCTTAAGTGCCACAATTGTATAATTATAATAACAAACAGTCACATGATTGAAATGAGTTTTGATGCGCGTGCCAAAATAATTAAATTTATTAAATAATAATTAGATTTATTATTAGGCAAGTGCCACAATTGCAAAATTATTATCTTAAGTGGTCACAGTTGAATCAAACTCAGAAATAATTCTGGAAATAAATACGTCCCACAATAATACTAATTTAGATACTTCTTAAGTGCCACAATTAGAAAATTATTAGTTTCGACAGTCAAATAGCTGACTCAAGCTAAAATTTAATTCTGGAAATAAATTTGTTTTGATTAGGATACTAACGCGTTATATTTGTGATGAGTTACATTATTCTATTTAATAATAATAGAATTTATTAATTTGTATATGCCACAAATATGATATTTCTATCGTACGAGGCCACGTAACTGGTTAACATTTTAAAAATAAAAACTAATTTTCATCGTAAAAGTGTTTCCATATTTATAAAAATAACATTATTTATGTAGCACGTACCACATTATTTTAATTCGAAACTTCGTAAGTTGTAACTTTCTACTTAAGTGTATAAGCAGTTATTATCTTAAGCTGTCACATAATTGAATCAAACTAAAGACTGATTCACGAAATAGATTTGTATTCGTATGGCTATCTATTACATTGTTTTTGACACGTGATAACAACTATTATACTGGTTTTATAACACTTGCCACATCTTTTAGCGGTTTAATTCATACATTTGTTTATATATGGAAAACATTCACATTATCTGAATTTATAAATATTTTAACTATATTGCCTTCTGAAACGTAAATGTAACAAGAGTATTGAAAGTATTTCCGATTATTTTTGCAGTAAGTGCCACAGTGTACGAACTTAATACAAACAAACATATATTTGTTAATAGTTTTTTACTCCAATTACCTTTTTAGGACAAAGGTTTTACATAACATATTTTTAACAATTACACAAAACCAAATTAGCATATACAGAGTGATTAACAAAGAAAGAAAAAATTAAAATTAAAATAATAGTTAGCTGGCATTTATTGAGATCCACTGTTTATTTAACCCAAATATTAAATACATAATTAAACGTACGAGCAGAAAAATGTGTTCCAGTTTTTTATTAACCAAATTTTTTTCTTTTAGCCAATGAAATTCCTCTCAATTAAAATAGATTAGAGGATTAATTGATAAACACAGCTTGAAGGTTGGATTTATACACTGATATGTTTATTTTTGTGGCACGTGTGACATCATTCAAAGGCTTCACATTGAAAAGTATGAATCTATTTTACACAGTACCACATTGCTACTCTTGCTTCCTTTAAGTCTATATAGTTTTAAGACTAAGAATTATGTTTTCAAATGCGCCAGATTATAAATACTGTTATTAGTACAGAATTTATTCGCATGTACATTCCGTTTGTGATCGATACCACATTATTTGTACCATTGCGTTACAGTTTATTAATTAGTAAAAGTATTCTACTGTATTAATAAAATCAATAATCTCAACTACACTTATGTATTTATTTTTGTGACACGTGCTATATCATTTAGTTTTTTTTTTTTTTGTTTGGGATTATAAAAAATAAGTGTCACATTATCGCTATTGTCTCCCTTAAGTATACATAATTCTAATACTAAGTATTTATTTCAAAGGCTCCACATTGAAAATTATGTATCTATTTTATACAGGAGAATTATCCATAATATTTTAATTAGTATAAAGTGCATAATTTGTTATTACGATAGTTTCAAGAAATGAGTGCCACATTGGTACTCTGCCTCTTACGTATTTATAGGATTTTAATGGCAATTGTCAATTAAATTTTTTATTACGATTGTATAAAGGAACGAGTGCCACATTGGCACTATTACATCCTTTAAGTATTTATAGAATTTTAATGAAGAATTATTTTTTTAATGTGCGCGCTGTATGAAACCACTTACAGAATTTATTCATTCATACGTACATTACTTTTGTAGTCAGTACCACATTAGTTAGTGTTCCCGTTTTTTATTACACAAACTTTTTTTCCTTTTAGCCAACGAAATTCCTCTCAGTTAAAATAGATTAGAGGATTAATTGATAAACACAGCTTGAAGGTTGGATTTATACACTGATATGTATATTTTTGTGGCACGTGTGACATTGCTACTATTGCTTCCTTTAAGTCTTTATAGCTTCAAGACTAAGAATTATTTTTTTAAATGCGCCACATTATAAATACTGTTATTAGTACAGATTTGATTCGCATGTGCATTCCGTTTGTGATTGATACCACAGTATTTGGTGCGCTCGCATCACAGTTTATTAGTTACTAAAAGTTTTCTACTGTATTAATAAAATCAATAATCTCAATTACACTTATGTATTAATTTATGTGACACATACCATATCATTTAGTTTTTTTCTGTTTGGGATTATAAAAAATAAGTGTCACATTATCGCTATTGTCTCCCTTAAGTATATATAATTCTAATACTAAGTATTTATTTCAAAGGCTCCACATTGAAAATTCTATTTTATACAGGAGAATTATCCATAAGATCTTAATTTGTATAAAGTGCATAATTTGTTATTACGATAGCTTCAAGAAATGAGTGCCACATCATTGGCACTCTGCCTCTTACGTATTTATAGGACTTTAATGCCAATTGTCAATTAGATTTTTTATTACAATTGTATAAAGGAATGAGTGCCACGTTGGCACTATTACCTCCTTTTAAGTATTTATAGAATTTTAATGATAAGAATTATTTTTTTAATGTGCGCGCTGTATGAAACCACTTATAGAATTTATTCATTCATACGTAAATTACTTTTGTAGTTAGTGTCACATTAGTTAGTGTCTCGGACTAGAAAAATATTTACATTTACGGTTTATTACAGTCGTTACTAAAAGTGTTACACTTTATTAATAAAATAAATAATCTGACCTAGACCTATGTATTTATTTTTGTGGCACGTGCCACATCACTTACTTTATTTGTTAGCGATTACGATCATTTAAAGAACTATTTGAGTTGATACGTCTATTTCTACAGTTTTTGTTTGTGCAGCACGATGTTTCGATAGCGGGCTCTGCTTCCTTCATCAGGCTTAGCGCTGAGAATGACTGTTGTCGGACTTGAGTCGATGAGTCGAGTTTATTTTTACTCTGATTTTTTCCCAAACACTTGATTTCTGCCGGATTCTAACTAGGAATCTTATACCTTGGCCTAACTTTAGTTTAAAAAATAATTATTACATTATCAGTATTGCATTCCATAGTATTTATATAATTTTAGTTTTATTATTTTTGTTAAATGCATCAAATTGATTGTTATGTATCTATTTTATATAGAAGAATTGTCCATTAGATTTTATTATATAATTTATTCATTCATACGTAGTCTCCTTTTGTGGTCAGTAATGTATTAATTTTTGTGACACCTACCACATCATAACATCGTACTAAAACTATGATACTTAATCATAAAATCAAGAACCTGAACTACGCTCATGTATTTTTTTTCAGTTTTGTTTTGCATCTCATATTATTTATAAAATTTTAATTGTATTATTTTTTCAAATACTCTTTTTAGTGGTTTAATGCATACATTTGTTTATATATGGAGAATATTCAGATTATCTGAATTTATAAATATTTTAACTATATTGCCTTCGGAAACGTGAATGTAACTAGAGTATTGAAAGTATTTCCGATTATTTTTGCAGTAAGTGCCACAGTGTACGAACTTAATACAAACATATATTTGTTAATGGTTTTTTACTCCAATTACCTTCTTATGACAAAGGTTTTACATAACATATTTTTAACAATTATACAAAACCAAATTAGCATATACAGTGTGATTAACAAAGAAAGAAAAAATAAAAAAATAATAGCTGGCATTTATTGAGATACACTGTTTATTTAACCCAAATCTTAAATACATAATTAAACGTACGAATAGAAAAATGTGTTCCCGTTTTTTATTAAACAAACCTTTTTTTCTTTTAGCCAACGAAATTCCTCTCAATTAAAATAGATTAGAGGATTAATTGATAAACACAGCTTGAAGGTTGGATTAAGTTGTGGACATTTTGTACAACATTTAATAGATAATTTAAACATAAAAAAAATACATAATATTTGTCTATAAATTATAGATAATAAAGCAGTTCAATGAACGCGATAAAAAAATTGTACTTTAATATAATTTTAAGATAATCCACTTCAAATGCAACCTCAACCTTTGAAATTATTAGTCTGATCTAAATATAAGTCTTTGATCCTGTTGTTTCTTATTCTTCCTCTTCATCTCGTTCCAAAAATTATGCAACTATTTTTATAGCTGATTTATCTAATTTGATAATTAATTAGGTACTTAAAAGGCAGTAATTGTCAAATTACGTCTTAACAGCTTTATTAACGTTACTTATGAGCGGTTTTTTTCAGGTTTCATGCCGGATTGGAATTTTTATTGCGCAATCTTGTTAAACTATTTAAAGTGAAAGCAATTCTTTTATTTATAATTGGATTAATTTATTGACGTCGATACTAAAGATTGATTGCTACTGTTTTACTTGATCGAAAGTCGGCCTCTTTCAAGAACTTAACGGCATTTTTTGTTAGGAAAAATTTTGACAATCAGATTGATGGATGTCTTTATCTTTTATTTTGACGTTTAACGAATAAGTTTAATTTTGAAAAAGACACAGTACATTAATCGCACATTCATGCTTCGGTTCCACAAAATTCAAGGTACTTATTGGACATGAAAGGCACAAGTGTAAATGCTATGCAGGACAGCCAGGGAAACCAATAAAGGAACTACAATTAACATTAACGAAACGTTGCTTAAAATCTGGAAAGCGATATTAAATCTATATTTTGAAATTATGAAGATTCAATGCTCTAATAAATTGAATGGATTAATTATAGTTGTCGTGCTAAACACATTTTTGGTGTGGCACGTACCACAGAAATTACAAAAACGTCACTTGAGGCAGATGAATTAATGAAAAAAATATTTTGGTTTGTATGAGTAGTTATTGGAATTTCGGTACAAACTGATTAAAGTAAATTATTTATTGTGGAAGTAATTGAAATAATGTGGCACTAATTGTACCGTCCCGTATACGCAATTACTTGTACGCTTGATCAATTATGAAATGGCATTTACTCGTAAAATTACAATTAATTGCATTACACAGTTTACACATACGTAAAAATGTAATGTGGCACTAATTTTTTTATCCTATAGACTAGTTTAAACTCTTTGGCTCGTAATGTTTAATTTAATCCTTTTATGTATGAATTTATCATGCAATTCTTAGTGTCGTACGTATCACAAAAGTAACCTGCTTGCCAAAATTATAAAAATTCATTTACACATAGATTTAAAATTTATTAGATTACATAGTTTACAGAATTTGATATACGTAAATCAAGCAATGTGGCACTGACTTTTGAAATCTGTACCTTAAGGACAATTAATTTTACACGGCTAATACACTGAATAATTAACCACATTCTCTATAATTAGATAAGTGTCGTTTGGGTAATTAAATTCTGTATTTATCTTTTGTATTTTAATTATGTGTGATAATAGTGAAAGGTTGCATTTACATATCCTTCTGTATAAATTCACCACGCAAGGTTTAATGTAGTACCTGTCACAAAAGCAATCTGAACGCCAAAATTATAAACATTCAATTACACAGACTTAAAACTAATTAGATTACATACAAAATTGTCATATATACGTATGTGAAGTGATATAGAAATATGACACTACTGTATTGTGTATTAATTTTACGCACTTCACGTAGATAATAATTAATTTAAAATCATCTTCTGTATAAATTTCAGACGCAATGTTAGTGTGGCAAGTGTCACAAAAGTGATCTGAAAACCAGAATTATAAAAATCCATTCACTCAAAGGATTAAAACTAACAGCGTTACACCATCATCTTAGTAATAGAAGCAATGTGGCACTTCGTTTTGAAACCGCGTTAGACGATTAATTTTATACTCTTAAAACGCATAATTAATAGTTAATTTAATGCCATTGAGTAGGAATTTAACACAAATACCAGAAAAGTGATCTGAATGCCAAAGTTGAATACGCCCCTAAAAACAAACAAACAATCTGATAAAGGGGTTGCAAATGTAACCCTTTTACCATATCTCAAAAACGGCACATACCATCACGATTAAATTTTCGTATTAGTATGATAATAATCTTATAACGATTAAGCAATAAAAACATTCAGGTACACTGCCGTCCAAGGGGTAGAAAAAACCACCCCTTTATTATATCTCTAAAACGACACATACTAGCACTGTCAAATTTTCGTATTAGGTTGACAATAATCTTAGAATGATTAAGCAATAAAAATATCCAGGTGCAATGTCGTCCAAGGGGTAGAAAAAACACCCTTTTCCATATCTTGAAAACGGCACATACTATCACGATCAAATGTTCGTATTTGAATCATAATAATCTTAGAATGATTAAGCAATAAAAATATCCAGGTGCACTGCAGTCCAAGGGGTAGAAAAACCACCCCTTTATATCTCAAAAAAGGCACACTATCACAATCAAATTTTCGTATTAGGTTGAAAATAATCTTAAAATAATTAATCAATAAAAATATCCAGGTGCACTGCCGTCCAAGGGGTAGGTTGACAATAATCTTAGAATGATTAAGCATTAAAAATATTCAGGTGGACTGCCGTCCAAGGGGTAAAAAAAACACCCTTTATCATATCTCAAAAACGGCACATACTATCACGATCACATTTTCGTATTTGGATCATAATAATCTTAGAATGATTAAGCAATAAAAATATTCAGACGCTCCGCCGTCCAAGGGATAGAAAAACCACCCCTTTATAATATCTCAAAAAGGGCACACACTACCCACAATCAAATTTTCGTATTAGCTTGAAAATAATCTTAAAACAATTAATCAATAAAAATATCCAGGTGCACTGCTAACCAAGGGGTAGAAAAAACCACCCCTTTATTATATCTCGAAAACGACACATATTTTTATTGCTTAATCATTCTAAGATTATTGTCAACCTAATACGAATTGATTGTGATAGTATGTGTCGTTTTCGAGATATGGTAAGGGGGTGGTTTTTTCTACCCCTTGGACTGCAATGCACCTGGATATTTTTATTGCTTAATCGTCATAAGATTATTATCATACTAATACGAAAATTTAATCGTGATAGTATGTGTCGCTTTTGAGATATGGTAAAAGGGTTACTTTTGCAACCCCTTTATCAGATTGTTTGTCTGTTTTTAGGGGCGTATTCAATTTAATTGTAACTATAATTGCTTAAATCTTTCTTAGGAAAGGAACAGTAATAGATAAATGGGTATATAATGGTCTATTTCACCTCGGGTATGTTCGGAAATTTCAGCTGCTAGTATTGGCCGCTCTTTTCACACCGGTAAATTAATTAGATTACACCATTAATTTACATTCGAAGCATATGGTACTACTTTTCAAAGCCTGTATCGCATAAACAATTACTTTCGCGACCTGTAATAATGAATTTAATCCTCTCCCGTATAAACTTAACACACCACTTTTTAGTGTAACACATGTCTCAAAGGCAAGCTGAATACCAGAATTACTAAAATAAATTTTATCTTAAAATTAAAACTAATTAGACCACACAGTTTACTCATTTATCTGACATACGTAATTAAAGCAATATGGCATTACATTTTAAAAACTGTACCGTATAACTAGGAGCTGACGTACCTTTAGTGTGACACCTGAATGCCAAAATTTTAAGTAGATTACGTAATTCCAACATACGTAATTAAAACGATGTGGAATTACGTTCGTTCAACGCTCTTACGGCACATAGCAATTAATTTAATCCTCTTTGGTGTAAATTTAACAAGCAATTTTTAGTGTGGTACGTGTCACAAAAGTGAACTGAATACCTAAATTATGAAAATTCATCTACTCTTTTGTATAAATTTAACATGGAATTTTAGTGTTTAAAGTGATCTGAAGGCCAAAATTATAAAAATTCGTTCAATTAAACCTTATATAAGGAATACAAACAATGTGGCACTAGCGTCTGAAACCTGCCGTCAATACTAAATTTTTTACTCCTAAGAGATATAACTAATAATTAATTTAATCCTCTTGGGTACGAATCTAACAAGGAATCTTTTTAAAGTAAGACGTGCCAGAAAAGTGATTTGAATGCCAAAATTATAAAATTACATTTTCTCATAGAACTAAATTAATTATATTACATAGTTTACACAATCATCCTACATAAGTAATAGAAACAGTGTGGCAGTAGTTTTTTTAAATCTGCCGTAAACGCTTACTTTTACACTCGTAAAGCACCTAATTAATAATTAATTTAACCCTCTTCGTTAAGAATTTAACACATAATTTTTCAAGTATCACATGCCAGAAAAGTGATTTGAATGTCAAAATTATAAATGTACATTTACTCCTAGAACTAAAACTAATTAGATTACATAGTTTACACAATTATTTTACTATCGTAACTTGAAGCAATGTGGGACTAATTTTCTAGACATATATCATATACACAATTACTTTTACGCTTTTAAGCCACATAACAATTTAATCCAGTTCCGTATAAATCTAACACGCAATTTTTCTGGCACGTGTCACAAATGTAAGCGAAATACCAAAATTACTAAAATTCATTTACACATAGAATTAAAATGAATTAGACTATACAATTTACTAAATGACCTTATATACGTAATTAATGCAATATGCCTCTACTTTGTAAAACCTGTAACCGTATAGGTAGTGTTCTGGCGTAATTTTGAGTGTGGTACATGTCACAAAAGTAAGCCGCGAAAATTATACGAGTTTGTTTACTTATAGACTTAATTTTAATTAGATGATTAAATATAAATTACGTAATTATCTTACATACCTAATTAAAGCAATATGGCAGAGTGTAACGTATAACTACTATCTTACATACGTAATTAACACAATGTGGCACTACATTTTGAAACCTGTACCGTACATTTACGCTCTTACGACACAACACTTGATTTATTCCTCTTATGTATAAATTTAACAAGCAATTTTTAGTGTAGTACGTGTCACAGAGTTAACTGAATTCCAAAATTATCAAAATTCATGTGCTTATAAACTTAAAATTAACTATGTAATTAACTATTAATTTTTAATTACAATAATTAATACTAACTAGTTTACACAATTATCGTATATAAGTAATTGAACCAAATGATGTGACACGTGTCACAAAAATTAATTCACAAGTGTAGTTCAGATTATTTATTTGTCAAGTGTAACACTTTTAGTACTTAGGAATGTATAAGTTCGGTAGTAATAATAGCAGTATTTATAAACAACCGTAACTATTTTTAACTAGCCTGAATGCGCTAACTAATGTGAAAGCAACCACAAAAGGAAACTACATACGAATCAATAAATTTTGTAATAATAACAGTATTTTCAATATGGCGCATTTGACAAACATAATTCTCAAAATTAAAATTAAATAAATACTACAAAAAGATGCAATAGCAGTAATGTGACACACATTATTTAAACTATCGTAATCATTAGTAGAAAAAAAAACTCAATGATGTGGCACAAACAACAAAAATAAATACGTAAGTGTAGTTCAGATTATTTATTTTATTGACAAAGTATAATACTTTACGTAACGTGCCATTCACTGTAGAGTAAGCGTAATAAACCGTAAATACCTTTTTAGTCCGAAGACGCTAACTATTGTGGCACAAGACACAACTGGAATATTCACACGAATTAATAAATTCTGTAATAATAAGTGTTTTCAATGCAACACAATTGAAAAAATATTTGTTAGAATTAAATTTCTATAAACACTTAAAGGAGACAGAGTCGCAATGGAACACACATTTTTTAAACTATCGCAACAATTTGTAATAATTAAAACCTAATGGATAATTTTCTGTATATAATAAATATCTACATAATTTTCAATGTAAAGCCTTTGAAAAAATATAGTATTAAAATTATACAAACACTTAACGTAATCACAAACGGAAAAAAATAAATGAGGGTAGTTCAGATTATTGATTTTATTAGTACAGTATCGTAGAATACCTGTAATAAACCGTAAATGTAGTCTTATACAATACTTGAAAGAAGCAATAGTAGCAATGTGGCACTGTAAAACATACATACATAATTTTCAGTGTGGAACCTTTGAGAAAATAATTCTTAGTATTATAATTATATAAATACTTAAGGGAGGCAATAGCGTTAATATGCCACTCATCTTTTTAAACTATCGTAATCACTATCACAAGTTAACTAAATGATGCGGCACGTGCAACAAAATATATACACAAATGTAGCTCAAATGATTGGTTTTATTAATAACGTATAATGCTTTTATAGCAACGTGCCACTTAGTATTGAAATTCTAAAAAATACTTAAAGAAAACATAGTGGCAATGTGGCACTCAATTTTTTTAAATTATCGTAATACCACACTTTACACTTAACAATAATTAAAATCCATACAAAATAAACACAATTTTCAATTTGGAGCCTTTGAAATAAGATACTTCGTATTTAAAATATATAAATACTTAAGGGAGGAAGTAACCGTAATGCGACACTCAAACTTTTAACTATCGTAACACCTAGCGGAAAAAAATAAATGATGTGCCCACAAAAATAAATACTTAAGTGTATTTCAGATTATTGATTTTATTACTAAAGTATACTACTTTTATTAACGTGGAGTATTTGAAAAATTATACAATTAAAATTTTATAAATATTATGAGATGTAAAACAGAACAGAAAAAAAATACATAAGCGTAGTTAAGGTTTTTGATTTTATGATTAAGTATCATAGTTTTAGTACGATGTAATGATGTAGCAGGTGTCACAAAAATTAATACATTAGTGTGGCACTGACCACAAAAGGGGACTACGTATGAACTAATAAATTATATAGTAACCATATTTTCCATGCGCACTTTATAAAAATTAAAATCAATTTGGTGCATTTAACAAAAATAATAAAACTAAAATTATATAAATACTATGCAATGCAATACTGATAATGTAATAATCATTTTTTAAACTAAAGTAAGGTAAAGGTATAAGACCTGTAAGTGAAAGATTCCTAGTTATAATCCGACATAAATCAAGTGTTTGGGAAAAATGAGAGTAAAAATGAACTCGACTCATCGACTCAAGTCCGAAAACACTTCTTCTCAGTGCTAAGCCTGATGAAGGAAGCAGAGTCCGCTACCGAAACATCGTGCTGCACAAACAAAAACTGTGGAAATAGACCTATCAACTCAAATTGTTCTTTAGATTAACGTAATCACTAACAGAAATAAAGTAAGTGATGTGGCACGTGCCACAAAAATAAATACATAGGTGTAGGGCAGATTATTTACTTTATTAACAATGTGCAAGCACTGACTACAAAAGTAATTTCCGAATGAATGAATAAATTCTAAAAGTGTTTAGCACGCACATTAAAAAAATAATTCTTATCATTAAAATTCTAAAGTACTTAAAGGAGGCAATAGTAATAAAAAAATTAAAAAATTTTGCATTTTAAATAACTAAAATGTAATTTACAATTGGCATTAACATTCTATAAATACTTAAGAGACAAAATGCCAATGTTGCATTCATTTCTTGAAACTATAGTAATAACAAATTATGCACTTTATACTAATTAAAATCCTATGGGTAATTCTCCTGTATAAAATAGATACATAATTTTCATTCTTTAAGTACTTAACGGAGACAATAATGTGAAAGTGCAACGATGGCAGTAACAAATTAAAATTGAATAGATAATTCTTCTGTATAAAATAGATTCATAATACTCAATGTGAAGCATTTAAAAATAATAAGTTAAAATTAAATTATATAAATACTACGGGATGTAATAGTGATAATCTGATATTCACTTTAAATTATCGTAACCAAACAGAAAGTTCTAAACACTGTGGCACGTGCTACAAAATAAATACATAGGTGCAGGTCGGATTGTTTATTTTATTAATAAAATATAATTTTAGTAACGTGCCACTTACTGTAGAGTAACTGCTGTAGTAAACCGTAAATGTAATTTTCTTTCTAGTCCGAAGGCACTAACTAACGTGACACTGGCCACAAAAGTAATCTACGTATGAATGAATAAATCCTATAATAATAATCAGGTACATTTAAAAAAATCATTGTAATTCTAAATGTGGCACCGACCACAAAAAGACTACATACGGAATATCATTTTAATAATTAATTACCAATCTAATGTCGTATTACACATAGGTTAGAAGCGTTTTACAGTTATAAAAATCAGATTAACTTATTGATAAAGCATATTTTATTTAACATGCTGCTCAAGGTGAGTATCTATGATAAAGCATAAATATTTTTCTAGTTCAAGTAGTACTAACTAATGTGGCATTGACCACAAAAATAATCTGGGCACGAATGAATAAATTCTATATTACCTTTTTAATAATTGCAAACATAGCGTGAGAAACGTTTTACAGTTAGAAATTGTACGGATTTTGTAAAAGATAAGCGATTAGTGACGGTTAAATGCTAAATCATTTATAAATAATTAATATTTTGTAAATTTTCGCGTATTATTTCAAAGATGCATTTAATTAAATAAAAATTATAAATTCGCAACATTTTGTGCAAAAATGCATAAATTCTAATAAACAAAACATCATAATGAAATAAAATTGGTCTTATAAGGGTATTGACCCTCTTGGGTATGAATTTAACACGTAATTTTTATTGTGACACATGTCCGAAGCGATTCGAAAGCCAAGATTGTAAAAATTCATTTAATTGTAGAACTAATTTCAATTAGGTTACATAAATTATGAATTATCTTACATACGTAATTAAAACAATACTCCCTAGCTTAAAAAAGTAAATAATGTGGCACGTGCCACAAAAATAAACAGATAAGCATAGTTCAGATTATTTTATTGATAACGCTTACTGTTCGTGCAGCTCAAAGTAGAGTAGCTGTGATAAAACTTAAACATTTTTCAAATCCAAACGCACTAACCAATGTGGCACCCACCACAACAGAACAAATACGAATGAATAAGCTCTGTAATATCATTTTAATATTTTTTTTTATTAGTTTTACGTAGTTTCAACCTCTAGGGTTATTAACCACATCACGTCTTACAGTATATTTATATCTGTGAGAAAATATTGTTTAGTTTCAAGAATGAGAATACTTGTTTTAAGATTGTTCAATCTATTTGTAAGGCATTGTCTACTGTAAACGTATATCCTTATTATTCTTTTATTACCTGTGACTTTGGACATTCATCAAATATATGCTTTATTGTTATTGGAATTGAGCAATTCTGTTGTACTTGTTTAGTTTCTTCTGATAGTAGGTGAGAGTGTGTTATTTTTGTATGTCCTATTCTTAGTCTTGTTAAAATTATGGTGTGTCGTCTAGTCATCCGGAAATAGAGAGAGCTTCCAATCGGTCAGTGTTGGCAGGTGCTGCTTTAGTGCTCTGTTTTCTGATTCCCACTCCTCTTGCCATTTTCCCCATATTTGAGTTTTATGTCTTTTAATTCATTTTTATCTCCAATATTTAATATTAAGCACGATTTTAATAATGTGCTATATATTGGTACGTTTGATACTGTATCTTTACCCGTTTCCTTAATAGAGTGTAATTCATATGGTCCTCATTGGCAAAAACCTTAGTTGCATATTTCAATAGTAACTACATCCTTCTATATTTTAAAGGTAGCACTCCGGTTTCCGCGTAGATACTATTTGAAGGACTTGTGGGATAGGCGCTCCTATGACATTTTAGACACAAATTTTGAACAACGTCGAACTTGTGTAACCGTGATTTACACGCGGACATATATATATATATATATATATATATATATATATATATATATATATATATATATATATATATATATATATATATATATATATATATATATATATAATTGAAGCATTTAGTGTTTTATATAGTCTAATTAGAACTCCTCTATCCGCTCCCCATCTTGTGTTTGCAAGACATTTTATTATATTTGCTGTTTTCCTTGCCTTTATAAGTACTTCCTCAATGTGATTAGTCCATAATAATGAACTATCTAAGGTCATTCCTAGAAATTTGTTATGTTGAACATTTGTTATTTTTCGTCCCTTTAGGAATAAGTTTGGTCCGTGATATGGCGTTCTCATCCTGCAAAACTGCATACGCACTGTTTTGCTGGACCATATACGGATGCCTACATTATTCGCTTGTTGTCCTATCGCGTGAACTGCTCGTTGCAAGCTCCCATTAAATGGCGTGTCTAATTTATTAGAATAATACATCGCTACGTCATCCACGTATACGCATCTACCAATGGAGTTATCTATCCGTTCTAATACTTTTCCTATACAGGAGTTAGAGTGATAGGCCTGTAAGTTTCTATGTTTAGAGTTTCTTTTCGGTTTTAATATAGGAACAATTAATGCCATTTTCCATATTGGTTGTTTATATCCCTCATGCCATATCCTGTTAAAGATATACAACAGGTCTTCAAGTTGTTTATGGAGCAAGTTCTTTAGCATACGGTTGGGAATGTTATCAATCCCAGCCGCTGTGGCCCTCAGATGTTTTACTTCATCTTTTAACTCTTCCATAGAAATAGGACCATTATAAGGTTGCTGGTAGTCGTCTATGGGCTCTTTATTGGCGATAAAATTTGTTTCATAGTTTCCTGTGCTGCTTGTCTTTTGGTAATGATCGGCGAACACTTCTGCTATTCTAGACGTGTCATTAATTATTTGCCCATTCGATATCAATTTTGGGATGGTAAAGCTCTTATTTTTTCCTGCAATAGATCGAATTTTGCTCCACATTTCCGTCACGGTGGTGCCTATTTCGTTGACATACTGCTGCCAAGACCTCTTTTGTGCCTTTCTTATCTGAGGCCGTGCGATAGCTCTTAGGCGTTTGAATTCTATTAAGTTATCCATTGTAGGATTCAACGAGAATCTCTTAAGGCATTTATTGAGTTCTTTTATGGCCTCCGCTATTTTGGAGTTCCACCACGGAACCGGTGACCTGTTCGCCCCGTCTTGTGATTTGGATATTGTGCGTTCAGCAGCTCGGATGATTGAAAGTTCTGGATAATGACGTTAATGTCTTGGCTTCGGTTTACGGTGGATGAGTTTTACCTAAATTTTCCCCATTCTACTCTTTAGAAACACCATCTTTCAATTGATGTTTGAGGTTGCTTTGAATCTAAAACCCTCACTAGGATTGGAAAGTGATCACTTCCGTGTAAATTGTCTACTGTGTCCCAGAAGAAATGAGGAGCTATACAAGGTGAGCACATGCTGAGGTCTATAGCTGAAAACGTATTTGACCAACGTTAAAAAATCTCGGTCTACCATCGTTAAGGAGCACCATTTCTTTATTATCAACAATTTTTTGGAGTATTTTCCCCCGTTTGTCACATTTTACTGATCCCCACAGCGAGTTATGTGAATTGAAGTCTCCCACTACCAGGAAAGGTTTTGGAAGCTTTTCAATAATTTCCTCAAGGTCTTGTAGTAACCATTTATCATCTGGCAAGTAGATGTTACATATTGTTAGCTTTATTGGGTGTGTTACAAATGTTGCTACTGCTTGTAGTCGAGTATCTAATTTTATTTCTTGATGAATACACTCTTGGTGGGCAATAATAGCAACATCGCCTTTTGTACGTAAATTACGTCACATGTCTCGTCGTAAACAGCTATACTGGGGTAAATCAAAGTTGTCAGTGTTTTTAAAATATTTTTCTTGTAAACAGATAATTAAAGGGAGGCAATTTTTTATTATCCTTAACTCTCTTGAACTTTTCTCTGCAGAATATCACTCTCTTGCTATTGTTTAGAACTGGATGAGGTGTAACCTCTACTTCGCGATCAATAAAAATTTCATTTTAATTGCCGCTCTGGTCTGTGCATTTGACACTGTTTCGATTAGTGATCCTTCCCTAGATTTTTCAACATTCTTCAATTTACCTAAAAATCCAAATAAACTTCTCGCAATTACGAATGGACTAATTTTAACAAAATCGTCACCGTCTGTTCTTTTCGATCATTAAGAACCTCCTTTTCTTGCATTGACCGATTTTTGAGGTCCTGCTCGGAGAGAGAATTTACTACAAACATAGTGTTCCTACGAGAAGAGGTGAAGTATATGTCAACTGCAGCAGTGAACCCTTACTACAGCAAGGCATTTATACTGTGGAGGGCGCCTCTTCCCCCACAGTGCGTTTCAACGCTAGAGACCAGACTTCCCCCTGGTCCCGCTCAGGCATCCTTTCGCGCAATCCCTTCAGCACCTAAAACTGCCAAACGACCTTGGAATTGGGGGAATTTTTATAGTAGTTACCTTCCTTGTAGCCCGGGCGGTAAGGCCAAGACCACCGACCGCTAACTGTACGATGTTCCTTAGCCACGCCCTGCTAGAGTATCTGAAGTACAGTTCGCGATTGCGGTATTAGGAGACGACTAGGACTAGCACTCAGCCGCCCCCAGCTAAGACGGCGCATGTCCTGAGAAGAGTAGAGAGAAAAGGAAGTGGTCTCTCAACTTTCGCTGGGAGCCTGAAGAGAACAAGAGTTGGAGCGAGAGTGCTCCGACAGAAAAGAGTTAAAGTAAGGGAAGCCACTCAAGACTAGTATAAGAAAATTACAAATCTAATATCAAATGTTATGAAACGCGTGAGAAGCGTTTTACAGTTATAAATAATACGAATATGTAAACGATAAACGATTAGTGACTGTTAAGTGGTAAATCATTCATAATCAATATTTTTTAAATGTTCGCGCGTTATTAACCCTATGGATAAATTCAAAATTAAGTAGAATAAAAGACTGTGTCATAATAAACGTATATAAGAATTCGGTTAGACTCATAACATCACAATGAAATAAAATTGGCTTAATATGAGTGTTGGCCCTCTTGTGTATAAATTTAACACATAATTTGTATTGCGACACGTGTCACAAATGATTTGAAAGCCAAAATTGTAAACATTCATTTAATTGTAAAACTAATTTTAATTAGACTGCATAAATTAATCTTACATAAGTATTTAAAACAATCATCGCTAGCTCAAAAAAGTAAATGATGTGGCACATGCCATAAAAATAAATAGACAAGAATAGTTCAGATTATTTTATTGATAACGCTTACAGAGTAGCTGTGATAAAACTTCAACATTGTTCTACCACAAATGAATACATAAGAATGAATAGTCTCTGTAATGTCTTCATTTTCATAATTAATTTCAAATTAGTGTCAAGTGTTATGAAACGCGTATGTAAAAGATAAGCGATCAGTGACTGTTAACTGATAAATCATTCATAATCAATATTTTGTAAATTTTCGCGCGTTATTAACCCTACGGATAAATTCTAAATTAAGTAAAGTAAAAAACTGTGTCATAATAAACGTGTATAACAATTCGGTTAGGCTCAGAACATCATAATGAAATAAAATTGGCCTAATATGAGTATTGACCCCCTTGCGTATAAATTTAACACATAATTTGTATTGCGACACGTGTCACAAATGATTTGAAAGCCAAAATTGTAAACATTCATTTAATTGTAAAACTAATTTTAATTAGACTGCATAAATTAATCTTACATAAGTATTTAAAACAATCATCGCTAGCTCAAAAAAGTAAATGATGTGGCACATGCCACAAAAATAAATAGACAAGAATAGTTCAGATTATTTTATTGATAACGCTTACAGAGTAGCTGTGATAAAACTTCAACATTGTTCTACCACAAATGAATACATAAGAATGAATAGTCTCTGTAATGTCTTCATTTTCATAATTAATTTCAAATTAGTGTCAAGTGTTATGAAACGCGTATGTAAAAGATAAGCGATCAGTGACTGTTAACTGATAAATCATTCATAATCAATATTTTGTAAATTTTCGCGCGTTATTAACCCTACGGATAAATTCTAAATTAAGTAAAGTAAAAAACTGTGTCATAATAAACGTGTATAACAATTCGGTTAGGCTCAGAACATCATAATGAAATAAAATTGGCCTAATATGAGTATTGACCTTGCGTATAAATTTAACACATAATTTGTATTGCGACACGTGTCACAAATGATTTGAAAGCCAAAATTGTAAACATTCATTTAATTGTAAAACTAATTTTAATTAGACTGCATAAATTAATCTTACATAAGTATTTAAAACAATCATCGCTAGCTCAAAAAAGTAAATGATGTGGCACATGCCACAAAAATAAATAGACAAGAATAGTTCAGATTATTTTATTGATAACGCTTACAGAGTAGCTGTGATAAAACTTTAACATTGTTCTAGTCCAAACGCACTAACCAATTAGGCACCCACTACAAATGAATAGCCTCTGCAATATCATCATTTTAATAATTAATTACAAATTAGTGCCAAGTGTTATGAAACGCGTGAGAAGAGTTTTACAGTTATAAATTATACGAATATGTAAAAGATAAGGGATTAGTGACGGTTAACTGAAAAATCATTCATAATCAATATTTTTTAAATTTTCGCGCGTTATTAATCCTATGGATAAATTCTAAATTAAGTAAAGTAAAAAACTATGCCACAATAAACGTGTATAATAATTCGGTTAGGTTCATAATGAAATAAAATTGACCCTCTTGTGTATAAATTTAACACATAATTTTTATTGTGACACGTGTCACAAGTGATTTGAAAGCCAAAATTGTAAACATTCATTTAATTGTAGAATTAATTTTTATTAGATTACATAAATTATATACTTATCTTACATACGTGTTTAAAACAATAATCGCTAGCTGAAAAAAGTAAATGTGGCACGTGCCACAAAAGTAAATAACAAGAATAGTTCAGATTATTTTATTGATAACGCTTACAGAGTGGCTGTGATAAAACTTTAACAATGTTCTAGTCCAAACGCACTAACCAATTAGGCACCCACTACAAATGAGTAGCCTCTGCAATATCATCATTTTAATAGTTAATTTCACATTAGTGTCAAGTGTTATGAAACGCGTGAGAAACGTTTTACTGTTATAAATTATACGAATATGTAAAAGATAAGCGATTAATCACTGTTAACTGATAAATCACTCATAATCAATATTTCGTAAATTTTCGCGCGTTATTAACCCTACGGACAAATTCTAAATTAATTAAAGTAAAAAACTGTGTTATAATAAACGTGTATAATAATTCGGTTAGGCTCATAACATTATAATGAAATAAAATTGGGATAATATGAGTATTGACCCTCTGGTTAACACATAATTTTTATTGTGACACGTGCCACAAGTGATTGGAAAGCCAAAATTGTAAACATTCATTAGTTGTAGAAGTAATTTTAATTAGATTACATAAATTATATAATTATCTTACATACGTATTTAAAACAATCACTGAAAAAAGTAAATGATGTGGCACATGCCACAAAAATAAATAGACAAGAATAGTTCAGATTATTTTATTGATAACGCTTACAGAATAACTGTGATAAAACTTTAACATTGTTCTAGTCCAAACGCACTAACCAGTGAGGCACCCACCACAAATGAATAGATAAGAATCTATAATACAATCATTTTAATAATTAATTTCAAATTAGTGTCAAGTGTTATGAAACGCGTGAGAAGCGTTTTACAATTATAAATTATACGAATATGTAAAAGATAAGGGATTAGTGACGGTTAACTGATAAATCATTCATAAATAATCAATATTTTGTAAATTTTCACACGTTATTAATCCTACTCCCGTTCATAGATGAATCTAACTAAACGAAAGTTATAAATTTGCAACAGTGAATGCAAAAATGCATAAATTTTAATTAAGTAAAAGTAAAAAATTACATCATAATAAACGTGTATAATAATTCGGTTAGGCTCATAACCTCATAATGAAATAAAATTGGTCTAGAAAGAGTGTTGTGTTCTAATAATCATTCTGGAGAGTAAGTACGATGTGTAACACAATTTACTTTTACAACGTAACCACATAAACACAAACAGAGAGCTAGCAGTAAACTTCGCTGTTTTAGAACTTCCTTCTATTTACTATTTATATGTCCCAAAGGGACATCAAACAAATGAGGGTTATTGTGTTGCACGTGCATGTCGGTTGTAATAACTTCCTGGTCTTACCGCAAACAGCAAATTGTTTTGCGCTTATAATTACAACCAGTTTTACATTTTTCCATTATATTTTGAAGCTTTTTGTTCACGTTTCGTGTAAAGCGGATTAATAAATCTTAGGCTATTTTTTGAAATCTATTTTCGAAGAATAGTAATTGTACAAATATTTAAGGTGCGATCGATGAGTTAGTTTCATTGCCATTGCGATCGGTTATTTACCTTTTAATTATTTAACGATATAAAAATAACCTCTCGCTTGTGCAATTAATTATTCATCATTATGTCACTTATTGGTTTGATTGAATATTTTAACGACGCGAATTGCCTCTTTTTTATCGTAAACAAAGTATACTTGTAACTGTGGCCCCCTTGTGGTAACCCCGACCCCTTTATTGATAACCCCCGACCTCTCTAATGACAACCCCGATCCTAACTCCTAAGAGTTTTAAATGTAACTCTCAACTCCTGACATAATTCCTATACCATTTTTAGGGAACACCCACTGCCACTGTACAATTCATTATACGTGTTATTTAATTTTACATTTATACGCTTAATTAAGGGTTATAAAAAATTACTAAGCCTAATTTTTACATTTCTCGCTCTTAATTATCGAAACTAAAAAATACGCTTAACTTTAATATAAAGTTAAACAAGCGTTACATTTACGTTTAATTAAGGCTCAAAGTTTATAAGACGTTCAGATTCATTCAAAATACTTTGAGAAAATTGAATTCTCCCGCTTAATTAGTAAAACTAAAACTACTTAAATTTCAAATAGTCTAAAATCAAGTAATTGCCGCTTAATTTTATAATATTACGCTTAATTACGATTTAAACCGTACAATAAACTTCCAAAGATAATTTTGATTAGAATGTATTTAGGATACTTAATAAATTGTTCTGGCACTTAATAGCGTTAAACCAAGTCATTGCCGGTTACGCTTCATTAAGACTTAAATTTTACAAGACATTGTTCAAATCCAATTAGTGAATTATTGAATTCTTCCGCTTAATTAATAAAACTAAAATATACTTAAATTTAAAATAGTCTTAAATCAAGTAATTGCCGCTTAATTTTAGAATATTACGCTTAATTACGACTTAAATCGTACTATAAACTTCCAAAAAAAAGACATTGTTCAAATCCAATTAACACGCTTAGTGAATTATTGAAATCTTCCGGTTAATTAATAAAACTAAAATCAACTTAAATTTAAAATAGTCTTAAATCAAGTAATTGCCGCTTAATTTTACAATATTACACTTAATTACGACTTAAACCGTACAATAAACTTCCAAAGATAATTTTGATTAAAATGTATTTAGGATACTTAATAACTTGTTCTGGCACTTAACTATCGAAACTACAAAATCCGGTTAATTTTAAAATAGCGTTAAACCAAGTACTTCTCAGTTAGGTTTAATTAAGGCTTAAATGTTATAAGACGTTCTTCAAATCCAATTAACACGCTTAGTGAATTATTGAATTCTTCGACTTAATTAGTAAAACTAAAATCAACTTAAATTTAAAATAGTCTTAAATCAAGTAATTACCGCTTAATTTTACAATATTACGCTTAATTACGACTTAAGTCGTACAATAAACTTCCAAAGATAATTTTGATTAAAATGTACTTAGGATACTTAATAAATTGTTCTGGCACTTAACAATCGAAACTACAAAATCCCCTTAATTTTAAACTAGCGTTAATCCAAGTAATTGTCAGTTACGCTTAAAAGGCTTAAATTTTATAAGACATTGTTCAAATCCAATTAACACGCTTAGTAAATTATTGAGTTCTTCCGCCTAATTAGGAAAACTAAATTCTACTTAAATTTGAAATAGTCTTAAATCAAGTAATTGCCCCTTAATTTCACAATATTACACTTAATTATAACTTAAATCGTACAATAAACTTCCAAGGATAATTTTGATTTAAATGTATTAAGGATACTTAATAAATTTTTCTGGCACTTAATTATCGAAACTACAAAATCCGCTTAATTTTAAAGTAACGTTAAACCAAGTAATTGTCACTTACGCTTAATTAAGGCTTATATTTTACAAGACATTGTTTAAATACAATTAACACGCTTAGTGAATTATTGAATTCTTCCGCTTAATTAATACAACTAATATATACTTAACTTAATGTATTTAGGATACTTATTAAATTTTTTTGGCACTTAATTATCGAAACTACAAAATCCGCTTAATTTTAAAGTAGCGTTAAACCAAGTAATTGTAAGTTACGATTAATTAAGGCTTAAATTTTATAAGACATTATTCAAATCCAATTAACACGCTTACTGAATTATTGAATTCTTCCGCTTAATTAGTAAAATTAAAATATACTTAAATTTAAAATGGTATTACATAAATAAATTGTTCTGGCACTTATCTATCGAAACTACAAAATCCGGTTCATTTTAAAATAGCCTTAAACCAAGTAATTGTCAGTTACGCTTAATTAACACTTAAACTTTACAAGACATTGTTCAAACCCAATTAACACGCTTAGTGAATTATTGAATTCTTCCGCCTAATTAGTAAAACTAAATTCTACTTAAATTTGAAATAGTCTTAGATCAAAGAATTGTCGCTTAATTTTACAATATTACGCTTAATTACGACTTAAATCATACAATAAACTTCCACAGATAATATTGATTAAAATGTATTTAGGATACTTAGTAAACTGTCTGGCACTTAATTATCGAAACTACAAAGTCCGCTTAATTTTAAAATACCGTTAAACCAAGTAATTGTCAGTTACGATTAATTAACGCTTAAACTTTACAAGACATTCTTCAAATCAAATTAACACGCTTAGTGAATTCTTTCCCCTAATTAGTAAAACTAAACTCTACATAAATTTGAAATAGTCTTAAATCAAGTAATTGCCGCTTAATTTTACAATATTACACTTAATTACAACATAAAGGTACAATAAACTTCCAAGGATAATTTTGATTTAAATGTATTAAGGATACTTAATAAATTTTTCTGGCACTTAATTATCGAAACTACAAAATCCGCTTAAGTTTCAAGTAGCTTTAAATTGTCACTTACGCTTAATTAAGGCTTATATTTTATAAGACATTGTTCAAATCCAATTAACACGCTTAGTGAATTATTGATTTCTTCCGCTTAATTAATAAAACTAAGATATACTTAAATTTAAAATAGGCTTAAATCAAGTAATTATCGCTTAATTTTACAATATTACGCTTAATCACGACTTAAATCGTGCAATAAACTTCCAAAGATAATTTTGATTAAAATGTATTTAGGATACTTAATAAATTGTTCTGGGACTTAATAATTGAAACTACAAAATCCCCTTAATTTTATAATAGCGTTAATCCAAGTAATTGTCAGTCACGCTTAAAAGGCTTAAATTTTATGACATTGTTCAAATCCAATTAACACGCTTAGTGAATTATTGAATTCTTCCGCTTAATTAGTAAAACCAAAATCAACTTAAATTTTAAAAAATTTCGCTTAATTACGACTTAAACCGTGCAATAATACACTTCCAAGGTTAATTTTGATTAAAATGTATATACTTAATAAATTGTTCTAGGACTTAATCGAAACTACAAAATACGCTTAATTTTAAAATAGCGTTAAACCAAGTAATTGTCAGGTACGCTTAATTAAGGCTTATATTTTATAAGACATTGTTCAAATGCAATTAAGACGCTTAGTGAAATATTGAATTCTTCCGCTTAATTAGTAAAACTAAATTCTACTTAAATTTGAAATAGTCTTAAATCAAGGAATTGTCGCTTAATTTTACAATATTACGCTTAATTACGACTTAAATCCTACAATAAACTTCTAAGGATAATTTTGATTAAAATTTATTTAGGATAATTAATAAATTTTTCTGGCACTTAATAATCGAAACTACAAAATCCGCTTAATTTTAAAATAGCGTTAAACCAAGTAATTGTCAGTTACAATTAAGTAAGGCTTAAACTATATAAGACATTGTTCAAATCCACTTAACACGCTTAGTGAATTATTGAATTCTTCCGCTTAATTAGTAACACTAAAATCTACTTAAATTTAAAATAGTGTTAAATCCAGTAATTGCCGCTAAATTTTACAGTATTACACTTAATCATCACTTATATCTTACAATAAACATAGAAATATAATCTTGATTTAAATGTATTTAGGATACTTAATAAATATTTTAATTCTCGAATTTAATTAACAAAACCCACATAATTCGGACTTAATTCAAAATATTGTGTTTAATTAAAACTTGGGCTATAAAACAAGCAGACTTCAAAGTCTCATTTTAGTATAATTTAATGCAAAATGCATAATTGAACGTTTACTTTTCGAACACAATTAAAACTACATTATTTTAAAATTGTCAACCCCGACCCTTAAAAATAACTCCTAAGAATTTTAAATCTAATCCTCAACCCCTACCATAATCCCTATCCCCTATTTAGGTAACTCCCAGAATCGTCATCGTCAATCAAGCACCACTTAATTATCCAAACTTAATTTTAAAATACAGCTAAATCAAATAAGTACTACTTAATTTTACATTTTTACGCTTAATTAGGGCTGAAATTTTATAAGACGTTTTCAAACATAGTTTTGGTTCAAATGCCTTTAACACACTTAGTGTGCTTAAATTTAATAAAAATGTTAGACCAAGACATTGCCGCTCAATTTTACAATATTACGCTTAATTACGATTTAAATTTTGCAATAAATTTCCAAGAATAATGTTGATTTCAATGTAATTAAGATACTTAATAAACTTTTTAATTCTGGAAATTACCTCAAATTCCACATAATTGCGACTTAATTTAAAAACTTACGCTTAATTAAAACTTGGGTTATAAGCAGATTCCACACTCCAACTTTGGTGAATGAAAAATATTTAAGTGAACTTTTAATTTTTGTACTGAATTATTAAAACTACATTATTTTAAAATTGCCTAACCCCAACCCCTTTAATGACAAGCCCCAATCTCTCTACTGAGAACCTCGACCCTTAAAATAACTCCTAAGCATTCTAAATATAACCCTCAACGTCTGACAACCCCTATTCACTTTTTAACTAACTCCCCATATCAAAATAATGTTAAATCAAATAAGTGCTACTTAATTTTACGCTTTAAGCTTAATTAAAGCGTAAATTTCTAAACATAATTTTTCAATCCAAAAACAAAACAAAACTACAAAATCCGTTTAATTTTTAAATAGCGTTAAACCCAGTAATTATGGCTTAATCTTACATCTTTACGTTTAATTACGGCTTAATTTTATAAGATGGTTTCAAACATAGTTTTGGTCCAAATGGATTTAATATACTTAGGGAATTATTCAATTCTCTCGCTTAATTAGCAAATTAAAATCTACTGAAATTTAAAATAGTGTTAAATCAAGTAATTTCAGCTTAATTTTACAATATTCCACTTAATTACGACTTAAATCGTACAATAAACTTCCAAGAATAATTCTGAGTTAAATGTATTTAGAATACTAATTAAAATTTTCAATTCCCCAACTTAATTAACAAAACCTCAAAACTTAATTTAACAACACCATACGTTTAATTAAAACTTGGGACTATAATATAAGCAGATTTCCAATTGCCTAACCTCAACCCCTTTAATGCCGATGCCGCTAGTGGTAACGGCAACCCTTAAAAATACCTCCTAAGAGTATTAAATGAAACTCTTAACCCCTGACATAATCACTATCTCCCTTTTAGGTAATGCGCCGAACTGCCATCTCCAATCAAATACTACTTAGTTATCAAAACCGCACAACTCACTCAATCTTAAAACAAAGTTAAATCAAACAAGTGGTATTTAGTTTTACATTTTTACGCTTAATTAAGACTTAAGTCTTCTAAGCATAATTTTTTTAATTTTCGCACTCAATTGTCAAAACCACAAAAGCTACTGAATTTTAAAATAGCGCTTAATCTTACATCTTTGCGCTTAATTAAGGCGTAAATTTTATTCATCCTCTTGATTATCAAAACTAAAATCTACTTATATATAGGTGTTAAATCAAGTAATTTCCGCTTAATTTTACAATATTAAGCTTAATTACGGCTTAAATGTTATAATATATTCAAATGGTAATTTGGGATAAAATGTATTGAGGATACTTAATAAATTTTTCAATTCCCGAACTTCATTATCGAAACCTCAAAGGTCACATAATTGTGCTACTTAATTGAAAATGTTACGCCTAATTAAAACTTGAGCTATAATAGAAGCAGATTACACAGTCAAATTTTAGTATAAATGAATGCAGAATACTTAATTCAATATTTAATTTTCACATATAATGAAAACTACATACGACGCTTAAAAGTAACCCACAACCACTGACATAATTCCTATCCCATTTTTACGTAATGCACCGAATCAAACACTACGTAATTATCCAGAATTCGTTAATTATAGTTAAATCAAATATAAGTGCTACATTTTTACCCTTAATTAAAGATTAAATTTGATAACAAATGTCTAAGCCTCATTTTTTCAATTGCCCCACTTAATCGAAACTAAAACATCCGCTTAATTGTCATCTTTACGCGTAATTAAGGCTTAAATTTAACAAGCCGTCCAAATGCATTTAACATACTAAATAAATTATTGAATCCTAACGCTTAATTAGTAAAACTAAAATCTACTTCAATTTAAAATAGTGTTAAATCAAGTAATTGCCGCTTAACATTACAGTAGTACGCTTAAATACGACTCAAATCTTACAATAAACTTCTAAGACAATTTTGACCCTCAACCTGTGACATAATCACTATCTCCTTTTTACGTAATGTGCCGAACTGCCATCTTCAATGAAATAATGGATGAATAATTAATAGAACTGCACAACTCACTTAATTTTAAAACTGTCAAATGTGCTACTTAATTTTTCATTTTTACGCTTAATTAAGATCTGATGACAAGCTTCTAAGCATTAATTTTTCAGTTCTCGCACACAATTGTCAAAACTACAAAACCCACTGAATTTTAAAGTATCGTTTAACCTTACATCAATCATACATATTTTCGCTTAATTAAGGCTTACATTTTATAAGACATTTCAAACACAGTTATGGTTCAAATGAATTTAACATACTTATTGAATTATTCAATTTTCCCCCTTAATTAATAAAACTAAAATCTACTTAATTTAAAATAGTATTAAATCAAATAATTGTCGCTCAATTTTACAATATTACGCTTAATACGGCACATACCTTACAACAAACTTCCAAACATAACTTTGATTTCGATGTATTTAAGGTAATTAATAAATCTTTTAATTGTCAAACTTAATTATGAAAACCTCAAAACCCCCATAATTGCGAATTAATTTAAAATATTACGCTTAATTACAACTTGGGATATAAAACAAGTTGATTTAAAAGTCTAACTTTAGTATAGATGAATGCAGAATAATTCATTGTCCTTTAATTATCGCACATAATTAAAACCACATTATTTTAAAATCACCCAACTCCAACCGCTTTAATCATAACTCCCAATCCCACAAGTGGTAACCCACACTCCCCTAAATACCATCTCCCATTAATTGTCAAAAGTATACAATTCACTTAATTATAAAATAGAGTTAGACCAAATAAGTGCTACTTAATTTAACATTTTTACGATGAATTAATTAAGGCTCTAATTTGATAACAAATTTCTAAACCTAATTTTTCCAATTATGGAAACTACCAAATTCGCAGGTAATTGTCACTTAATCTTACATCCATACGCTTAAGTAAGGCTTAAATCTTATAGAACGTTTTGCAAACATAATTTTGGTTTAAATGCGTTTAACATACTTAGTGAATTATTCAATTCTCCCTCTGAAATATTAAAACTATAAAATCTACTTAAATTTAAAAATGTTAAATCTCGAAATTGTCACCTAATTTTACAAAATTTCGCTTAATTACAGCATAAATCTTATAACAAACTTCCAAAGATAATTTTGATTTAATTGTATTGAGAATTGAGAATTAACGAAACCTCAAAACCCACAAAATGGTGACTTAATTCAAAATCTACAGCTAATTAAAACTTGGGCTATAAAACAAGCAGACTTCAAAGTCTTCTTTTAGTATACATGAATGCAAAAGTAATTGAACCTTTAATCGCCTAATCCCGACACCTTTAATGACTCGATCCCAATCAAGACTGCCAAATCCATTTAATTCCAAATTAACGTTAAATCAAATAGTTGCTGTGTAATTTTACATTTTTACGCTTAATTAGGGCTTAAATTTGATAACAAATTTCTAAGTATAATTTTTTCAATTCCTTAGTTAATTAGCGAAACTACAAATCCGTTTAATTTTAAAATAGCCTTTAACCTAGTGTCACTTAATCTTATATCTTTACGCTTAATTAAAGCTTAAATTTTATAAGATATTTTCAAACATAATTTTGGTTCAAATGCATTTAACATACTTAGTGAATTATTCAATTCTCCCTCTCAATTATTAAAACTAAACTAACTACTTAAATTTAAAAGTGTTAAATCTAGAAATTGCCTCTTAATTTTACAAAATTACGCTAAATTATGGTTTAAATCTTAATAATAATTTTGATTTAAATGTATTTTAGGATACTTAATAAATATTTCAATTCTCGATCTCAACAGAACCTCAAAATCTACATAATTGCAACTTAATTTTACGCTTAATTAAAACTTGGGATTTCAAAGTCAAATTCTGCTATAAATGAATGCAGAATACTTAATTGAAACTTTCATTTTCGTACATAATTAACACTACATTATTTTAAAAATGCCTTACCTTGAGTTATTTCTTGCAAACCAATAATAAATATTATAATACATTAGAATTAAGCAATTAGCACTCAATTTTAAAAATTTGGGCAACGCGAAATAAGATTTCAATTCATAATTTAATTTTATGTAAAATAGAATGTTTAATTAGCAGACCTAATAAATCCACTTAAAGTAGCCTTTAACGTTATTAATTAATACAGTTCAGTATACTAGATTACTTAAAATGTACGTAATTAGCACTTAATTTTACGCTTTCGGAAATAACTCAGACGTTTTACAGCAAAGCGACATTAGCTTAATCCAGAATACTTAATTGAATTTCTAATTCTAATTTTCACGTAACCTTACATCTTTACGCTTAATCACGGCTTACATTTTATAAGGCGTTCAAATAAAAACAACTCCTAAGAATTTTAACTCTAACCCTCAACCTCTGACATAACCTCTATGCCGTTTTTAGGTAATTTCCGAAGCTCCAATCAAACTCTACTGCATTATCAAAACTGCGGAATGGATTTAATTTTAAAATAAGAGTTCAATCAAATAAGTGTTACTTAATTTTACATTTTTACGCTTAATTAAACACCAAATTTGATAAGATAAGTTTCTAGGCCTATTTTTTTAATTTACGCATTTAATTATCAAAACTACAAAATCCTTTTAATTTTATAATAGCGTTAAAGCAGGTAATTGCCACTTAATCCTACGTCTTTACGCTTAATTAAGGCTTAAATTTTATAAGACTCTTTCAAACATCATTTTTATTTAAATACATTTAACATGCTGAATTATCAATTTTCTCGCTTAATTAGTAAAGTTAAAATTTACTTAAATTTAAAATAGTGCTAAATCATATCCTTGCCGAGTTGCCGCTTGATTTTATGCTTAAATACGGCTTAAATATTACAATAAATTTTCAAGTATAGTTTTGTTTTGTTTTGTTTTCAATTCTCGAATTTAATTAATGAAACCTTAAAATCCACATAATTGCGACTTAATTTAAAATATTACGGTTAATTAAAACCTGGACTATACAACAAGCAGATTTCAAAGTATAATTTTAGTATAAATGAATGCAAAATGCATCATTCTTTAATTTTCGCACATAATAATAACTTATTAAAACTACACTATTCTAAAATTGTCTTACTGTTGGTTATTTCTTGCAAACCAATAACAAACATTACAATACTTTAGAATTAAAATTTTAGAACAAACTACAAAGCTTAATTTTGATTTAAATTTAGTAGAATCTCCAATTTTCGCGCTTAATTTATTAAAAATACAAAAACTTCTTAATTTAGAAAGTTCTTTCAATTTAATTATTTAAGTCAGTCTTCACTAGTGCTAAACAATTCGATAGAGAATTTAATTTTAAGAGTAATTAGAACTTAATTTCAAAATATTCCACTTAAAACGTTTTAAGGCCTAATTTAGCTACAATTTTACACAAAACAATTAATTTAGTTTCAAATTTATGAAACTAATTAATAAAAAAATGCAAGAACCAATGTTTGCGATAGCCTGAAAATAAGAAATTAAAGTTTGTGCCTAATTAGGCCTTTTAAAATTAATAACACACTATTTAAGAAACCTAATTTTAATTTATGTACCATTAATAATAGTTTCAATTCCTGCACTTAATTACCAAATATACAAAACACTATTAAATAACCTAAAAACATTAGTAACACTTAATTGAAACTATGCTTAATTAAAACTTTAATTTTAAGACAAAAAAATTTCAAAGCATAACTTTAATTTATGATAAATCCTTAGGTGAATTTACAAGCCCTGCAATTAATTATTGAAAGTGCAAGATGTAATTTAAAAATATCCTTAAACAAACGGTAAATTTTAACAACTTTCCAACAACGACCTTAATTAATTTTATATGTGCTACTTAACCAAATTAGCATAATCTTAATTTAAGTATCAATTTTATAACATAATTTTCAAAACAACAAAACTCAATTAGTTCTGATTTTAAAAGATGTCTTAAAGAATCATTACTTTGTGCACTACGAAACGACTCTTAAAACAGTCTTAATTAGCACTTAATCTCCAGGCTTGAATTTTAAAGCCTAATACAAATATTAACCCTTAAATAAACTTTTAATTATCCCACATGATTATTAAGCCTACAAAATACAGTAATTTTAAATAACCTTAAATATACTTAAATCAAAAGGCATAACGAAATATAAACATACCTAATAACATTGATTAGAACGTTCTAGAACGTACCGATTGAGGAAACTAATCCATTTATTATAATTATTCATCAGTCGTAAATCGGTTTGTTATTAGCAAAGTGTGTCCGTAATAATCTTAACGGAATATAAATATTCTTAAATTATTTTACGCTCCGTTCCAAGTAATTGAATGTCAGTAAGAAGTTAGTAGTTTTACGTGAAGAGTTCGCTTGAATAACACAACACTATGTGTGAAGCACTTTATAATTAGTGAATATATTTATAAATACTCTTACCAACTGTGTAACTATAAATCCCATTTGAGACATTGAAACTTACCTGAAACAAAAAAAAATTAATAAAATATAAATAAAAATATACTAGATTACAATTACTCTAATCAAAGCTTCACCTTCTACAGCCCATTAAACCATTAGTCCGCAAAAAATAAGGTTTTTTTGCCTTTTACCGTATAACAATTTACAATATACTAAAATTATGGAAAGTCCAAACACAATCCATTGCCTACCGCTTAAAAATGTTGCCTAAATTATTCTGTTGCTGTCTTATTACGTACGGGCGTACTTTAGTTAAAGTGCCTACTATAAACCTTTATTGAAAAATTATTGTGTGTACGTCAATGAATTACTCATTGTATCTTAAATAATCTGTTACTTATAAGCTTTCAGTCGATTAATGTTGCCTGCCAATACTAAAAAATGGTTTTACAACTTAATAGTGCTTCCTGAAACTCGTACTATACGACAATGGTATCTAACAAACAGTGTAGCCTACATATAGTTGGAAAGAGTACAGTATCTATTCATCATGAGATATTCTACTCGTGTTAGTTTTTTGTGTTACGACAAGTAGCCTACATAGGTTACTAACCAAGCATTAATAGACCGAAGTAATCTGATGACGCAATTTAAATTCTCTATTATATTTAGTGAAAATTTAATTGTGTTGTCTTTTACACCTACCTTTTCTTAGGTCAAAACAGTGATGCCTTCAATTCTAAATGTTTAACACGGGGCTATTGAGGTCAGAAACTGTTTTCGCGAAGTACGGTCTAGTAAAATGTTGTTGCCTATTTATCTCATTGTTTTTCTTTGAATATGAACCAAAAAAAATCATAAAATTTAGCACCCAAGTATTCAGTGAAACTGCCTACCTAATTTACTGTGCAATACAGTGCCTATTCACCAGAAGTTTACCTTTATTAGTATCGTTACCATACGCTGTTAAAAACTTCACTAGTTACTTCATTGCTACTTATGATTCTTCCAAAACAATAAAATTACCTACATCAATAAACATCGCCTATCCACATAAATTTTCTAGGCGTAGTGTCTACTAAAACTCATACCTTTTTCCACTAAAAGCTTATTGCGAATATTTAATCTAATATTACTATTTGCTAATTTGTATGAGAACTACAGACTACATAACTTTGTTGCCTACATAAGTTTATCTTTAACGGGAATTGTTTCATAACGGTGCCTACATTTTTATGTTCCCCACAAGAGACCACATCTCAGCCTCAGTATGCTGAATTGTTGCCTACGTAACTGGGCAATTTAAGAAACATTGCAACGACTGCCAACCTGTTCAGTTTCATAAAGATAAAAATTGAATTGTAGTTATAAATTTTTTTTTTGTACAAAATATTGCGAATGTGGATTTGCCTTCAAAGTTAAGTGCTAATAATTTACACTAACCGATTAATTACTATCGAATTTAGCAAATTCATGCATCCTTCTATCAACTAATAATTAATGTTTGCTTAAGAATTAATTATTTCCTGTCACTTTGTTTTCACAATTGACAAGTGCTACAGTTGCGTATTTTGTATAGTAAACAACCGTGTAACAACACCTATCCCGCTATACTGACTTGTTCGACTATTTAGCCTAATCTTGTCTACTGTAAAATAATCTCAGGTATCTTACCTAGTTCTGTTACTACATAATGTTCTTACACTTTATTAAACTAAATTACTTGAATTAAAAGTATTTCGATGGTTAGCCTATTGCTTGTATGACTTTTGTATCCTATCTCTTAAAATTGTATTGTTCCATTCGTTTAAGTCTAGAAATGTTATCTATCTCAATCTTGATGCTCCTAGATAGTGAGTGACTCTTTCTTAGTAGTGTTGCCTAAGTTAGCTAGTGTATACTTACTTATAATTATTGATGAAAATTATATTGACCTTAATATTAACTTCTGGACAATACATTGTACCCGATAACACTAATACAAAGACAATAGCCTCTTTGAGCTATGTACACAAGAGTGCCTAATAATATTGTTTTATGTATATTTTAATTTTATGACAGGTCCGTATCATGTTTTATGATTTTGTCGCCCTTAGTGTTTAGAAAATACTAAAAAATACATTTTTGACGTTGAAATAAGAAAGTGTGTTAAAAAACCGTATATTGTGCTACAGCACAATATACACTTAAATCTTCATGCTATTTACTAACATAGATATTGTTACCTATCAATATTACTAAATCAATCATATCATACAAAATATAACACTTGCTCTGCACTGTACGATCCTAGCTCTAGGCAATATTGCCTACGTTGATGTGCGCACTTTCAATGTTTGATACGTACTGAATAGACGACTTTGTGAAAAATTACGGAAATATAACATATAATTAACTAACCGTTATGCGTGATATTGCTACCTATTATTAATAATAACAATTCTTGGTAATCGTGTCTGTATTAGTTTGATTTCTTGATTTAAAACCCTCAGTTTAACAAACTAACAAACCTAAACATTATTGCGCATCAGTCTGAAGAGTAGGATATTAAACGATATACCATTTTTTTTAAATAGGTCACAAAATAACTATCTAATCTAAAATATTACAGGTGAGACTGTTGCCTATTCTCTTTATTTTACACAAGAGTACCTAGTTGCCAGTAACATTGACAGTTAAACGTTTAATTTTGTTTAAATTGTTGCCTAAAGTTAAACTAGATAAAACAGCTACACACATTACTATTTATTTCAGTTTGGAATACAAATACTTATGTATATTAAAACAAGTTTATATATATATATATATATATATATATATATATATATATATATATATATATATATATATTAAATGATCGTTTGCAACTAAGTTATACTAAAATAGCATAATTATAGTATAGTACAATTTTAGAATACATTTTTTGCCTATTTGTCTTATATCGCAGAAATTTTAGCAATATTGCCTATTTTAGTATATTTACATTTTGACCGTAGTTATCAAAACTTTCCTTAAACTATGAATATTTGATGTAATTGTCGTATTAAACATTCAATACGTAAAACATTATTGCCCACTAGTGATTAGAGGTTAATTTATGCCTATACCATCCATTCAAATTTACGCTTATATTACACCTATCTTGATGCTATTAATGGCATTGCCTAAATTTTAGTGAAGTTGTTTACTTATTGATTTATCAAACTAGGCTACGTAAAAATAATAATAGGCCAATCAACTATGATTTTTAATATTGTTGCCTATTTATACTAGTCTATGCTACAAGTCCTAGCTAATACAAATATTGCCTATATTAGTATATTCAGTATATTTACATTTTCATTGAAGTCTCCAAAAATTTACATAAATAAATATTTGGATTAAATGTAACAAATTAAAATGTTGTTGCCTATCAATGTCAAGGATTTAACTTTTTACAATTACAGCAATGAAGATTTGCTCCTTAAAAAATTAAAAACAAAATTAAGATTCGCTAAAGATTTTGCCTATCTTGGCGTTAATGCCTATTTCTTAATAATACATAATAAGTTTGCCTATATTACTTTGTCCATATTGCTTCCAATAATTAATTCTTTATTTAAATTTACCGAAACTAAGTCATGGTTAACAATTATATGCTAATCTAATAAGATATATGTCCTACTCTATACTACCGCGCCTATATTAGTCATATATTTATTATGTTAATTAGGTATAATAATAATATTGCATACGTTAGTACATTTACATTTTAATAGTAATAGTTAAATAGATATTTGAATTGAGTTTAACAAATTAAATACTGTAGCCTATTGGTGTTATAGGTTTAATTTTTCACTATTATGTCTATGAAAGTTAACCAAATTTATACCTCGAAAAACCTAAAATTCTCTAATTCTGCCTACCACTTAATATTATTAACGATAGTGCATATTTCTTAATAATATGTCTATGTTACTGTGTGCATAATTACTTACAGTTGTTGACCCTGTGTTTAAATTTGATGAAAATGAGTCACGGTAAAAATTATCTAATGATATAATATGAGTTTATAGCGTTGCCTACTCGTCCTACTGTATATTAATGAGTCTGGCACGCAGCAATATTACCCACGTCAATATTTTTACATTTCCACTACAATCTGAATCTAAATTGATTAATACTAAACATTTACGTAGTAAAATATTGTTGCCTATTATTGATAAGAATTTAATTGCGTCTAAGATTCATCCAATTTACGCTTTAGGAAAAAAAACCTAGTAACGCTACTGCATATTTCTTAGTGATGTTGTTGCGCAACCTTGGTCCTGTAGGGTTGCACTTGGAAGTTGGTGTATAATAAATTAAATAATTCATAAAGAACTAACGTTTACTACTAATGATTAATAATGACTAACTTACTAACTTAAGTAACTAACACTCCTTTATATCTTTTAAATGTATGTTACCTACTTATTTCGTTACTACAGGTTGCTTGCTTGCATTTACCTTTGTTCATAACGTAACTAGGTGACACCATGTAATGTTTACTACATACTGCTTAATAAATGAATTGCAATAAATACTATTACGATATCTAATTCTAATTAAGGGCACATCAATGTTGCCTTTGTGTATGTTTACTTACATTTCTGCCAAAATCGCCGAATTTTGAAAAATAAATAAATACTTCAATTAGTTTGTATAGTACTAAATAATTAACTAATTATCGTTGCCTACGTGTGTTTAACACTATAGTGCCTATTAAGATCTACCAAATTTACGCCTTAATATATAAAAAATAGAAATTATCTATGTTTTGCTTCTGTGTCTTGATGCTAGTAACAAAAGTTGCCTATTTACTTGCAATTTTGCCTATATTATCTTGTTACTTATAATTGTTGATTCTTTGTTTAAAATCAATAACTCGGTTATACAAGAAAAATATAATGGGATATTGTAATAACATTTTAAATGTAATTGTTGAGTACTTGCCCCACTGTAAATTATGGTGTGTGGTGTTTCAGGATTTCGTTGTTTTAGTTGCCTTTTAAAGATATCTTCGTTATTACCAAAGCACAAGTTTGCAGTTTTTACATTCACGCACGATATCTCTACACTTTTTCCAAGGTCTTACACCTCGCTTAATACTATTATACTAATATATTTCGTCAAGGGTGCTTATATATTGCGAAGTGCCGAATTCAGTGGCGTGCATATAATTTTTCTGTATAAACTTGCATTTTTTTAAATGGGATTCATAGTTAGATTGGCAATCATCGGCTGCAGTTCTTTCTTAGCTTCCCAAAAATATAAGTATAGATATTCCTGAAAAACATCTACCGAATATTTTTTTTCAACGAGACGGTGTTTCAACCCATAATGCTTAGGCAGTGAGGAATCTTAGAAAACCGTTTCCCAAATCCTTAGGTTGTAACATTCGGTTCTGTTTTGACAAATTATGTTTTTCAGACAGAAAACCTCATAGGATGAAATCAAGTATTGACAGATCTGGAGATAACACCACCTCGAATGTTGCGATACAACGATTTGGGAAACGGTTTTCTAAGTAATTCCTCACTGACAAAGCATTATGGGCTGGGGCATCGTCTGGAAAAAAATGTTTTTCAGGAATGTCTATATTTATATTTTTGAAAAGCAAAGAAAGAACTGCAGCTGATGGTTACCAATCCAACTATGGTTCCCATTTAAAAAAAAAATGCAAGTTTATATTATTACTCAAAAACCGCACCCCATAGAACAATTCTAAGCACGCCACTTAATTCGGTACTTCGAAATATATAAGTACCGTTAACGAAATATATCAGGAGGTATCAGACCTTGAAAAAAGTCAAAAACGAAAGAAGATACTGAATTTTCGAATTTCCCATGAAATCTAGGTCAACATAGTAGTACGTGAAAGTTAAAACTGGAAACTTCTGTCTTTGATAGTAACAACGATATCTTTAAAAAACAACTAAACCAACGACATCGGAACACACCGTACATCTTAGCAATATTGCCTATGTTAGTATGTTTACATTTTTAACTTAATCGTTTAAATTATCTAGTACTAAACATCTAAGAAACTCATATTGTTGCCTATTAGTGTTAATCACTATTACGCCCATCAAGAATCACTAAATTTTTACATAAAATTTTTTTTGCTTATTTTAGTACTATTAAATATAGTGCCTACTTCTTTGTAGTGTTACCTATATTACTTTGATTTAAGCATTATAGAGTTCTAAACCTTTTTGTGAAATGCCTATTTGCCTAAAAGTACACTGTCTTTTCTATCATCCATATGTTTTAATTTTTACTGATCTTCACTTTAAGTGTTGCCTATGCTTGTTACCAGATAAGCCAGAATACTTTTTTGCGATTATACTCCATACATGAGTAATTCTGTATTACAGTGCATAGTACTAAACATACACCTTTGTACCTATAAAATGTATGTTATTGCACTTTAATGCCTACGTTTCGGTGATTATGCTTATCAGACCGCCAATCGCACTGTACTAGCTTTCCCAGTTTGATAAAAATGTTACCTTTAAAATAAATATGTGTTCATGTTAAGAGTTGGTGCTATTACCGATTTGTATATTAAGTATATAATCCGTGTCTTTGTTGACGATAAATTACACAAATAACACAACAGCCTAAAATAGTATGTTTAAATTTGATAGTGTTGCCTATTTGGTTGACTGTACATTTTATCTCCTGTTCATAAATTGTGTGCACTTTCACCTTAAATGTTGCCTATGAGTTTACTAGATAAAAAATTATAGGCTAATTCAATTCATTTTATGTTATTTTGTTCCTATTTCTCTTATTCACTGTATAGGAGGTACTATTAAATTGTTTGAAATAAAAAATCATGTTATTGTAAGAATCGTGCATTGTTGTGCATCGATCGTAGGATACACGTCAAAACCTAACTCTTGGTGACATTGACTATTGTAGTTTTACTGCATCGTTTGTGTAGCAATATTATTGTGTTAATATACAGCACTATCACCTCATGTTCGTTTCGGTTTTACCCAACTTTATTACCTAAAGATTATATCTGTTAACAAGGTGCCTATTTCTTATAATGTTTCCTAAATTATTTTATGCAAGTTTCCCATAATTGTGTTAAGTTTTTAGTAATCGAATATTATTCATTGATAAGTTGATGTACATACTTTGCATTTGATATACTTACTTCTATTCTAATTTACATCTCAATGCGTACATTGCCTATGTAGGTTTGAATGACTTCTTTCAACGTTTTGTTAATAAACTTATAATAACTAATTTGACGAAACTAAATCATGGTTAACAATTATAGACTAATGTAACAAGATTTATAATACTGTTGCCAATTTACTCTACTGTATACTACCGCGCCTATATTAATTAATTATATATATATATATATATATATATATATATATATATATATAGGGTGTTTCAAAAAAACATGGCGTGCTTGCTAGGACAGGTAAAATAGCAAAAAATAAGCGGGGTTTGTTCACTAAAAATTATTCCTAACTGCCTCTGTTTTCGAGATACAGAGTGTTAAAGAATATTGTTTTATACGCATTTTTGACAATTAACTGAAAACTACTGACACCATTGTAATGAAATTTGTTCGGAATGTTTTGTTAAAGCTGGCACATCCAAACACTCCATTGTTATATCTGACACTCAAAGAGGGCGCTAAAATTATTCTCCATTCAATTTTACACCACAAAGGTACTCTTTATAAAATTCGATATTGTGTACCGTTTTCCAAATATTTGGATTTAAAAAAGATGGGACAATGGGACAATTTTTATGCAAAATAATTTTTAACAAAAAAAACATGAACATTCCCAACAAATTTCATTACAATAGTGCCAGTATTCAATTAATTGTCAAAAATGTGTATAAAATAATATTCTTTAACACTCTATTTCGAAAACAGAGGCAGTTAGGAATAATTTTTACTGAGTAAACCCCACTTATTTTTGGCTATTCTACCTGTCCTAGCAAGCACGCCATGTTTTTTGAAACACCGTGTACATATACATACATACATACATATATATATATATATATATATATATATATATATATATATATATATATAGAAATTGGTTTAGTGAACGCATAGAAGTTCAATTTAATAATCATTAATTGTATTTTATTTAAAATTGAATCGATTGCGCTTTGCCTCCTCGATAGGTCAGATGGAAGAGCCCCACTGTAGCAAAGTGGAGGTCGTGGGTTCAAGTCCCACTCGAGTTAATCTTTTACTGTATGTACTTTAAAAGTTAATTATAAATAAAATACAATTTATATATATATATATATATATATATATATATATATATATATATATATATATATATATATATATATATAAGTTGAGGAAGTAAGTCGTTACAATGTTAAGGAAAAAATTTTTATTAACTAATTGCTTAGTGTTATCAGGCTTGCGGCTAACTAGGGACCCTAGTTAGCCGCAAGCCTGATAACACTAAGCAATTAGTTAATAAAAAATTTTTCCTTTTATATATATATATATATATATATATATATATATATATATATATATATATATATAATTTTAATAGTAATACTTCAATAGAGTTTAAAAAATTAAATATTGTTGCCTATTAGTGTTATAGGTTTAATTTTTTACTATTTTTACTATTCATAACATGAAACCTTAAAAAAATTAAAAAACCTAAAATTCTCGAATTCTGCGTGCGGCTTAATACTATTAACGATACTGCCTATTTATTAATAATTTTGCCTATATTACTGTTAACTTATAGTTGTTGACCTTTTGTTTAAATTTGATGAAACTGAGCTACGGTAAAAAATTAGAGACTGATTTAATATGATTTTATATCGTTGCCTACTTGTCCTACTGTATACTAATGCGTCTAGTACGCAGCAATATTACCCACGTCAGTATATTTACATTTCCTAAACAATTTTAATCTAAATTGATTAACGCTAAACATTTACGAAATAAAATATTGTTGCCTATCATCCAATTTATTTTATATATATATATATATATATATATATATATGCAGTAAAATAATACACTAATTCGATAAGACTTTAAATGTGATTGTTGCCTACATGTCCTAAATAGACAACACTAGCATAGGTCTTAGTAATATCACTAAAATTTCTAAAATAAACAAATATTTCATTTAATATGTCTAGTACTAAACACTTAACCAATTAGTGTTACCTACTGTGTTTAGCACTATTGTGCCTATTTAGATCTACCAAATTTACTTACGCCTTAAAATAAAAAAAAATAATAATTAAATATATTTGGCTTATGTATCTTGATGTTAGTAACGATAGTGCCTATTTCTTTGCAATATTGCCAGTATTATCTTGTGGCCGCTTACTTATAATTGTTGATTCTTTGTTTAAAATTGATAATTCGGTTATACAAAAAATATAATAGGGTATTGTAATATAATTTTAAATGTTGTTACCTACTATGCCCACTGTAAACTATACTGCATGCATCTTACTAATACTGCCGATGTTAGACTGTCTACATTTCGAACTTAATCGCGAAAGGTTTACATAAGTAAATATTTCGGTTAAATTATCTAGTGCTAAACATTTAACAAACTGATAGTGTTGCCTATTAGTGTTAATCGCTATTACGCCCATCAAGAATCACCCAATTTCTACATAAAAAATGTTTTGCCTATTTAAGTGTTATTAAATATAGCGCCTACTTCTTAGTAGTGTGACCTATAGTACTTTGATGTATACGTTATAGAGTTCTGAACCTTTTTGTGAAATGCCTATTTGCCTAAATGTACACTGGCATTCCTATGATTCATAAGAATCATTAATTTGTACTGATCATTTTAAGTGTGGATGCTTGTTATCAGACAATCCTGAATATTATTTTGTGATTCTGCTGCCTAAATGAGTTATTCTGCGTTTCAATGCGTACTACCAAACATTCAGTTTTTTTTAAATATTACACCTTCGTATCAAAAAAATGTATGTATCAGTACTTAAAGTAATTGCTTCTTTGTTTAAATCTAATAGGATTTTATAATACCGATGCCTATTTGTTCTACTCTATACAACCGCGCCTATATTAATAATGTAACATTTATTATATTAATTACGTATATTAATAATATTGCCTACGTTATTATACTTACATTTTGATAGAAATTAGTCAATAGACAAAGATTAACAAAATTAAATATTGTTGCCTATTAGTGTAATAGGTTTAATTTTTTACTATTACGCCATGAAGGTTCACCACGATACCTTACAAAATTTTAAAAAACCTAAAATGCCTATTTGCTCTACTCTATACAACCGCGCCTATATTAATAGTGTAACATTTATTATATTAATTACGTATATTAATAATATTGCCTACGTTATTATACTTACATTTTGATAGAAATTAGTCAATAGACAAAGATTAACAAAATTAAATATTGTTGCCTATTAGTGTAATAGGTTTAATTTTTTACTATTACGCCATGAAGGTTCATCACATGATACCTTACAAAATTTTAAAAAACCTAAAAGTCTCTAATTATGCCTGTCACGTGATATTATAAACGATAGTGCCTATTTAGTAACACTTTTGCCTATATTATTATGTGCATGATACCTTATAGTTGTTGACCCTTTGTTTAAATTTGAGGAAACTGAGTCATGGTAAAAAATTAGAGGCTGGTCTAACATGACTTTATAGCGTTGCCTACTTGTCCTACTGTATACGTGTCTGGCACGTAGCAATATTAGCCACGTCACGACTAATACTAAACATTAAATTCTTGTAATACTACACTTTTGTATTAAAAAAATGTATGTTACTGCTTAAACTTATCATATTCTACACTTTAATACCTCCTTTTAGGTGATTTCTTGTTTTGATAAAACTTTACCTTTAAAGTAAATGACTCTAATATATGTTCATTTTAGTACGTGTTGTCTCCTTCTCGTTCTTGTTTAATTTAAGTAATTACTTAATTTAATAACCAATTAGTATATTAAATAATCCGCGCCTTTGTTCACCATAAATTACACAAAAAAATATAGGATCATAATAAAGTATACCTTAATGTGACAATGTTGCCTATTTTGGTGATTGAACACTTTAGCTCCTGTTGTTGAATTAAGTGCAGTTTCACTTTAAATGTTATCTCTGGATCTATTAGATGCATCGTTGCCTATTTCTCTTATTCAGTGCATCTTACTCTAAGAATTGTGCATTGTTGTGCATCGGTCGTATATGCGCTTTCAAAACCCAACCCTTGGTGACATTATACTGTTATTGAATCATTTTTGTAACAATAAAGTTATTGTATTATAATACAGTACCATTATCAACTATCATTGATTTCGGTTTTGTCCAACTTTATTACCTACACATTGTATCTACTAACAATATGCCTATTTATAATGTTACCTGTATTGTTCTGTTGTAAGTTTCTGATAAATGTGATAACTTTTTAATAACCCGGTTTTATTTATTGATAAGTTGATGTGCATATTCCTTTGCATTTGATATATTTTTATTATATATACATTTCAATGCCTATATTGCCTACATAGGTTTGTATATGACTTCTTTTGTTAATAAATCTGTGCATTAGAATTCCAATTTTCTACTCACATTATAAATCTATTCTAGCTTGAGATTAATCACAATTTTAATCCAATCATAATTTTTTTGGTCCTTCGAGACGGATGTGATCGTTTCGGTAATTAATAAATAGTTTGTTGAAGCACATATTATTTTTGTACAATTTCCCGTATGCAATGACATTATGCCTTTGTTCCTTTTCTTTTTAATTAGCCGCATAATCCGCATCCCATATTTTACGCATTACACTACACAACTTCAAATAATTCTAGATTAATAATATCACAATTCACCTTTACGAATGACGAGCCTTTGTATACGCACGATTTCAACTAATTGAAATAGAAATCTATTAAAAGACTTGATGTCAACATTTTAATGCGAAATAACAATACTTATGCAATAATAATAAATCGCGGAAGTAGTCTATATTGGATTCAACATAAAAACCACCTACAAGTCAATAGAAATTTCGATCCGCTTTAAATTCTGAAACGATATTTGTAATTACCGTCATTGCGAGAGTGTGTGAGAAGCACTGATTCTGTGCTTGTACACATACACCAGTAAGACAATAAATCTAACCGGACACAATCACAAACAGGAAATGTACGACGAAAGGGTGAACCGCTTTACTGCATTTTGTGGAAGATAAACGGTTGTAGAGTCTTGTGGGAAATCTGTAGAAAAGCCATCATTCAAACATATCGCAATCACCCCATTTTCAACGCCTGCCTTTGTGTTATATTCGTACATACAGATTTATTTAAAATAAAGATATAAAAGTCGAGCGTTTTTTCACATTTCGGAAGGAAAATAGACAATAAAAGAACCGTAAAACTGACCTCTCGGGATAACTCTATGAGTATTTTGGAGACGACTTTAACGTTAACTCTGAACGCATTATACAAATCGATTTGTTTAAGATAGAGGTGAACGGTCCTAAAATCGATCCCTGTGGAACGCGTAGGGTTATAGAAGTGCATTGAGGGATATCGATTAAATAACTTAAGCGGAGATTTGCAAGCTGTTGCAATGGACCATTTTAAAAATTGACTCTTTTTATGAACCCAAATTTTAAAGAGAAACTTCGGGATAAACTTGTTTTAAAGGGAATCGTTTTTCAGAGTTTACGAAAAAGAATAACAAAAGTAAATAAATTAATAAGTTTAATTTTGGTAGATCCTAGATTAATACATAAGTTTAAACTACTTGGACGGTTCTTTTCAAACTAAACTCGTTTTCTTTTGTTATTTGGTTGAAAAAGTGCAGATTGAGGGTTGAAAAGTTTGAAAACTTCCAAATAGTATGTTTATAATCTCAGCGGTGTTGTTGATGCTCCCTTTATGATTTTTAGTTTTAAATTTGTTTCACTTCGTGTATTGGAACTGTTAGCCCTAAAACGAAAAACGTTTCTTTTAAATAGAAAGAAAAATTATTTTTCCGCGTTTGTACTTTATCTGTTTTTTTTTATAATCTCATAAAGTGCCTCTCTCGAGTCTTTCTGAATTCACAATTCTTTTCTACACAAGTAAATTGATTGCGAGTATAAATGGAAATTAAGTGCCTGAAGTTTCAAGATGAATTTCTAATGTATTTAGTAGCTAAATAATAATAAAAAAGTTCACAAATTTAAATTTAATGTTTAATGCACTCTATAAACGTTGAGTGTGAGAATTTTAAGCTATATGTTAATAGTAATTAAGTGCCTTTTAAAAAAAGGCAATTTTGCTATTAATGCTACATATATTTAGCAAAGGAAGCAGACACTTCAATTTGAAACACACTCTATACAAAGTCGAGATTCAGTTGTGTGCTTACATAGTGCGTTTATGTCAAATAAATGGCAACTAAGTGTCTTTCTTGAGGCGTGTGAAGTTAGCACCTCGAGCAAGAGTTCCAATGGTTTTAATTAGAGTTCTAGCTTCCTTTTAAAGAGTTTAGAAGTACTTTATAAAAAATAAAAAGAGTTCCGCTTATTAACGGTTCCAAATTTTAATTTGAAAAATTAAACGCTAACTTCATATCGAAAATCGAGATCCAGTAGTTCTGACTAGCTAAATTACTGTATTTTGCAAGGTTCTAGAGTTCCTGACAAAAAAAAATTTGAAAATTAAAAAAAAAATTAAAAATTTTTCAAAATTTAATTTTGACATGCAATAGTTCCAATCAACTACTGATGTTCTTTTATTCATTCCTAATTGGCTAATTAAAAAAAATTATAAAAGTTACAGCCCTTTTACTTAAAAAAAGAAAATGTTAATGAAAAATATTTTAAAGAGTTCTAATAGTTCTCGCAGCAAATTTGGATAGTATTCGTAACTTCATATCGAAAATCGAGATCCAGTAGTTCTGACTAGCTAAATTACCGTATTTTGCAAGGTTCTAGAGTCCCTGACAAAAAAAAAATTTTGAAAATTAAAAAAAAATTAAAAATTATTCAAAATTTAATTTTGACATGCAATAGTTCCAATCAACTACTGATGTTCTTTTACTCATTCTTAAGTCGCTAATTAAACAAAAATTATAAAAGTTACAGGCCTTTTACTTAAAAAAAGAAAATGTTAACAAAAAATATTTTAAAGAGTTCTAATAGTTCTCGCAGCAAATTTGGATGTATTCGTAACTTCATATCGAAAATTGAGATCCAGTAGTTCTGACTAGCTAAATTACTGTATTTTGCAAGGTTCTAGAGTTCCTAACAAAAAAAAAATTTTTGAAAATAAAAAAAAAAATTAAAAACTTTTCAAAATTTAATTATGACATGCAATAGTTCCAATCAACTACTGATGTTCTTTTATTCATTCCTAATTCGCTAATTAAAAAATTATAAAAGTTACAGCCCTTTTACTTAAAAAAGAAAATGTTAATGAAAAATATTTTAAAGAGTTCTAATAGTTCTCGCAGCAAATTTGGATAGTATTCGTAACTTCATATCGAAAATCGAGATCCAGTAGTTCTGACTAGCTAAATTACTGTATTTTGCAAGGTTCTAGAGTTCCTAACAAAAAAAATTTTTAAATAAAAAAAATTAAAAACTTTTCAAAATTTAATTATGACATGCAATAGTTCAATCAACTACTGATGTTCTTTTATTCATTCCTAAAAAGCTAATTAAAAAAATTATAAAAGTTACAGCCCTTTTACTTAAAAAAGAAAAGTTAATAAAATATTTTAAAGAGTTCTAATAGTTCTCAGCAAATTTGGATAGTATTCGTAACTTCATATCGAAAATCGAGATCCAGTAGTTCTGACTAGCTAAATTACGTATTTTGCAAGGTTCTAGAGTTCCTAACAAAAAAAATTTTGAAAATAAAAAAAAATTAAAAATTTTCAAAATTTAATTTGACATGCAATAGTTCCAATCAACTACTGATGTTCTTTTATTCATTCCTAATTGGCTAATTAAAAAAAATTATAAAAGTTACAGCCCTTTTACTTAAAAAAAGAAAATGTTAATGAAAAATATTTTAAAGAGTTCTAATAGTTCTCGCAGCAAATTTGGATAGTATTCGTAACTTCATATCGAAAATCGAGATCCAGTAGTTCTGACTAGCTAAATTACCGTATTTTGCAAGGTTCTAGAGTCCCTGACAAAAAAAAAATTTTGAAAATTAAAAAAAAATTAAAAATTATTCAAAATTTAATTTTGACATGCAATAGTTCCAATCAACTACTGATGTTCTTTTACTCATTCTTAAGTCGCTAATTAAACAAAAATTATAAAAGTTACAGGCCTTTTACTTAAAAAAAGAAAATGTTAACAAAAAATATTTTAAAGAGTTCTAATAGTTCTCGCAGCAAATTTGGATGTATACGTAACTTCATATCGAAAATTGAGATCCAGTAGTTCTAACTAGCTAAATTACTGTATTTTGCAAGGTTCTAGAGTTCCTAACAAAAAAAAAATTTTTGAAAATAAAAAAAAAAATTAAAAACTTTTCAAAATTTAATTATGACATGCAATAGTTCCAATCAACTACTGATGTTCTTTTACTCATTCCTAATTCGCTAATTAAAAAAAATTATAAAAGTTACAGCCCTTTTACTTAAAAAAAGAAAATGTTAATGAAAAATATTTTAAAGAGTTCTAATAGTTCTCGCAGCAAATTTGGATAGTATTCGTAACTTCATATCGAAAATCGAGATCCAGTAGTTCTGACTAGCTAAATTACTGTATTTTGCAAGGTTCTAGAGTTCCTAACAAAAAACATTTTGAAAATTAAAAAAAAATTAAAAATTATTCAAAATTTAATTTTGACATGCAATAGTTCCAATCAACTACTGATGTTCTTTTACTCATTCTTAAGTCGCTAATTAAACAAAAATTATAAAAGTTACAGGCCTTTTACTTAAAAAAAGAAAATGTTAACAAAAAATATTTTAAAGAGTTCTAATAGTTCTCGCAGCAAATTTGGATGTATCGTAACTTCATATCGAAAATTGAGATCCAGTAGTTCTGACTAGCTAAATTACGTATTTTGCAAGGTTCTAGAGTTCCTAACAAAAAAATTTTTGAAAATAAAAAAATTAAAAACTTTTCAAAATTTAATTATGACATGCAATAGTTCCAATCAACTACTGATGTTCTTTTATTCATTCCTAATTCGCTAATTAAAAAATTATAAAAGTTACAGCCCTTTTACTTAAAAAAAGAAAATGTTAAAAAAATATTTTAAAGAGTTCTAATAGTTCTCGCAGCAAATTTGGATAGTATTCGTAACTTCATATCGAAAATCGAGATCCAGTAGTTCTGACTAGCTAAATTACTGTATTTTGCAAGGTTCTAGAGTTCCTAACAAAAAAAAAATTTTTGAAAATAAAAAAAAAAATTAAAAACTTTTCAAAATTTAATTATGACATGCAATAGTTCCAATCAACTACTGATGTTCTTTTATTCATTCCTAATTGGCTAATTAAAAAAAATTATAAAAGTTACAGCCCTTTTACTTAAAAAAAGAAAATGTTAATGAAAAATATTTTAAAGAGTTCTAATAGTTCTCGCAGCAAATTTGGATAGTATTCGTAACTTCATATCGAAAATCGAGATCCAGTAGTTCTGACTAGCTAAATTACCGTATTTTGCAAGGTTCTAGAGTCCCTGACAAAAAAAACATTTTGAAAATTAAAAAAAAATTAAAAATTATTCAAAATTTAATTTTGACATGCAATAGTTCCAATCAACTACTGATGTTCTTTTACTCATTCTTAAGTCGCTAATTAAACAAAAATTATAAAAGTTACAGGCCTTTTACTTAAAAAAAGAAAATGTTAACAAAAAATATTTTAAAGAGTTCTAATAATTCTCGCAGCAAATTGGGATGTATTCGTAACTTCATATCGAAAATCGAGATCCAGTAGTTCTGACTAGCTAAATTACCGCATTTTGCAAGGTTCTAGAGTCCCTGACAAAAAAAAAATTTTGAAAATTAAAAAAAAATTAAAAATTATTCAAAATTTAATTTTGACATGCAATAGTTCAATCAACTACTGATGTTCTTTTATCATTCTTAAGTCGCTAATTAAAAAAAATTATAAAAGTTACAGGCCTTTTACTTAAAAAAGAAAATGTTAACAAAAATATTTTAAAGAGTTCTAATAGTTCTCGCAGCAAATTGGGATGTATTCGTAACTTCATATCGAAAATCGAGATCCAGTAGTTCTGACTAGCTAAATTACTGTATTTTGCAAGGTTCTAGAGTTCCTAACAAAAAAAAAATTTTTGAAAATAAAAAAAAAAATTAAAAACTTTTCAAAATTTAATTATGACATGCAATAGTTCCAATCAACTACTGATGTTCTTTTATTCATTCCTAATTCGCTAATTAAAAAAAATTATAAAAGTTACAGCCCTTTTACTTAAAAAAAGAAAATGTTAATGAAAAATATTTTAAAGAGTTCTAATAGTTCTCGCAGCAAATTTGGATAGTATTCGTAACTTCATATCGAAAATCGAGATCCAGTAGTTCTGACTAGCTAAATTACTGTATTTTGCAAGGTTCTAGAGTTCCTCACAAAAAAAAATTTTAAAATTAAAAATTTTTCAAAATTTAATTTTGACATGCAATAGTTCCAATCAACTACTGATGTTCTTTTATTCATTCCTAAACCGCTAATTAAAAAAAAATTATAAAAGTTACAGCCCTTTTACTTAAAAAAAGAAAACGTTAACAAAAAATATTTTCAAGAGTTCTAATAGTTCTCGCAGCAAATTTGGATAGTATTCGAAAAGTTCTGAAAGAAATGATCGAAAGCGATCCGATTAATATTTATAGAATTATTCGACTTTAAAAATAGCATAGCTTAAATTCTCCAAATATCGACGAACACATTTTGAAATTTTCCAATAGTTCCAAAATAGTTCTCAACATGCATAACGCCTTTCCAAAGAGTTCCGATGATAAAATCAATTATATATTTTTTTAACAATTAGTAAAAAATAGCCCATTTTTCGGATAAATTAATCTTTTTAAAAATTATTTTAATTAATTTTTGCATCCAAACTTGCATGTAAACATTGTGCATGTCGAGAACTACACGAGAACTATTTGGGAACTATTGGAACTCTTAAAAATATTTATCGTCGATACTTACAAAATTTAAGCTAAGCAATTTTTTCAAGTCGAATAATTCTATAAATATTAATCGGATCGCTGTCGATCATTAGAATTTCTTTTAGATCTTTTCGAATACTATCCAAATCTGCCGCGAGAACTATTAGAACTCTTTAAAATATTTTTGTTAAAATTTTATTGAAAGTAAACGGACTGCAACTTTTTCATTTTTGATAATTTTTTTAAATTAGGGAGAAAGAATATCAAAAGTTGATGGGGACTATTACATATCAAAATTGAATTTTCAAAAATCAGGAACTCTCTAGACCTTTGCAAAATATAGCAATTTAGCTATTCAGAACTACTGGATCTCGATTTTCGGTGTGAAGTTAGCAGAGGTGTATATACTATTTTTTTGCGAACGCGGAAACACAAAAACACGAAAAATTAATCAATTTAGTAATAGTTTCGTCAAATCCGTATGTAATAATTAGTGGCCTTTGGGATTCGTACCTTAATAACCATACCTAGTGTCAGCAAACTGTTTTCAAAAAAACGGAAGATTGTGAATAATTTCAGTAATTGTGGTCCTATATCATTTACTGTAAACGCAAATAAATAAGTTAGTTATTACTTTTGAACTTATTCGTTCATAACAAAACTTATAATAATTTAACACATTAATTATTGATCGGATTGTTTCCAGTCATTGGCATCACTTTTATAACTTTCTGAGTACTATCCAAATGTACTGTGGGAACTATTGGAACCCTTCAAGATATTATTTATCGATACTTTGAAAATTTACGAGGGTATAGATCATAAGTTCCCAACGGGGGCGATAGAGCCTTTCGAGGGGGCGGTAGAGGGTCCAAAGGCAAATGAGGGGCTTTATGACATTCAAAGGGGCGGTCGCGGCGTACCTACCTAATTAGAAATTTACCCTTTAAGCACTCGCGTCAACTTTACATACATAACTGCTCGCATGGCGCCCTCCTAAGCACCAATGCGATTTATAGGTGTTTTGATTTTTTTTAGAAGCATACTTAAAAAGCACTAAAACAATAAATTGTTGTTTTGTAAGAAAAGTAAAACAATATAAACATGTTTAAAAAGTTTATTAACCATTAAAAATATATATTAGAATAAAAGTTTGAACAAAGAGTATAAATGTATTGATAATATATTATGTAAATTAATATACATAAGTACAGAAATAAGATATAAAATATGTAAAATTATAAGAGTTGTACATAAGTTGTACATAAGATTATACATAACATTCATTGCGTATAAGTTTACTGTGTTCTGTACAAATATTTTTGCTACAAATTGTACAAATTTGTTTTGAATGTCGATTTCTCAATCTTGGCATAAATAACAGCGTTTTCTGGTACCTGTAGCTATTTCTTTATATTGTAGTACTGACAATATGTAAACACACACGAATTTATTTATTAATATTATTATATTTATTACGAGAAATTCTACCAATGTAACTGCTCGCAAAGCGCCTCTCAAGTGCCAGATTGCGCACCGTTGTCTTTTTGTATTTATTAGTAAAAAACTTAACGATATATATTGGTCATAACAGGTTTTCCATATTCATAAATATGTAATTGAGGAATACATAGGCGTATAAATTGTTAAAAAAATTATTAAGAACGGTATAGAAGTTCAGGCGCCATGCGAGCACTTAAACTTAAAGGTTAATATAATAAAATACTTTGAAAATACATACCTCTATTTTCATGAAAATACATTTTATCTAGCCGTCTAAAAGGTTTATCTTGTTATTATGGCGCAAAAGTAAATAAACATGAAAACTCTTTATTTTTTATAAAGTACTTCTAAACTCATTGAAAGGAAGCTAGAACTCTAATCAGAACGATTGGAACTCTTTTTCGAGGTGCTAACTTCACACGCCCTGTTTCTTGCTCTAGTTTAGTTTAGTTTAATGCTCCATATCATATTAGTTAATAACAATTAAGTTTAATGCTGCATATGTTTAGTAAAGGCAGCTAGGTATGAATGCTTACAATCTTAGTAACTAATTCTATAAAAAAAATGAATCAGTCGAGTGTTTATAGTTTGTAGATTAGACGGTCCTTCTAGGTGATGTGTAATAGTAAGATCCGTGTTTAGCGAACGTAACAGATTTGAATAGATAATATTTGTACCTTCAATGATTGGTCATTTTAAGTCGTTTATTAATAATAACCAAATGCCTTTTAAACAAAGTGTCTTAATTTAGAAGTTTAATTCTTCATATATTTGTCAAAAGTGACAAGCTACGAAGTTCAGGCATTTAAATTTTAACACTAATACTATAAAAATTCAGTTGACTGTTTACAAAGTTTGTGGATCACAATAACCATTTTTAATCAGATACTAATGGTAGTTAAGTGCGTTTCAAAAATAGAGTGCCTCAATTAGCTTAGCTCCGTATGTTATTTTATATGTATATTCAAGTGTTTTACAAAAAAAATCAGATTCAGCCGATTTGGGAATCAAGTTCATTATAAGTAATACGCAGAGAGAAATTAAGTGCCTTTAAAATCATTAGTGCTTTGTATATTTCGCAGAAATATCAAGCCACGAATACATATTAAATGCTTCCTTAGTTTGCAGAGTTCACACATTTAAATTTTTACGTTGAATACATCCTATAAAAAGAAGAGATTCAGTCGAGTGTTTATAAAGTTTGTGGATCACAAGGTCATTATAATTCCTATATTCATAGCAATTAAGTGCCTCTAAAAACAATAGTCTCTTAATATTGAAGTTCAGCGCTTCTTATATTTAGCACAAATAGGAAGCTATGAAAACACATTAAGTGCTCTTTTAGTGACTTGAGTTCATAAACCGTTCAATACACTCCATAACGGACGGGATTCAGTCGTTTGAGGATCGCGAAGGTTACTATAAGTCATTTTATAATGGTAATTAAGTGTGTACAAAAACAATCAAGTGTCTTAATATTTAAGTTTAGTGGTTGATATATTTGGCAAAAATAGCAAGCTATGAATATATGGTAAGTGCTCCTTTAGTGATAAGAGTTCATAAATTTAAACTTTAGCATTCACTGCACTCTATAAACTGACATGATTCAGTCAAGTATTTGTCAAATATTTGGCAAACAGCAAACTATGAATACAAATTAAGTTCTTTTAGTGATTAGAGTTTACCGTTTAATGCACTAAATAAACGGACAAAATTCAGTCGAGTGGTTATACAATTTGTGGATCACAAAGGTCATTACAAGTCATATAATAATGGTAATTAAATGCTTATAAAAACAATTAAGTGTCTTAATATTAATGTTTAGTACTTCATACATTTGACAAAAATAGCAAGCTATGAATCCATATTAAGTGCTCGTTTAGTAAATAGAGTCCAGAAATTTAAATTATAACATTCAATACACTATAAAAAGAGAAATTTCAATTGAGCGTTGATAAAGTTCGACAATCACAAACGGCATTACAAGGCATATAATAATAGTAATTAAGTGCTCCTAAAACAATGCAGTGATTTAATAATGTCTAATGCTTCATTTATTTGGGAAAAATAGCAACCTATGAATACATATTAAGTGCTCCTTTAGTGAATAGAGTCCAGAAATTTATGTTTTAACGTTCAATGCAAAAGCCGAGATTCAGTTAAGCATTCATAAAGTTTGTCGATCAGAAAGATCATTATAAGTCATATACTAATAATTATTAAGTGCCTACAAAAACAATAAAGTGTCTTAATAATGAAGTTTAGTGTCTGATATATTTGGTAAAAATAGCAAACCATGATCAGAGTTCATAAATTTAAATTTTACCGTTCAATGCACTCCATAAACGAACGGGATTCAGTCGAGTGGTTATAAAGTTTGTGGATCACGAAGGTCATTATAAGTCATTTAACAATAGTAATTAAGTGTCTATAAAAACAATGAAGTGTCTCAATATTTAAGTTTAGTGCTTCATATATTTGGCAAACATAGCAAGCTATACATACATGTTTAGTGCTCCTTTAGTGATAAGAGTTCATAAATATAAATTTTAGTATTCACTGCACTCTATAGACGGACATGATTCAGTCAAGTGTTTATAAAGTTTGTGGATAACAAAGGTCATTATAATTCACATTATGATAATTGTCTATAAAAACAAGTGTCTTAATATTGAAGTTAAGTGGTTTAAATATTTGGCAAAAATAGCAAGCTATGAATACATATTAAGTGCTCTTTTAATGTTCATAAATTTAAATTGTAACGTTCGATGCAATAAATAAACGGACAAGATTCAGTGGTTATAAAATTTGTGGATCACAAAGGTCATTACAAGTCATGTAATAATGATAATTAAGTGCGTATAAAAACAAATAAGTGTCTTAATATTAACGTTTAGTACTTCATACATTTGACACAAATAGCAAGCTATAAATACATATTAAGTACTACTTTAGTGAATAGAGTCCAGAAATTTAAATTTTAACGTTCAACACTATAAAAAACGAAATTCAATTGAGCGTCCATAAAGTTTATGAATCACAAACGTCATTAATGGTCATATAATAATAGTAATTAAGTGCCTTTAGAACAATGTGGTGCTTTAGTAATGATGTCTGATGCTTCATATATTTGGCAAACAAAGCAAGCTGTGGAAACATATTCCAAAAATTTGCATTTTTACGTTCAATGCAAAAGACCAGATTCAGTTAAGCATTCATAAAGTTTGTGGATCACAAAATCATTATAAGTCACATATTAATAGTAATTAAGTGCATAAAAAAAACAATAAAGTTTCTTAATAATGAAGTTCAGGGCTTCATATATTTGGCAACAATAGCAAATTATAAATACATATTAAGTGCTCCTTTGTGACTTCATAACTTTAAATTTTAACGATCAATGCACTTTATCAAAATTCAGTCGAGTGTTTATAAAGTATATAATATTTAAGTTTAGTACTTCAAAAATAGCAAGCTATGAATACATACTAAGTGCGCCTTTAGCATTCCGAGTTCATAAGTTTAATTTCTAACGTTCTATGCACTCTATAAAAACACGAAATTCAATTGAGTGTTTGATATATTTTGCAAAAATAGCAAGCTATGAATACATATTAAGTGCTCCGTTAATGTTCAGAGTTCAGAAATTTTAATTTTTACGTTCAATGCACAAAAAGGCGCGATTCAAATGAGCGATTACACAGTTTGTGAATTAAAATGGGCATTAAAAGTTATATGTACATTAATAGTAACTAAGTGTGTTTCATTAAATTATCCTTTAATGCTATATAAGTTCAAAGACCTGAAGTTTAATGTTTAATACGCACTAAGATCATATATTAATATTATGTCTTTTAAGTAATAAATTGTCTTAATTTTCAACTTTCATGCTTCATATATTTAGAGAAAATAGCTATGAGTAAATGCTCTTTTAGTGTTATTCAAGTCCAATGAATTTTCTAAAACGCTGAGATTCGATTGAGAAACTAAGTTCGTTTTATGTATTATAAAAATTAAGTGCCTTTAAAAAATAAAGTGCCTTGATTTTAAAGTGAAGTCCTTCATATATTTAGTGAATATTAAGTGCTTCTTTAGTGCTAAGTTTACAAAATTGACAAATATGAATTTAACGTTCAGTGCAGTTTCTAAAGTCAAAATTCAATTGAGTGTTGAGATCCTTAGTTTTGAAGTTCAATCCTGCATATGTGTGATAGACATGAAGATTCAGCCGAGTGTTCGTAAGTTTGTGGATCAGCAAGGTGATTCTAAGTCACATAAATGACAATTTAAGTGCCCTTCAAAAAATAACATGTCTTTAATGTTAAGTTCAATGTCACATGCGTTTAATAAAGCTTGGACAATTACTATTGGCTCCTTTATTGCTATTTAATTCAATGCAACCTATCATAAGTCGAGTTCCCATAAAACTTATTTTAAGTTATATATTACTAGCAATTAATCGCGTTTTATAAAATAGGCTGCCCTAGTTTTGAAGTTGAATAAGTGCTCCATTTTGGCGTTATTTTAATATTAATGTTCAATGCGCTTTATATACAGCCGAGATTCAGGTGAGTGTTCATAAAGTTTGCAGATTACAGTGTTAATTGTAAATAATATTACCTACTGGTAATTAAGTGCATTAATTTTGAGGGTCAAAAGGCTCCATACGTTTAGTAGAAATAGCAATCTTGAATAGATTGGTATTAAGTGCTTCTATAATGCTACTCAAGTTAAAAAAATTGCCGTTTAAAATTCAACACTCTGCACTTGGGTGCAGTGTTCATAAGGCTTGTGGAGCAGAAGTTCATTTTAAGTCGTATAATAGTAGTTAAGTGCCTTTTAAAAAACAGTGACACCATTTTAAAGTTCAATGCTAAATACGTTTAGTAAAAGTAACAATCTTGAATGGATTATAAGTGTTCCTTTAATTCTACCGATGCACTCTTGTTGTTGAGTATTCATAAAGTGCGTGGATCACAGAGGTTATTCATTTTAATTTACACTAGTAGTGGCGAAGAGATGCTTTAAAAAAAATAAAGGCTGCAACTCTGAGGTTTGACGCTCAATGAACTTAGTTGAGGTAACACGTACTGAATAACTTTTAAGTGTCATAGTTTTGAAGTTCAATGTTCCATACGTGTAATAAAAGTAGCAATCTTGAATATAGTACATTAATGGTATTTAAGATGAAAATTTTGTTTAATCCATACAAAGGCGAAATTCAGTCGAGTGTTTATAGTTCATTCATTTTAAATGGCACAAGTAGAAATTAAATGGGTTTAATAAATAATAATAAATAATAATAATAAATAAATAACTTTTAAGTTCCACACTTATAAGGTGCATAATAATAACTAAGTAAGTTTAAAAAGAGTGCCTTAACTCCGAGGTTTAATGCCCATTGAATTTAGTTAGTGTAACACATGTCAAGTGCCATAGTTTTAAGGTTCAATGGTCCATATGTGTACTAAAAGTGGTAAGTTTGAATAGATAGTAAGCGTTCATTTAATGCTATTCAGGTAGCAATTAAATGGATGTCTAAAAATAGAGTGCCTTAACTTTGAGGTTAATTGAGCAAGGAATTTAGTTAAGGTAACACGTTATAATTCACTTTTATGTGCCATACTTTTGTTATAAAAGTAGCAATCTAGAATAGGTATTAAGTGCTCCTAAAAGGTTATTTAAGTTCGTAAATTTGAATTTTATTATTTAATGAACTCCACAAAAAGACGAGATTCAGTGTTTATAAGTAATTCATTTTACATGACACTAGTAGTAATTAAGTGGGTTTTAAACAAAATAGACTGCGAGGTTTAGTGCTAAATGAACTTAGTGAAGTAATACGTTATGAATAACTTAGTAGTTTTAAGGTTGAATGTTCCAAGTATGTAATAAAAGTAGCAAACTTGAATAAATTAGTACTACTTTAATGCTATTTAAGTTGAGAATTTTATTGTTTAATAAACACCATAAAAAGGCGAGATTCAGTCGAATGTTTGTAGGTTATTGATATTAAGTAACACTACTAGTAATTAAGAAGGCTTTCAAAAAATAGAGTGCCTTAACTTTGAGGTTTAATGCTCAATGGATTTAGTTAAGTGTAAGACGTTATGAATAATTTCTAAGTGCCATAGTTTAAAGATTGTAAGTAGCGGACCGTGAAAATTTAATTATTGTAATAAACATTTGTCAAATTGCCATTGTTACCACGATAGAAAAGATAATTAGTGGATTTTAATATCTTAATAATACGTCGTAATATGTTATTTATATATTTTTATGTAAGGAATGTAGGATTGTTTGTAACTGATACTTGTCTGGGGTTGTTAAACACATGTTGGGGGGTGAGCGCTCTTGATGTAAAAATGTCATTGATCTAATCATTAATTGTGGCGGTACAGACCGTGATTAAAAGATATCTTTGTTAATTGAAACTTCGAGAGAGAAATGTAGTGTTGTTACGGACTAATGCATAGTTTTAAAATTAAGATGTCGTGCAAGAATTAATATGAAACTGTTCCAACGGAAATTAGTGTTGCTTGTTTTTATTGCATCTGAAAAACGGGGGTGGTTTTTCGGGAGTAGATACAGTTAGTTTTGAAATCGAAGGGGAGAAACTACAGTTAGTATGTCAACCGAGCCAGATCGATTTTTGGGTTAATTAAATACCTTCACTGTAAAGAGCTTGTCTTTAAAATAATTCTTGCGTGTACATTTTTCTTTTGAACTCGCCAACACTGAGTTGTCTTTTCTTTCGGGGTTGAACCGCGTATGTTAACGATTTGTGTCTGTGATCAATTAAGGGAATATTTATTCTAGTGTAAATATATATTTTTACATAACTGCAAGCTCGCAGCTAATCATTTTACCAGCCTATGTAACGTATTAAAGGAATCTAACCTTGCTTTGCAAAGGTATCTTATTCGTGCGCGGACATACTAAGCTGAAATATGCTAAAATAAAAGGCAGTACATGGCCCTCTCACTCTAGTATTTGTGCTAATTTCATTTTTGGTTGTTGTTTATATTTATATTTGGGTAGAGGTGGGCTGATGAATGGGTATATGATATCTCTTTGGTTACTAATTGTAGAAGGCAATTACCAAGCGTGCACGCACTCCCGAATTCAGATAACCATTCAACACCTCGAATTTTATTTTTGTTTTATTGTTGTATATGAGTGTGTAACCAAAGAAGGGAGCACGGTATTTTTCTAACGAACTCAAACTTACATATCGGTCACAATGTTTGTGATCTATTTATAACTTACCCTTGTAAGGCTTTGTTTTAATGAGTTTGTCAGTTCGTTGAAGTAGCATTATTTGCTTGAGAGCTGATTTCTCTTTATATCTGCTTTATTGTAATTTGATATAAGTATTCTGTGCTTTAGTGGTCACTAAACAATTGGCTACGTGCAAATTCCTTGTCTGTTTTCTTTTGTCCTTGCCTTTACCTTATCACCTGTGCAATTTTACTGTTGTTGTATTTTATATGTACCATAATTTGCCTTATTATTTTATGTGCTTATTTACTTAAAGACCGGCATGATTGGTTTTTAAAAGGGTCACATGTTTGGTGTTACGATTTTTATTTTGATTATTTATGACCAAATTGTGAGTGTGTCTACATGTTTTTTTTTTAATATTGTGTTTCTGTGTAACTAAACTGCTTTTTATTCATTTTCTCTTAATGTTGGAACCTGATTTAATGACGTTTTGTTATATATTTTACCCTTTCATTGTTTTTTTTTGTGTTATTTGATTTATTAATGTACTGCAATTATTTATGAATAAAGTGGGTTTTATTGGTGGTTCTCTCCCACAATAGTAGACTAACGGGCTGAACCACCTCTGCGAAACGCTCGTTGGTTTTAATTTGAGTAGTTTAATTTTTTTTCCTGTCCCTCATGATGCAACACTTACCTTATCAAGCCTATCTAGTTTAGATAGCACAACGTACCTAACTAGACGGCCACTTCGTTTGATCAGATTTGAGGTTTGCGAGTAATTAAATATCAGGCTTGTAAATAACTTCTAATGTTTTAATTATTGCCCGGAAAGTCAAAGTAAGACGCAATTAATTTGAGCAATAGTGGCATTATTCTCAGTCAAGTCAAGATAAGTCACATAACGATTACTTTGTTCTTGAATTTGCATTATTCAAATTACGCTTTTTAAGATAGGGTACCTGGGGGACGCTACAAGGTTGAACGTCTATATGTGTTGTAAAGCAAGCTCGAATAGATATTAAGTGATCCTTTAATGATAATTAAATCCGCAAATTTGAATTTGATTGTTTAGCGAGGTCTATAAAAACGTGAGATGCAGTCGTGTGGTTTAAGTGACACTAGTAGTAATTAAGTGGAATTAAAAAAATAGAGTAGCTTAAGTTCGAGATTTAATACTATAACTATGAATATAGTTATGAATTTTAAGTGCCACAGCTTTAAGATTAAATCTTCCATATGTGTAGTAAAAGTAGCAAGCTTGAATAGATATTAAGAGCTCCTTTAATGCTACTTAAGTTCAAGGCCCGCATATAATCGAGTGTACATAAAGAGTGTGGATCACAAAGAAGATTACTTTTAAGTGACATAAGCAACGAATAAATGAGTTTTATAAATATAGAGCGCCTTAACTCCGAATTTTAACGCTCAATACTTAGTTAAGATAACACGCTTTTAAGTGCCATAGTTTTAAGGTTCAATGTTCCATATGTGTAAAAGTAGCAAGATCGAATAATTATTAAGTGCTCCTTTAATGGTACTTAGCACAAAGGACGCACGTAGTCAAGGTGTGTGGATCACAAAGGGGATTCTTTTTAAGTGATACTAGTAGTAAATAGGTGTGTAAAAAAATAGAATGGTTTAACTCTCACCCAAAGACATTGGGTTGTTTTCCTTGATAGAACTTAAAGTTTATTAAATATCCAGTATTTGCATTTAGAGCCCACATTTTAAACCCAAATCTCTCCCTCTTGTGAACTGCTTACAGCCATGTTTGCCAAAATATCTAACCATAGACTCATCATACGAGAGGAGCAAAACTTTTAGAAAAATGTTTTTTCAGCATATTGGCTAATGGACGAAGCTTGTAAAGTCTATCAGTTACATCAAGTTTTGAGTTGTCAGCACAATGAATGAACCGAAGAATTTGGTCAAATCTTTCTCTTCTCATTGCATTATAAACAGACTCATTCCGTAAATCTGTGTGCGAGTCCCAAAAATGTCGCTTATTGGGTTTTGAATGATATCCGCTTACTATGAGAATAGTAAAAAAACATCGAATTTCATCTCGTGTAATCTGAGGATCTGGACAGTTTTTAAAAATTGCATATTTTTGCGTTTCTTGAACTAGATGGTCAATAATATCACTATCAATAAATTTTTCAAACATGTCAATAGGATCGCTAATTTTTTGATAAACACTTTTAGGAAAGGATCTTGACTTAAGCTTAACAATGTCCCCATCCTTAGAGTCGATCTTCTTCGGTAAACTAATAGTGTGTTTTCCCCATTATCGACATCTTCTTGCTGTCCGTTTTCTTCATAGTCATTATCAGGACAAACAACTTTTAAATATAACTCCAACCTTAGATAAAAGTTGTCGGCCTGTTAGATTATTCATAGTACCGCCTTCTTCGTCACCTGAGTCCTCGTCAGTTAACTCACTAACTTCAGGAGGTTTAATAAAAACTTGTTCAGCATCATCGATATATGTCATTTCGATAGCTTCCTCAAGTGTTAGGCCGTCCCAGCAAGTAATAAGTAAAAATTATAGAGATGTACCCCGTATAAAGCCTAGCGTTACATACCGGGTTAGTCAAACCTCCGTCGTAGTCCAATATCTTATTTATACTAGGAGGTACCAAAAAATTTTATAAAGATAAAAGTTGAAGAGCATATTTTAAAAATATTTTCGAATATACAGGGTCATCCATATTGAATGGGTGAACCAAACTTACTTTTTTTCTAATGGAATACCCTGTATATTATTTTGAAATTGAACATGGCTTAACTTGACCATTACTCCAATATACGGTTTTACTATGTTATACGGGGTATTTTAGGAGTTAGGGCCAATTTTAAGTAAAAATCGTACCGTATTCGAGAACTTATAGCCTCCAAACTTAACAAAAGAAAAATTATTTTTAATTTGTATGAGTTTTCAAATATGGTCTAGTTTTTACCCAAAATAGTGTTTTTTGGAAAAGCTTATTTTTTTACACATTATGGTCTATAACTTGACCACGTCATTATTATAGTTTTCTTAAATGGAACACCCTGTATATTATTTTGAGGTTTAACAAGGCTTAACCTGACCATTACTTCAATATACGGTTTTACTATGTTATACGGGGTATTTTAGGAGTTAAGGCCAAATTTAAGTAAAAATCGTGCCGTATTCGAGAACTTGTAGCCTCCAAACTTAACACCCTATACATTATTTAATCATCCATCGATGGGAGAGATTCATCCCCTTCAACTTTACTATTTACATGAGCTACACTCAGCATCGTCCAATTCATAGAAAACTACAACACTTCTAGAACAGTTTTTTATTCAAGAAACAAACACTAGTTGAAAATGAAAGTAACTAATTTACTAGATACATTAAATGTAAACTTAAATGTTATAAAAGTTGTTCAAAATGTCGACCATTCTCTCTCATGAACAGGTCTATTCTTTCGTTGAAGCTTCGTAAAACGTTTCTGAGCATATTGGGTGTAGTGGATCTAAAAGCTTCTGTTATTCTTTCTCACATATTTTCAACTGTTGTAGGAGCGGTTTGGTAAACCTTGCCATGAACATAACCCCACAAAAAATAATCAGGCTTTTTTAGATCAGGAGACCGTGCAGGCCACCCAACAGGACCATTCCTACCAACCCATCCATTAGGAAATATTTCGTTCAATACATTTGTAACCTCCCTTGAATAATGGACACCTGCCCCGTCGTGTTTGTACAGGTTGTCCCATTTTCGTATGTTTTACGGGGTATCTCGCTTATTTTTTAGGTTAGAATCTTGCGGTTTTCGCAACAACGTGCTATGTTTTAATGAAACCAAAGATGCAATAATCAAATTTGCCATAGCCATCTTAATTTGTGTACTACAGGGTGATTTTGGAAAAATTGCATTTTCAGTCATCCCCTGTAACTCTGTTATTGTCAGACATATTAAAAAAGTAAAAACTGATATTTGTAGATTTTTTACGTAGAATCCAGTGGCGTACTCAGATTTTCTTTAGAGGTCACGGTTTTTAAGAAATTGACATAACCTATTTTTTTTTATGGGACACTATATTTTTTAAATCTTTTTCCCCTTGCCAAGAGCTTTTCAAAAATATAGCATAGTCTATATTTATTTTTATAAATAACGTGACAAAATGATTTTTTTCTATAATTTACATTGATAATAGTGGATAGCCGTGGGTAACCATGGTAACGCAAAAAACAAAATAATTAACGTTCTGCCATTACTTAGGTATTTGATTATTGAAGTTTCTGCTTCTCTCAAATTATTCCTGGTTACATTTTCCCAAATTTAGTGCTGATATTTATTGTTATTCGTTGTTTTTGTTTATTGTTATCGTTCTTGTTCTTGTTTAATTATTTTTTAATATGGCTCGAAACCAAAAATTTGAAAATTTTGAGAAAGATGATATGAATGCCTGCTTCATATTATCTAATGAAAACGCAGGCCAGGCCTTAGAACTCTATCTGAACAGGTCAGTTAATTCTGTATTATAAGTGTTTTGTAACTGTGGTTTCCTATTAGTGGAGTTGATCGGCCTATTTCCACAGTTTATGCTTTTTGAGCGCGACGTTTCGGAAGCGGACTCTGCTTCCGTCATCAGGCTTAGTCCTGAGAAGGACTGTTTTCGCACTTGAGTCGAATTCATTTATTATATCTAATTTTTCTCAAGCACTTGACTACTCTCAGATTCGAACTTGGTACCTTTCACTTACTAGTCTGACACCTTTACCGCTGAGCCACTGAGTAATCCAATATATATTTGTTAGAACTTATATATATATTAAACTATTTTCGTGGTTGCGCAGAAGTTTATTGCGCATGTTGCGCCGTAACCTCTTGCGCAGGTGTATTGCGCTTAAGCTCTTCGCGCATTATTGGAATCCATATGGGTTTCATTTCTACACTAGCTTGGCTTATTGGATTTTCTGCTAGTGCGATGAATGTGGCTTCTTTGAGTTTCCGACGAGTTGTATTCTCGTCCTTTGCCACTATCTGTATGTTATCCCATTGGATGCGGTGGTCTTCGTTCCAGACACGTTCAGCGATTTTTGATCTTTCTGTTTCGCCCTTGCGGACGTTGTTCTTGTGTTCCTGAGTTCTCACTTTGAGTGGTCTACTGCTCTCTCCTATGTATGCTCTGCCGCATTCGCATGGTAGGTTGTATACACAGTTCTTGGAATTCTGATATTCATTGTATGGTTTGGTTTTGGTTAGTATTCCCCTGAGCGTTCTGGTCGATTTGAAGGCAGTGCGTATCTTGTATTTGCTGCCTATCCTTCGTATTTTGTCTGAGGTACCTTGTATATATGGTATTATCGCTGTATATTTAGGTTCTTCTTTTCGGTTACCCTTTCCTGTTAAGGTTAGGTGTTAGATCAGGGGTAGCCATTTTCTTTGAGTGTTCTAGCGATATTTTCTTTTCTCTGTTCAGGTCCTCTTGTTTTGAGCATATTGTTTTGCTCTATCGTACAAGCATTTTGCTACGCCTAACTTCACGTTTTTGTGGTGATTGGAGTTGTAGTGTAGGTACCTCCCGTGTGGGTAGGTTTCCTGTATACACTTGTCGTGAAAGTGTTGTCATTCCTGTGTACAAGTACATCCAGGAATGGCAGTTTTGTTCCGACTCCAATTCCATTGTGAATTTGATGGTGGGTGCGCGGCTATTTAGATGATCTAGGAATTCATCTAGCTTATGCTTGCCGTGTTGCCAAACTACGAAGGTATTGTCCACGTATCTAAGCCATATCCTTGGTTTCTCTGTGAATTCGGATATCGCTTGGTCTTCAAAGTCTTCCATATATATATTGCTCACTATGGGTGATAGTGGGAACCCATAGCCATCCCAAACTCTTGTTGGTAGAACTTGTCTTCTACCTGGAAATATGTAGTTCTAATGCATATTGTCAGAAGTTCCATTATTGTGTTTACCGAGAGTTGCGTGCGTTCGTCTAACGTTTCATCCTTTTCCAGCTTGTCCCTTATGATAGTTAGTGCCTTATCGGTAGGCACATTTGTGAATAGACTCACAATGTCGAAGCTTACCAGTATTTCTTCGTGGTTTGGTTGGAAGTTTCTGATGGTTTCCACGAAGTGCTGCGTATTCTTGACCATAGATTCGGTTTTTCCCGATAAGGGTGTGATGATACCTAGCAGATAGTGTGCTAATGGGTGACAAGGTGAATTTCTCGAGCTCACAATTGGTCTCAGAGGAATTCCTTCCTTGTGGATCTTTGGTAGGCCGTACAGATGCAGGTTTATAAATATGAAAACCTAGGACAATAATTTTGAAAAAAAAATAATTTGGCCAGATGAGGCACATTTCACAAGTTCGGGAATTCTTAATAGACACAACTCGCGGTTTTGGAGTCAAGAAAACACCCACGTGATTTTTCCTAGAGAGCGTCATGATTTATGAAGAAAACCTAAACTCTAATGGGTACTTACAAATTCTACAAGAAAAAACTATGAACATTTTAGAAGATATTCCACTGGCTCAACTGAACGATATATTCTTCCAGCAGGATGGGGCTCCACACCACAATGCTACAAAAGTAGGTTATGTCAATATCTCAAAAACTGTGACCTCGCAAGAAAATCTGAGTATAGCCACTGGATTCTACGTAAAAAAATCTACAAATATCAGTTTTTACTTTTTTAACGTGTCTGACAATAACAGAGTTGCAGGGGATGACTGAAAATGCAATTTTTCCAAAATCACCCTGTAGCACAAAAACTAAGATGGCTATGGCAAATTCGATTATTGCATCTTTGGTTTCATTAAAAAGTAGCACGGGTGTAACGAAAACCGCAAGGTTCTAACCTAAAAAATAAGCGAGATACCCCGTAAAACATACGAAAATGGGACAACCTGTACACCTGATATTCAGAGGGACATTTTCCATTAGAACAGGAAGATCGTTTCCTAAGAAATTAACATACATTTGTGCATTTAAATGAGCTTCATAGGAATGGGGTTCAATAACCTGATCTCCCAGTACACTCCCCCAAACATTCAAACTCCACCTTCCTGCAAATTTGTTGGCATTATTAAGTGAGGATTTTCTGTTGCATAATAATGGAAATTATGCCGGTTCATAAAACAATTTTTATGAAATGTTGCCTCACCAGAAAACGCCATTCTATCAAAAAAATTTAGATCCTGCTGTAGTTTTCTAACTAACCAATTAGAAAAGTTCATTATATTAGCAAAATCAGCTTCTCGTAACTCTTGGTGCAGTTGTAACGGGTACGGACGAAAATGATGTTGGCGTAGGCATTTTCCAACAGAGCTTTGACTATTACCTACTATTTCTGATAATTCATGTTGATTCTCAATAACGGCCAAAGCAACAGTTAAGTGGTTATTAGCCTTAAGCGCACGTTTATTAATTTCTCACGGCTTATACTCAACATTTCCAGTTTCCAAAAATCTCTCAATTAATTTATTAGAACTTTTCTGATCAGGATATCGTCTATAGGGATATCTTGCACCATAAATTCTTTTTGCTAATAAGCAGTTCTTTTCAGACTCTCCAAGAATAAAAACCAAATGAATTAATTCATCTTTGGTGAAATTCATTGTTAAAAAAATAATCTTTTAACAGCAAGTAAATATTTGGAGGCTATAAGTTCTCGAATACGGTACGATTTTTACTTAAAATTGGCCTTAACTCCTAAAATACCCCGTATCATATAGTAAAACCGTATATTGGAGTAATAGTCAAGTTAAGCCATGTTCAATTTGAAAATAATATACAGTGTATTCCATTAGAAAAAAAGTAAGTTTGATTCACCCATTCAATATGGATGACCTTGTATATCCAAAAATATTTTTAAAATATGCTCCTGACTAGTCTTCAACTTTTATCTTTATATAATTTTTTGGTATCTCTTAGTATAAATAAGATATACGACGTTGGTTTGACTAACCCTGTATATGTAACACTAAACTTTACAACAACCCTACTGACAGTGTTTTTTTATTTACATAAAATATCAAGAAGTGACTATTTTTAAATGGCTACACCAAATATTACAGAATTTGCACGCAGCGTTATTGTTCATTTGTACTTACTCGAATGTAATGCCGTAATCCATCTTGTTTGAATAAATTCTCGTATTTTGTTCATACAATATCCACTAACCGTCTTAGTAGCTGGTAATGTATCTTAAAAAAAATAACATAAAATGACTAGTATTTAATGATTCAACGCTGCCATCTATCCTTTAATTATTCAAGTTTAGGCAAAGGAGTCAGGAACATATATCGCTAAGATATTATGGGTTATTAAATAGATATTAAGTGCTCCTTTAATGCTATTTAATTTCACAAATTTGAATTTATTGTTTAATGAATTCCATAAAAAGGCACGATTCGCACGAGTGTTTGTAGGTCATTCATTTTAAGTGACACTACTAGTAAATAAGTGTGTAAAAAATAGAGTTCCTTGACACCCAAGTTAAGATACCATTCAATGAACGCAGTCATATAGTCCAGTGTTCATAAAGTGAGTGGATCACAAAAGTAATTCTATTTATGCGACAATAAATGCATAAAAAATAAAGTGCCTTCATCCTCAGGTCTAATGTTCAATGACTTTAGTTAAGGTAACATTCCACGAGTGCACTCCTCTAGATGAGTGTTCATAAAGTATGTGGAGTTTACTAAAGGTAACATTTCATGAATGCACTTATGTAGTCAAGTGCTCATAAAGTATGTGAAACACAAAGCTCTTACATTTTAAGTGATACTACTAGCAAAAAGTTTGTAAAAAACAGAGTGGCTTAACTCCCAAGTTTAAATGCTCAATGACTTTAGTTAAGGTACCATTCAATGAATGCACTCATGTACTCTAGTGTTCATAAAATGTGTGGATCACAAAAGTCATATATTTTATGTGACAATAGAGTGCCCTAACTCTCAGACCGAATGCTCAATGACTTTAGTTAAGGTAACATTATATGAGTATATGGATCACAAAGGTCATTCAATATAAGTCACACTACTAGTAAATAAGTGCGTAGAAAAAATGGTTGCCTTAACTACCAGTTAAGATAACATTCAATGAATGTGTTCATGTAGTTGAGTATTCATAAAGGCCATTCAATTTGAGTCACACTACTAGTTAATAAGTGTGTAAAAAATAGAATACCGTAACTCCCAGGTTTAATGCTCTATGACTTCAGTTAAGGTAGCATTCTGTAAATAACGCTAGTGCCCCCTTAATGATATTTATGTTCGAATCTTCTAGGTTCAATGCACTTTATACAGTTGAGATTTAGTTGAGTGTTAATAAAGGTTTTTCATGGCAATTCATTTTAAGTCACACTATTAGTGAATAATTGTGTAAAAATAGAATGTCTTAACTCCTAGCTTTAATGCTCAATGAATTAGTTTAGGTGTCATTCTATGAATGAAAGTATGTGGATCATAAAGGTCAGTCAATTTAAGTCACACTATTAGTAAATAAGTGCGTAAAAAAACAGAGTGACTTGACTCCCAGGTTTACTTTAGTTAAGGTAACAGTATATGAATGCACACCTGTAGTCGAGTGTTCATAAAGTATGTGGATCACAAAGATCATTCCATTTAAATCACACTACTAGTAAATAAGTGTGGAAAAAATAGAATGCCTTAACTCCTAGGTGTAATGGTCAAGACTTAGTTTAGGTTAACATTCTATGAATGCCCTAACTCCCAGGTTTAACGCTGAATGACTTTAGTTAAGGTAACCTTCTATGAATGCACTCCTGTGGTTGAGTGTTCATAAAGTATATGGATCACAGAGGTCAGTCAAGTTAAGTCACACTACCAGTAATTAAGTGCGTAAAAAATAGAGTGACTTAACTCCCAGGTTTACTTTAGTTTAGGTAACAGTATATGAATGCACTCTTGTAGTCGAGTGTTCATAAAATATGTGGATCACAAAGATCATTCCATTTAAGTCACACTACTAGTAAATAAGTGTGGAAAAAATAGAATGCCTTAACTCCCAGGTGTAATGGTCAAGACTTAGTTTAGGTTAACATTCTATGAATGCCCTAACTCCCAGGTTTAACGCTGAATGACTTTAGTTAAGATAACCTTCTATGAATGGACTCCTCTAGTTGAGTGTTCATAAAGTATATGGATCACAGAGGTCAGTCAAGTTAAGTCACACTACTAGTAATTAAGTGCGTAAAAAATAGAGAGACTTAACTCCCAGGTTTAATGCGGCATGACTTTAGTTAAGGTAACATTCTGTGAATAACTCTAGTGCTCAATGCACTTTATGCAGTTGAGATTTAGTGGAGTGTTCATAAAAATTGTTCATGGTTACTTTAAGACATATATTAGTAATAAATAAGTGCCTTACATAATATATTACCTTCATTTTTTTGTGTTCAATGTTCCATAAAGCAAGCTTGACATGGATATTAAGTGCTGCTTTATCGTTATTTAGATTTACAAAATGGAATTTTTATTTAATGAACTCCATAAAAAGTAGAGTCCAGTAGAGTGTTTATAAAGTTTGTCTATTATATGACCATTGAAAGTCATATATTAACAGGGTGAACAGAAAAAGAGTGACCCTAATGGCAAATTTATTTAACAATATTATATTTTTTTATTTAATAATATTATATCCTTGCGATATTGCAGACTCACATTCCATTAATATAAGTAATTTGATTGTAATCTCATTATATTTAGAATTTACATCAGTTCTACATGTATGAAGACAAAATTTACATCGATTGGGGCTTGAACCTTGATGGCGAGTTGCTTAGCGCGGTACTCTAGCAAAGTACAGGTCGTAGGTTCAAATCCTACTCGAGGTAAACTTTTTATTTATGTATTTAATAAAATTAATAATAATTTTTAATTAAATATTAAGTGGCGTTTAACTGTTAATTAAATGTGCAGTAATACTCAACTAGATTTTGGAAGAAATCGTGATTCCGTCAAATATACAAACGATCAGTAAAAACCAGTTCTAAATGATAAAAGGGTTGTAATATCGTGTTTTAAAAATCTAAATAGAGGGTTTATATTAAATGATAAATGCATTTAAAATAAACATTATTTTATATCATGTAAAATGAGTGAGAATTAAATGCTCAAATTTAAATTTCTCAAAATTAGAGTGTCAAAAAGTGACACAAGTGTAAGCCGCACTTGGAACATTTTACATAAGTTAGCTTCTTACACTTTGTTTTTTTGCAACGTGTATAGAGTGGCCAATATCCAACTGCATCAATCTTGACACCTTTTGGAGGAATTCTTCTTACAATTTTGCTCCATGGCCCTAGTTGATAGTATTCCACGTTTATTTCCTTATTGCATGCCCGCCCTGCATAAGCGGTCTGTTGGTAATCTTGGCGGTTGTATCGCTTTACTACATTTGGGCACGAAATTTTAATTTTTTATTGGACTTTTTGTCAAAACACTCGATTGGGAATTCTCCAGCAAATCTGGATTCTAGTGTAACAATATTGTTGTCTTTCCACACTACGGTGGAGGTATCAGTACCATAAGCATTTGTAACGTATTCATACGTAGCGCCCCTTTTCTCTTTTTCAGTTGATCTTCTGGAGGCAATTTACAGTTCGGTTCGGTTCGATATTCAAGAGCGTCTAATACTCCCTAAAGAATAAATGCCTCGAGTAGCTAGGTACAACACTAATGAAATTAAAGAATAGTAATTATCGCAGTATACTATGTAGAATTCATTTATTGGAGCGTTTCTACATAATCTTAATTGGCACTTGCTCCTACATCTGGTTCAGTAGGCAGCCTATCTTTGTTTTCTGTTCCACTATAAATTTCAAATCTATAGCCGAAACCACTCACACCACTTAAAACAAAGTTTTAAACCATATTCATGTGGCTTTAAGGGCAGTAATTGTTTAAGGTAGTGTCGAGCCTTTATAGAACACAACTGCTCATCCACGCATAAGTATTATTCGTGAGGGACACTTTCAAATTTAGAATTTAGATGACAGGTCTCAATTTACAAAGTTGGTCAGCTTGAGGATCATTTTTTTGCTTCATTTCAAAGTTATCTGTAAAATGGAGACTGGCTCGTTTGTCATCTTTTCTCTTGTTTGAGGTATGCCTACATTTCTTGACCAATGGTATCGAATACTTAGCAAATGTATGATTGACCTGTAGATCACTGTTCTCATAAACTTTTTAGTCATCAGTAGAAATTTTAGAGGGTTTTGAGGGATTTTTATTTTGAACAACATATATATTTGATTCGTCCTCGATCTTTGAAAATAGTGTATTATCAAAAAACTATTCCAAGGATTGATAAGGAGAACTAAGTTCTCTAATGTGTCGTTCTCTGCCTCTATGAAATCTTGCTTCTCTTGATTTTCATTTGCTTCTGGTTTTATATTTTCTTCTAAATTTACAATGTTTTTCAGTATCTGCATCAACCTCGTCTTCAAATACTGTTGGAATATTTACAATGTCCAAACTATCTACATCAATACTAGCGTCTTCATTACCACTCGCATGGTACTACTCTTCACTCTCATTCAAATTTTCTGTGATTTCTAGTAATTCTTCATTTGAGAGAAGCCTGGTATTTTTTCTTTTCCTTTGGGTCCGTCTACCTAGCTGGTTCCTGTTGGCTGTAAGGTTATTGTGTTCTTCCTAGTGGTTTGTTACAACCAGTACGTGATCTTAATGCCCTGTAGCAGTGCGCACAGGTCCCTCGCGGAATGTGTGGATACCCGAAAATCCGCTGAATTTTAGCAGCTAGCGAGTCGCAGTTACATATAATGTGTATAACTGTTTCTGGTTCCTCGCCGCTGAATCTATCAAATTGACTAATCTTTCCTAAATGGTCCTTAACATGTGCATGCCCTGTCAGGAGGCCGGTAAGGATTCTAAGCTGTGCACTACTTAGCGTGAGCAGTTCTGTGGTTCTTTTTACGCGAGGTCCGTTTATAAAGGCCTCGCTGTGTGTTAACCCGGGTCTGTTTATCCAGTATATTTGATGTTGATCGCAAATTCATTCGCTGATATAGATACGGATTGCGTTTCTAGGTACTCCCAATGCATGTTCGGGGCCATAAAAGGGTTCCCCACTGATCCCTGTCTTATGATTTTGTCCACCTTTTCGTTTCCTTCGATTCTACAGTGGCCAGGGACCTAGGGCACAATTACCATGTTCCGCTGTGCCAGACCGTTGAGTTCCTGGTAACAATCCCAGACCAGTTTAGATGAGGCCTTAAAGCTTAATAGTGATTTTAGGGCCGCCTGGCTGTCAGATAAGATATAGGCATGCCTTCCACAGTAGGCCTTTCTATTATTTTCCCGCTCACATTGAAGTATCGCGAATATTTCCGTTTGGAAAACGGTGGTGTACCTGCCAAGAGGGATAGTAATGTCTTGTCTTGGTTTCACACCGTGTACGCCCACTCCAGCACCCGTCTCAGTTATTACACCTGTACCAGATTAGACCAGCAGGAGGGAATTTGTGTCGCTGTTCATTCCAGTCTGTTCGATCCTGAATTATTTATTATCTCAAAGAGTGTAGCAACGAGATGTTTTGGCGTCATATGGTCCGTTCTCATATTAAGTATGGGGCCACCCATGCTGTTAATTAACCTCGTATGCTCTGTGTCTGTACGTAGATTGTACTTTAAATTCTGCAATCTATATAACCCGAATCTGACCTCCCCTAATCACAGTAATACCTAAACAGGTAAGTCTTTGTATCTTGCCTAGTTTGAGTTTGGTGGTTTCCTGCTTCACCTTTCGCCACCATACCAAAGCCGCATAGGTTAGTGCTGGTCTGATTACCCTTGTATATAGCCAGTACACCATACTTGGTCTCAGGCCCCTTGATTTGTCATAGGTTCGCCTAACTACGGCAAGGGTAATTAATTTCCGCTCTTCTGATAACTCTCTCAACGTGTTGGTTCCAGCTAAGTTATGAGTCTAAAATAACTCCAAAATACTTTATCTCTCCTGACATATTGATTAGTTTGCCACCTAGAAGGAGAGGGCCCGTGTCCTCTAGATTCCTCCTTTACGTGAAAGGTACTATGGAGGTTTTTTGAGGACGGACTTTTAGGCTTTCCGTCTCTATCCACCTAGTTGTTACATTCAGGGCCCTTTGCATGCGCTCTCTGACTGTGCCTCCCTTCTACTATGATGGCTAAGTCATCCGCATATTCCAGGGGTGAGAAACCTTCGTTGCGGAGGCCAACTAGCAGCCAGTCCATGACAAGGAGATAAAACTCCCCCCTGTGGGTATCCACCTGCCACCGGGACTGCCAGAGTCTCAATTAGCAGCGATGTGTACACCACCCTGCCTCTTAATATGAGATATTATTATAGTCAGCCATTCTAAAATTGTACAAAAAATGCACTATGTATCATAGACGAAGCAAACAATTTATTTGCCTTACCTTACATAAAAACAAGCAGGTCTACAAAGAAACTTATAAAAAAACTGATTTATAAAATCTAATAGTCCCAGAATGCATTATTACTACAGTCTATTGCACTAAGAACCCTTTGTAAAGAAACAGTAATTAGTACGTAAATGAATCAACGCCACTCACATAACAACTAAATTTGTAAACGCTGGTTACAGACAAAGTAAAGAGATGTCGCTAGCAGTACCGGTGGGGGAACGTAAGCCACTACGTTCCAGGTATAATAAAAACTGCGTTGGGTAACAGATTAATGTACATTGTGTACGTTATAGGGTTAATGTTATTGAATACAATTTGATAATTTTAAAAATACTGTTTTTGTAGCTCGTGGGTCCTTCGAGCCGGATGGTTTTTTTTTACATAAAGCTAATATATACAATCTCTATGTTAAAACAGCAACTTCAGCTGTCGTTTTTAGTATGAAAGGGTTATTATAAATCTATAATGTGGCAATAAAAATCGTCGTATATTAGAATCTGGATTACATAAGAGTTTAATAACTTCTTTTTATCTTATTTTCTTAACTAAATATTATATAATCGCTTACAACGCACGTCTTAAAGGATTGACACGACTTTAAATATTTACATAGCAGTAAAACGATGTAAAAAATGCATATAGAACAATGGATGACTCAGTAAAAGACACCGCTCCTCAGTTTACTTAACTCGTAGTGTCCACATCCGCAAGAATACCCAAATAAGTCTATCAAGCAATCTCACTCTGCATGTTGAAAGCTAATATTTAAACAATACTTTTTTGTATATCCGTATAAAATTACCGTCATGATAATAAACTGTGAAGAGTAAGACATAAATAATAAAGGAAAAAGATAAGAATAAAGAAAGCCTTCTGTTGTTAATGATTGCACTCAATCATCTAGAATTTTTTCTTTTTTGCAAACTCATGACATAGTTTAAAGGTGAAATGAGACATATGTAATGATGGCATTGCAATATGAATTTTGAAATAAACGCATTATTTCTTAGAAAAAGTTTAACTTTCTAGAAATTATCTCATAGCTTTGCGTTTTGCTGGATTGTGAAACTTTATATGTGGATTAACAAATGAAAACATTGTGGTTTGATTTATTTTACAGTGTATTTCACACATAATCGAACATATTCGTAAGTAAAATCAGAAAATGTGTCTGAAGTTACATTTGTATACATTTATTGAATGTCAGAACCAGAAATATGTATTCGAAATAAGATCTATTTTAACATCAAATGCTTCTCAAATGTTTACATGCCTAAAGCTTATTGTCCAAGTTACCGTGTCATAAATTAGTTTGAAGTTAAAAGAAAAATTGGGTGAAACGACTCGAAAAACTTTCCCACCGTCCATTATTTGACTCCATTCAATCAAATACTTATGTCAAATTTAAAGCGAAGGAAAAAATCTCCCCCTCCCCATCTTTGTCATTTCTGTCAAATTTGAATGCAAACGCTATTGACATTTACGTGTTATAGCAAAGGAAAATAAAATTCACCTCTCTTACTCGTTACTTTATAGCGCTACCCCGGCAATCTAGAAAATTAGGCGTGAACTGCTTGTGTTAAATATTAATTTACGTTCTTGAATGATTACTATCCAAAAGATATTACATTTACCCCTCTCACACTTTTGTCCCGCAAATCTAACACCACCAAAAATCACTGAAACGTAAACATTTATGACCTAAATACGTAAGCCAAATTTGTGCACAATTCTTTTTTGAGTTATCCGATCCCAAAAAATCACATTTTTCCCTTACCCCTTATCGCCAGATACACCATCGCCGAACATTACGTTTCTGTCAAATACGTATATAAAGTTTGAATACAACAGAACAATCAAGTTAATGAGATATCGCGCACGCACGCCACGCCCACACGACCGGGCCCCACGATCCCACATCACACTTACATGTAGACGAACGCGTGCCCACAAGTGTGAACAAACAAACACGCGAACACATCCGCACGAAGACTCGCCACCACTCGCACAACGCGCACCCAGACCTATACCCCTACACACACGCGCGCAAGGGTCCACTCGATTCGACCGACCACTTCACACGTATGCACGCGCACACACGCACACACGCGCACCGACACAACCACACACCCACACCCACGCCCGCACGAGCACGCACGCACGCACGCACACACACGCGCGAACGTGCGAACGCGCACACGCACACCCACACATACCCACACACACTCACGCACACCCACACACCCACACATACCCACACACACCCACACATACAAACCCACACACATCCACACACATCCACACGCGCCCACACACACCCACACACCCACACGCGCCCACACGCACCCATACGCACACACACACACCCACACAGCTACAGGCCCACACACGTCCACATGCACACACGCCCCATCAGATCCGTACACGCACGTCCACACACACACACACACACCGAGATACACATCCACACACCTACATCCGTACTCTCACCCTTACCGTAGGTACCTAATGTAGGCTTGGTTAATATTCGGTTTATTTTGATGTAACTCGCATTTACATTAAACATACACATTTAACTAAACTATAGAAAATCAAAACAGTAATAAAACAGTTACATTTTGCCCACACCGCACATTCTCATAAATGCGCACACACCAACACACGCACGCGCGCACGCACACACACGCACACACACGCACATGCACACACGCACGCACGAACGCATGCACGCACGCATACATACCCCAGAAAACCCACCTTCCTATTCATGCCCTCACCGCTGTTACCTAATGTAGACGAGCTTAACTCGGCAGTACTCGGTTCGTTATGATATAACTCGCATTTGCATTGCAGAGAGACTTAAATAAACTACACATAACCAAAGCTGTAACAAATAGCAGAAATATATACTCAACTTGCCGTCACCTAACTAAGAGATTTATTGCATATTAGAAGTAATGCTTACTATACAGTCTGTACATAGTTTATTGCCGTTGCCTAATGAGACATCTAATTGAACTACACAACACTAAAGCTGAAACCAATTATATATATATATATATATATATATATATATATATATATATATATACAGGGTGAATCTTATCTAATCCGCCAAAATTAAAGGAGCACTAGAACTCATCATTATAAGCAAAAAAGTTCATATGTACATGGGTCCGGAAATGCTTCGTTTCCGAGATACAGGGTGTCAAAGTTGAAAAAAGAAATCGCGATTTCTTCAATATTTTTTGACTGTTTCGAAATAATTTCATGAAATTTCGTATACGGGGTTTTTTTGGGACAGTTGTTTGAACAGTTGTTATCAAAAGAACATGTTTACTTTTAATATTAATTTCTTTTCTTGTTTTTTAATATTGGATATTTTAGTGCTCCTTACAAGTTTTAAATAAATAAACATTGTGAGTTTTAAATGTGTTTTTCTCAGAAACGGTTGCTCCTAGCGACATCACTAAAATATACCTTTTTTTAGCAGAAAAGATAGGAGAATCGATTTTTCTAGTCCAAAATGGTATACAGTGTAGCACAAAAAATTGCAACGATTTAAAGGGGTCGAAATGGTTGCCGCTGGCGCCCTCTAGAGACCACAACTAAATGGACCACAAATTTGAATATTTCATTTCAAAAAACCATCGTATACGAAATTTCATGAAATTATTTCGAAACAGTCGAAAGATATTGAAGGAAACGCGATTTCTTGACTTTGACACCCTGTATCTCGAAAACGAAGCATTTCCGGACCCATGTACATATGAACTTTTTTGCTTATAATGATGAGTTCTAGTACTTCTTTAATTTTGGCGAATTAGATAAGATTCACCCTGTATATATATATATATATATATATATATATATATATATACACACATAAATAAAGAGTTTACCTGGAGCAGGATTTGAATTTACGACCTGTACTTTGCCAGAGTACCGTGCTAATCAAGTGGGCCATCGAGATTCAAGCCCCAATCGATGTAAAGTTTGGCTTTATGTATGTAGAACTGATGTAAATTCTAAATATAATGAGATTACAATCAAATTACTTATATTAATGGAATGTGGGCCTACAATATCGCAAGGATTCACACATACCAAAGCAAATTGACTAATATTAAATTATAAAAAATTACAAAACCTTATAATAATATATACAGGGTGTCCACAAACTCTTTTCACAAAAGAAAACGGTAGCTTCTAGAGCTGATTTTATGTCGATTTAACGTAAATTACATTAATACAAAAATACTTCCTAAGAGAGCTGGATCTCTTGGAAGATGGCGCTCTAATATCGGTTTAATTCAAATATCTTCAAAATGGTTTCCATTTAAATGATAGCGTTCTGTACATTTATTTAGTGGACTACGCCCAATCATATGGGGTGAATATGATTTTTTAGTTGTACTCATAAGCGGCTCGTTTGGGTTGGGCATTGGACATTGTTACTCATAAGTTTTTTGTTTTTAAAAATTTCGCAATTTTAACATAAAATTTAAAAAATTTCGATTTGTTTATAAAAGAATGATACTCTTGTCTGAAGTCGCTATGACGCACCGTTTTCGAAATAAATCGATTTGAACTCTTCAACATAAATTTACCTTCTGCACAAGACTACTTCGCGATCAATACTGTTGTATTTTGGTACGAATGCAACAGTCACCAAACGTCGCGCGATTTATTGTATAAGTAGCTCAGACGCCGATACATTTCTGATGGCAGCCTGTCACTTCCTTAGAACGGTTTGGTTCTTGTGAGCTGGTAACGACATTGAAACAACAGATAAATAATAATACCTTTGGAAAGAAAATTTGACAGATTTATTACAAATGCACCAGTAACGCCGTTTAATGCGTTTTTATGAAAATATTGTAGATAATCTTATTTTAATATTATATCACAACTTGTCTCACGGAACTCCAAAATCATTTCGTGGAACCCCAGGGTTCCATGGAACCCACTTTGTGAAACACTGATATAGATGAAATGATGATACGATATTATGGGAAACATTCGGCCAAAATGCGCGGGAAACCAATCAAATTTGGATACAGACTATGATACATGTGTAGTTCAAACTGATATTTATATAACTTCAAAACGTATTGTGGCAAAAGTCAAAATGAGAAAGGGCATTTAGGAATTCGTGTCATTACTAATCTTATAAGTTTCATACCAGTTGACGAGTATCTGAACCATGTAATTTTCTTTGACAACTTTTGTACAAGTTACGACCTAATGTGCCATCTCGGAAATTTGAAATTGAAAGCAACCGGAACTATCCGAGAAAACGGCACTCAGAAGTGTCCTTTGATACTGAGTAAAGAAAAGGAAAAAACAAAGGATAGAGAAAACCAAGTGCTTGTTCTCAAATGGAAGGATAACAAATGTGTAATTCTTGCCACAAATTATAGTAATATTGAGCCAATAGGACAAGCAAAGAGGTACTCTCGCAAAGAAAGAAAATAGGTATCGATTCCAATTCCAAATCTTATTCAACAATGTAGAATAAGAACTTGTTAGATAAGCAAGTTTCACCCTGTAGGACGAGTATAAGATCAAAGAAATGGTGGTGGCCGTTATTTACACAGCTTCTGGATATTTCTGTTGTAAGCGCCTGGAGAATCTACCAAATTATTCATCCCAAAAAACATGCAACGCTTTTTGGATGTACGAAGAAAAATTGCAATGTCCTACTTGTCCCGAATATCTTCAGGTCCTCCTAAGCCAATGTCCTACTTGTTCCGAACATCTTCAGGTCCTCCTAAGCAGCCCGGGCCACAAAGATCAAATATTTTAGGTGGACCGAAATAATGTTTGATGGTACTGAGCATTTAGTTGTTCCTATTGCTACACAAAGAAGATGCGCTCCGTGTGGCAAAAAAACGAAAAACAATTACAAAAAATGTGACGTGCCATTACATGATATCTGTTACACACCATTCCACAATTTGAAAAGTTATTTTTATTTTAAAGTTTCATGATCAGTGGAGTTTTTATCAACAATAATTGTATCTTTTATTGAATAAAATTATTGGTTCACGATTATGTGTTTTGTGATGATGTTACCTGCCATCGTCCCATAACTGACCGGTGTGTAAATAGCGGCCAGTTACCGCGACTGAAATCTCCGAAGATGCACGAAGTATCAGTGGCGTGCATGTTGATAGCTCCAAACCCCCATATTACACCTCGGAAACGGTACAAACTATCAAGTAGAAATTTTCACGTTAATTTTATCAATAATTATTATAGTTTCAAAATTTATCAGAGTAATTTCCCCGATAAATCTTGTTTAAACACTAAAATAATTTTTCCCCGCACTGTCGTCTGAAAGATTGATAATACCAACCCCCTTATTATATCTCGGAAACGGTAAACACTATCAAGTTGGAATTTTCACGATAACTTTTTCAATAATACTAGTTTCAAAAACTAAACGAATTTTCACCCGCACCTCCGTCCGAAGGGTTGATAATATCTACCCCTGTATTTTATCTAGGAAATGGTACGTACTATCAAGTTGAATTTATCAGGATAATTTCCCTAACAAATTTAGTTTTAAATACTACAAGAATTTTCCCTCGCACTGCCGTCTGAAGGGTTGATAATACCAACCCCCATATTATATCTCGGAAACGGTACACACTATCTCAAGTTTTGTATTAGAAGTATTTTGTAACTGTGGTTTCCTAGTAGTAGAGTTGATCGGCCCATTTCCACAGTTTTTGCTTTTCGAGCGCGACGTTTCGGAAGCGGAATCTGCTTCCGTCATCAGGCTTAGTCCTGAGAAGGACTGTTTTCGCACTTGAGTCGAATTCGGATGTTATATATAATTGTTTCCCAAGCACTTCTACTCTCAGATTCGAACTTGGAACCTTTTACTTACTAGTCTGACACCTTTACGGAGGAGCCACTGAGTAATCCAATATATATTTTTTAGAACTTGGCGGTGGTCTTCGTTACAGACATGTTCCGCGATTCTTGATATTTCTGTTTCGCCCTTGGAGACGTTGTTCTTATGTTCCGGCGTTCTCACTTTGAGTGTTCTACTGCTCTCTCTTATGTATGCTCTGCCGCATTCGCATGGTAGGTTGTATACACAATTTTTGGAATTTTGAATTTCATTGTATGGTTTGGTTTTGGTTAGTATTCCCCTGAGCGTTCTGGTCGATTTGAAGGTAGTGCGTATCTTGTATTTGCTGCCCATCCTTCGTATTTTGTCTGAGGTACCTTGTATATATGGTATTATCGCTGTATATTAACGTTTTTCTTTCTCAGTTACCCTTTCCCTGTTTAGGTTAGGTGTTAGATCGGGGTAGCCATTTTCTTTAAGTGCTCTAACGATATTTTCTTTTTTTTTTGTTCAGGTCCTCTTGTTCTGAGCATACTGTTTTTGCTCTATCGTACAAGCATTTTTCCACGCCTAACTTCACGTTTTTGTGGTGATTGGAGTTGTAATGTAGGTACCTCCCCGTGTGGGTAAGTTTACTGTATACACTTGTCGTGCAAGTGTTGTCATTCCTGTGTACAAGTACATCCAGGAATGGCAGCTTTGTTCCGACTTCAATTCCATTGTGAATTTTATGAATAGTGCGCGGCTATTTAGGTGATCTAGCTTATGCTTGCCGTGTTGCCAAACTACGAAAGTATCGTCCGCGGATCGAAGCCACATCCTTGGTTTCTCTGTGAATTCGGATATCGCTTGGTCTTCAAAGTCTTCCATATATATATATATATATATATATATATATATATATATATATATATATATATATATATATATATATATATATATATATATATATATATATATATATATATATATATATATATATATATATATATATATTACTCACTATGGGTGCTAGTGGGGAATCCATCGCCTTCCCAAACTCTTGTTGGTAGAATTTGTCTTCTACCTAGAAATATGTAGTTCCAATGAATATTGTGTCAGAAATTCCGTTATTGTGTTTACCGAGAGTTACGTGCGTTCGTCTAACGTTTCATCCTTTTCCAGCTTGTCCCTTATGATAGTTAGTGCCTTATAGGTAGGCACATTTGTGAATAGACTCACAATGTCGAAGCTTACCAGTATTTCTTCGTAGTTTGGTTGGAAGTTTCTGATGGTTTCCACGAAGTGCTGCGTATTCTTGACCGTAGACTCGGTTTTTCCCGATAAGGATGTGATGATACCTAGCATATAGTGTGCTAATGGGTGACAAGGTGAATTTCTCGAGCTCGCAATTGGTCTGAGGAATTCCTTACTTATGTATCTTTGGCAGACCGTACAGATGCGGAGGTTTGCTGTAATGTGGGGTAAGTCTAGTTCTATGGAAATCGGAGAACTACCCCTTATGTTGTGCCAGCGTCAGGTATATCCGTCTTTCGATTGATGGTGTGGGGTCTTTTGGTATTTGCTTGTACTCATCCCTGACTGGTAGTTCTTGGATCTAACTATTGTAAGTGTCCATATCCATTCCCACAGTCGCGTTTCCTTTGTCTGCTGGGAGAATTGTGATAGTTGGGTCATTCTTAAGGGAAATGACCGCTCTCCTTCCTAGGTTAGGGAGGTTAGGTTTAGTTCGCCTAGAGGAATCTAAGACTGATCTAACCTTACTTCTGTATTCATCAGCTTCTTCATGATCTAATTTCATAGCTGTTTCTTCGACTGTGGTTATTAAATCTACTTTCGGAATAAACTTAGGTGTTATCGCATAGTTCAAGCCTTTGTCCGGAACCTGCATTTCGTTTTCGTTCAACTGTCGTTTAGAGATGTTTATGACAGTGTTTTTTCGATTGATGTTGGTTGGTTCTTTCTTCTCCTTCATTAGCTTTTCGAGTTTCTTCTGCAGAATTTCCTTGTGCACTTGACTACTAAACTGTCATTCCTGGATGTACTTGTACACAGGAATGACAACACTTTCACGACAAGTGTATACAGGAAACCTACCCACACGAGGAGGTACCTACACTACAACTCCAATCACCAGAAAAACGTGAAGTTAAGCGTGGCAAAATGCTTGTACGATAGAGCAAAAACAATATGCTCAAAACAAGAGGACCTGAACAAAGAAAAAGAAAATATCGTCAGAACACTCAAAAAAATGGCTACCCCGATCTAACACCTAACCTAAACAGGGAAAGGGTAACCGAGAAAGAAGAACCTAAATATACAGCGATAATACCATATATGCAAGGTACCTCAGACAAAATACGAAGGATAGGCAGCAAATACAAGATACGCACTGCCTTCAAATCGAAAAGAACGCTGAGGGGAATACTAACCAAAACCAAACCATACAATGAAGATCATAATTCCAAGAATTATGTATACAACATACCATTCGAATGCGGCAGAGACTACTCAAAGTGAGAACGCAGGAACATAAGAACAACGTCCGCAAGGGCGAAACGGAAAGATCAAGAATCGCCGAACATGTCTGGAACGAAGACCACCGCATGCAATGGGATAACATACAGATAGTGGCAAAGGACGAGAACACAACTCGTCGGAAACTCAAACAAGCCACATACATCGCACTACCAGAAAATCCAATAAGCCAAACTAGTGTAAAAATGAAAGCCATATGGATTCCAATAATGCGCGAAGATCTTAAACGCAATACACCTGCGCAATAAGTTACGGCGCAACATGCGCAATAAACTTCTGCGCAACCACTAAAAAGATATATATATATATATATATATATATATATATATATATATATATATATATATATATGGATTACTCAGTGGCTCCTCGGTAAAAGTGTCTGACTAGTAAGTCAAAGGTACCAAGTTCGAATCTGAGAGTAGTCAAGTGCTTGGGAAAAAATTATATATAACATATGAATTCGCCCCAAGTGCGAAAACTGTCCTTCTCAGGACTAAGCCTGATGACGAAGCAGATTCAGCTTACGAAACGTCGCGCTCAAAAAGCAAAAACTGTGGAAATAGACCGATCAACTCCACTAACACACGATCAAGTAGGAATTTTCACGATAATTTTCTCAATAATTCGACTTTCAAAAACTAAAAGAATTTTCTGTCGCACTTCCGTCCGAAGGGTTGATAATATCTACCCCTGTATTTTATCTCGGAAATGGTACATACTATCAAGTTGAATTTATCATAATTTCCCCAACAACCCTTTAGACAACAGTGCGGGGGTAAATTCTTTTAGAGTTTTAAACTAGATTTATTGGGCAAAATTATCATGATAAATTCAACTTGATAGTATGGTATCGTTTCTGAGATAAAATACAGGGGTAGTTATTATCAATCCTTCGGACGGATGTGTAGGAGAAAATTCTTTTAGTTTTTAAACTAGAATTATTGAGAAAATTATCGTGAAAATTCCAATTTGATAGCATGTTCCGTTTAGGAGATATACTAGGGTGGTTGGTATTACCAACCATTCAGACGGCAGTGCGGGAAAAATTTATTTTGGATTTTTTAAGTGAGCTCGATAGTGTGTACCATTTACGAGTACACAGTATGGGCGTAGGTATTATCAACCCTTCAGACGGCAGTGCGGGGAAAAATTCTTTTAGTGTTTAAAACTAGATTTATTGGGGAAATTATCCTGATAAATTCAACTTGATAGTATGTACCGTTTCCGAGATAAAATGCAGGGTGGGTATTATCAACCCTTCAGATGGCAGTGCGGGGGAAAATTCTTGTATTTTTGAAACTAGAATTATTGATAATATTAACATGAAAATTCCAACTTGATAGTATGTACCGTTTCCGAGATGTAATATAGGGGTTTGGAGCTCTCAACATGCACGTCACTGATACTTCGTGCATCTTCGGATATTTCAGCCGCTATAACTGGTCGCTATTTTCACACCGGTCCATAATTGGGACGCAGATTTTTTTTAAATTGCTTTACTTTAGGGCCTTTAAACAATATTTAACAAAAAAAATTTTGCACGGGTGGAATTATGGCGTTTAATGAGTTAAGGGGCGTATTTTATTGTCAAACCGTAAAGCACCAACTCTTTTATTGTTTGCTCCTGAGAAGTGAGTATATTGACGATAAGATTTCTCTGAAGCTTTAAATTTTTAACATCGGCGCTTAATTAGCGCCTAATGATAAATTGGGTTACAAGAAAATATGCAGTGGGGTCGGGGGCCAAGTTAATGATCACATTATAAAAACTTGTCAAAATAAAAATTTAGGGCAACCCATTTCAAACGAATGTACTCACATAAATTTGGATCAAAATTCTAAATCTCAAAGATGAATAAAATATCAAAGCACGTAATTCTTTCTACAGTCAGAAACGCTTATAAAACACATGACATTCCACAGATAACCTAAATTTTATTCGGAATCCTAAAAAGAAACCGAAAGGTATGAATATTTCCAAACACTTTTATGTGTAAAACTTAATAATACTAAATGAATATAAAACACAAAATAAATCGTAAAAAATATTATTCTTTGTCTTTGCTCTCTGCATGCACATAAAAAGGCGAAGTATCAGATAAAATGCGGCCAGGCAATTTTTTTCTTAATCTCCTTAAGTCTTTTTTCGTTACCTTACCTTGCGCTAACCTAACTCTTGTATTCTTTGTCTCAAGTGTAATGTAGATCATTCTTACGTGATTTACGAGCCCTGATGCTCTCTCATCTGAATTATTCCTAAACCTACCTTGTCTTCGTCTCGACGCAAAAAAAATTATACCAGAAGGTCACTTGCCTTCCTATACAATATGCAAATATTACACACACCGAAGCTGCATTAAATTGTGTAAAATGTAAAAGCTCTCTATTGATACAATAGACACACAATTTTCACTAAAAAGTTTCATAAATAGACATGATTCATATCATTTTCCTTTCAGGCATACAATTTTGTGTTTGCGTTTGATCATTTTAATTTAAAATTTCTCTTATTTTCTAGCTACTGAAATAATAACAATTGTTTTCGTTTTAAAAAAATGCATTTAACAGAAAGGTAGAATTTTTAATAAATGAATGGTATTTTATAATAATTACCTTCGAGTGTTTCATTGGTCACGGCGTATTCTTACTGTTATAAAAAATATTAATTTGCATTGTTTTGCTGATAAAGTAACGCATAATATCAAGCGTGACCCAGAAATAAAACTAGATTAGGTTGAAAGAGAAAATTCTAAATTAAAGATCACTGGTTTTTAAAATGCCAAATGTGCTAACAAGGGCCAAACTCAAAAACGTAATTAAATATACGCAAGACTTAAAAAACATTTATAAGTTATAACCATAACACGTACGTGAAATAGTTATTTCCAGATTTGATTTCGCATCTTAACGACATTTAACACAACTCTCATGTAAATGACTTCACAATTACAAACAAAACTATGCTCTCCTCATTCTTCTTTGACAATCAAGTGCATTTACTTAGCAGAACTTTTTAATATAAATTACACAATAACCTGATTAATATCTTTCGTCTGGACAAAACTTTAATTGCCGAAGTTAGCCATGGTAATGTCATCTTTTCGTAGAATTTACTCTTGTCTAACCAAATTCCAAAAGATTAGAAAATAGCGTGTGTATTGCAGAAGGTGTGTGAAGATAGCCAAGTTTGAACAATGTAATTTTTACATGCATACCGGGTATTTCACGACGAACGACAAAGACTGTAGTGCTTAGACGCCACCGATTTTCCAAACTCTTTCAATGCAATATGATATAGGATCATAATGCCCACATTTTAAAATTATTTCCATTTATACAGGGTGTCCCAAAAATATTGGCGCATCAAAGTTATGTTTATTTAAATGAAACACCTTGTTATTCGTCTGGACAAAACTTTAATTGCCGAACTTAGCCATGGTAGTCACCTTTTCGTAGAATTTACTCTTGTCTAACCGGGTTCCAAAAGGTTAGATAATAGTGTATGTATTGCAGAAGGTGTGTGAAGATAGCCAAGTTTGAATAATGTAATTTTTACATGCATACCGGGTATTTCACGACGAACGACAAAGACTGTAGTGCTTAGAAGCCACCGATTTTCCAAACTCTTTCAATGCAATATGATATAGGATCATAATGCCCACATTTCAAAATTATTTCCATTTATACAGGGTATACCAAAAAATAGTGGCGCATCAAAGTTATGTTTATTTAAATGGAACACCCTATTCGTCTGGACAAAACTTTAATTGCCGAACTTAGCCATGATAATGTCATCTTTTCGTAGAATTTACTCTTGTCTAACTGGGTTCCAAAAGGTTAGATAATGGTGTGTGTATTGCTGAAGGTGTGTGAGGATAGCCAAGTTTGAATAATGTAATTTTTACATGCATACCGGGTATTTCACTACGAACGACAAGGACTGTAGCGCTTAGACGCCACCGATTTTCAAAATTCTTTCAATGCATTATGATATAGGATCATAATGACCCCCATTTTAAAATTATTTCCATTTATACAGGGTGTACCAAAAATTAGTGGCGCATTGAAGTTATGTTTATTTAAATGGAACACCCTGTTGTTCGTCTGGACAAAATTTTAATTGCCGAACTTAGCCATGGTAATGTCATCTTTTCGTAGAATTTACTCTTGTCTAACCGGTTTCCAAAAGGTTACATAATAGAGTGTGTGTATTGCAGAAGGTGTGTGAAGATAGCCAAGTTTGAATAATGTGATTTTTACATGTATACCGGGTATTTCACGACAAACGACTGTCAGGGTATTTGAACACCCTGTATACGTATTGCGTAATTTTGTTTGTAGTTTTATTCACTTAGTTAGATTCCGTATATACATTTTTTTTTTGTTGTCAAATTAAGTTTTATAGTAAATTTGTTTAACGTGTGTAACGACCTTTAGGGATGGTAGGTGTATGGTGAGCTTTAGATTCTTAGTTTGTGAATTATTTTTTTTTGTAATTTAGGTTGTTTTTCCTTATTATTTCCCGTTTATAGAAGTTTGATTAACGCTTATTTGTAAATAGTTGTATTAAGTGTAAATAACGTTCATTTCGTTTGATTTCCGTAAAATATAATATAAAGTTTTGTAATTTAAATAAATAGTGTAGATTTATCTGCGTATGATGTCATGTTGGCGACATAAAGACGCTTAAGTATAGTTGTTCAGTGTAATAGTGAATATGCTGGTTTTGAATCATAAAGATTGCATGTGTGCCTTATTGTTCGTACTTTAAGGGAAACATAGAGATGCTGTACACGTTACTTTTGCTGACGTTTGAGATTTTGGAAATTACCGAGTCCTTACGGACGAAAACGAATTTTTGTGTTTGGGGGTACTAAATCTTCCCCTTCCGTTTTTTTAATTGGTGGAATTAACTTGGATAAGATTTTTTATGAGTAGTGGGATGCAAAATCAAAGATGGATTTTTGTGAATAATTTGCGGGATTCTGAAACTGATCGCGCTCTCGTGTACTAGTACGGTGCCGCTTGTTACGCTTTAAGGGGTGGTTTACAACGTTGAAATTTTGGACCTTGTGGTGTTTAACGAACGTACTTTTTGTGTAGTAAGGGTAGTTTAGCTACTTCTGAAGAAGACCTGTAAAGGGATTTTATTAAAATTGTTCATCGCCAAAGTATTATACCTAGTGCCGATTTCGATCTTACGTAAGGTTACCTAGAGGACATCGTCGTGTTTTATTAGTGCTTCAATGACCTCTTTGGTTTTTCTCGCTTTTGCGGATTTATTTAAAGTCAACGTTCTTGAGTGCCGCTTATTTACCGTACAAGGCGTGTTTAAGATAAAGAAACTTTCGCAATATATTAAAATTTATAGTTATTTAAAACAAATTATTAACATTTTGGATTATTAGTGGAAACAAAACCAATTAAAAGCTAAAAGTTATCAAGTAATTGTGAACGCTCAAATTATTATTATTTTAAAAGAAGTTTTGAATTTATGCAGTAACATTTTAACGCGATTCAATCAAGGGATCGTTTGTGTATCATAGAACAATAGTCAACATTTTATTCATCTTTTGCCAGACCAGGAAGAGTTCATTTCCGTTATAGCAGTAACCGACCATCTTTTTCTGTTGTAACATAGGAGAGGTGTAATTCTAGACCTTAAGGTAAAATAATATTGTTTTTTTATTGAATATTTCAAGATTTTTGTGTTGCGAATTATTTTTCTTTGTGTTGATGAAAGTTTGGACGCGGTGTCATATTTTTTTTGGTAAATTAAGTTGTTTTAAATTTATTTAGTGTAACGAATTGTAGTTTGACGCTCCGCCTTCACACTTTGTTATTTATTTTAGTGTTAAAGGGCAATTGACCCTATTGTAGTGTGGGTATATTATCCACGAATTATATATTTATAGGTTAAACCATTTAGACTGGCGTAAAAGCAGATTTCTGATCAGACATCCTGTCGCCTTTTACGCATTTGTTTTTTTTTTGTTTATACGCATTATCGCATGTTCAAATTTTTTTTTATATTTAACCTTTTTTTATTATTTTATTATAGTTTGTTAGGTTTTATAAATGTGTTTTAATTATGTGGAAACCCTTTTGTGTTACATAAGTTTTTTTTGCAAATTGCAAGTTACCGGTAATTTAGTTTTAACGTAACGAGATTAGTTTTTTTTTTGTTTTATTGAGTAATAGCGTTCTTAATATTTGATTTTTAGTTGAGTATTAATTCATTTAGAGTTCATTCTATAGATTTTTTTGTTTTGTTTTGATTATTATTTAATGCCTTATCATTACACTGAGGTGTATTAACGTAACGTTATTGAGTGTTTATCACGCTTTTATTTGACAAGCGTGTAGTGTTTTGAAGCCCTATTTCAGGTGGTTTGCGAGTTGCTGTCCAGCACACCTGGGATTGATTGCGGATAGGTAAGCGTATGTTTTTTGTATGTTTGGACACGCTTATGTACTCGTAATTTTGGCACGACGACCCTTATTTTGACTACTAAACATTCTGGCGCCCTTAACAGAATTGATTTTGTCTTCATCCCCTATTGTGACTTACGTACGATTTACTATTCTGGATGTGCAAAATTTTTCAACATCTGACCTACATCCATACGCTGGCTAGTTGGGGCAAAAAGGCCAATTTTATCTGTAATCCCGTTCTACCACCCGTTTATACCGTTACACGACACGGACTGTAGCGCTTAGACGCCACCGATTTTCAAAATTCTTTCAATTCAATATGATATAGAATCATAATGCCCACATTTTAAAATTATATCCATTTATACAGGGTGTACCAAAAAATAGTAGCGCATCAAAGTTATGTTTATTTAAATAGAACACCCTGTTGTTCGTCTGGACAAAACTTTAATTGCCGAACTTAGCCATGGTACTCACCTTTTCGTAGAATTTACTCTTGTCTAACCGGGTTTCAAAAGGTTAGATAATAGTGTGTGTATTGCAGAAGGTGTGTGAAGATAGCCAAGTTTGAATAATGCAACTCTACTTTTTACATGTATACCGGGTATTTCACTACGAACGACAAGGACTGCAGCGCTTAGACTCCACCGATTTTCAAAATTCTTTCAATGCAATATGATATAGAATCATGATGCCCACATTTTAAAATTATTTCCATTTATACAGGGTGTACCAAAAAATAGTGGCGCATCAAAGTTAGGTTTATTTAAATGGAACACCATGTTGTTCGTCTGAACAAAACTTTAATTGGCGAACTTAGCCATGGTAGTCACCTTTTCGTAGAATTTACTCTTGTCTAACCGGGTTTCAAAAGGTTAGATAACAGTGTGTGTATTGCAGATGGTGTGTGAAGATAGCCAAGTTTGAATAATGCAACTCTAATTTTTACATGTATACCGGGTATTTCACTACGAACGACAAGGACTGCAGCGCTTAGACTCCACCGATTTTCAAAATTCTTTCAATGCAATATGATATAGAATCATGATGCCCAAATTTTAAAATTATTTACATTTATACAGGGTGTACCAAAAAATAGTTGCGCATCAAAGTTAGGTTTATTTAAATGGAACACCATGTTGTTCGTCTGAACAAAACTTTAATTACCGAACTTAGCCATGGTAGTCACCTTTTCGTAGAATTTACTATTGTCTAACTGGGTTTCAAAAGGTTAGATAATAGTGTGTGTATTGCAGAAGGTGTGTCAAGATAGCCAAGTTTCAATAATGTAATTTTTACATGTATACCGGGTATTTGACTACAAACGACACGGACTGTAGCGCTTAGACGCCACCGATTTTCAAAATTCTTTCAATGCAATATGATATAGGATCATAATGCCCACATTTTAAAATTATTTTCATTTATACAGGGTGTACCAGAAAATAGTTGCACATCAAAGTTATGTTTATTTAAATGAAACACCCTGTTGTTCGTCTGGACAAAACTTTAATTGCCGAACTTAGCCATGGTAATGTCATCTTTTCGTAGAATTTACTCTTTTCTAACCAGGTTCCAAAAGGTTAGATAATAGTGTATGTATTGCAGAAGGTGTGTGAAGATAGCCAAGTTTGGATAATGTAATTTTTAGATGCACACCGGGTATTTCACAACGAATGACACGGACTGTAGCGCATAGACGCCACCTATTTTCAAAATTCTTTCAATGCAATATGATATAGGATCATAATGCCCACATTTTAAAATTATTTTCATTTATACAGGGTGTACCAGAAGATAGTTGCGCATCAAAGCTATGTTTATTTAAATGAAACACCCTGTTGTTCGTCTGGACAAAACTTTAATTGCCGAACTTAGCCATGGTAATGTCATCTTTTCGTAGAATTTGCTCTTGTCTAACCGGGTTCCAAAAGGTTAGATAAAAGTGTGTGTATTGCAGAAGATGTGTGAAGATAGCCAAGTTTGAATAATGCAATTTTTACATGTATACCGGGTATTTCACTACGAACCACAAGGACTGTAGCGCTTAGACGCCACCGATTTTCAAAATTCTTTCAATGCATTATGATATAGGATCATAATGACCCCCATTTTATAATTATTTCCATTTATACAAGGTGTACCAAAAATTAGTGGCGCATTGAAGTTATGTTTATTTAAATGGAACACCCTGTTGTTCGTCTGGACAAAATTTTAATTGCCGAACTTAGCCATGGTAATGTCATCTTTTCGTAGAATTTACTCTTGTCTAACTGGGTTCCAAAAGGTTAGATAATGGTATGTGTATTGCTGAAGGTGTGTGAGGATAGCCAAGTTTGAATAATGTAATTTTTACATGTATACCGGGTATTTCACTACGAACGACAAGGACTGTAGCGCTTAGACGCCACCGATTTTCAAAATTCTTTCAATGCATTATGATATAGGATCATAATGACCCCCATTTTAAAATTATTTCCATTTATACAAGGTGTACCAAAAATTAGTGGCGCATTGAAGTTATGTTTATTTCAATGGAACACTCTTGTTCGTCTGGACAAAACTTTAATTGCCGAACTTAGCCATGGTAATGTCATCTTTTCGTAGAATTTACTCTTGCCTAACCGGTTTCCAAAAGGTTAGATAATAGTGTGTGTATTGCAGAAGGTGTGTGAAGATAGCCAAGTTTGAATAATGTGATTTTTACATGTATACCGGGTATTTCACGACGAACGACACGGACTGTAGCGCTTAGACGCCACCGATTTTCAAAATTCTTTCAATTCTATATGATATAGAATCATAATGCCCACATTTTAAAATTATTTCCATTTATACAGGTTGTACCAAAAAATAGTAGCGCATCAACGTAATGTTTATTTAAATGGAACACCATGTTGTTCGTCTGGACAAAACTTTAATTGCCGAACTTAGCCATGGTAGTCACATTTTCGTAGAATTTACTCTTGTCTAACCGGGTTTCAAAAGGTTAGATAATAGTGTGTGTATTGCAGAAGGTGTGTGAAAATAGCCAAGTTTGAATAATGTAATTTTTACATGTATACCGGGTATTTCACTACGAACGACACGGACTGTAGCGCTTAAACGCCACCGATTTTCAAAATTCTTTCAATGCAATATGATATAGTGTCGTAATGCCCACATTTTAAAATTATTTCCATTTATCAACGGTGTACCAAAAAATAGTGGCGCATCAAAGTTATGTTTATTTAAATGAAATACCCTTGTTGTTCGTCTAGACAAAACTTTAATTGCCGAACTTAGCCATGGTAATGTCATCTTTTCGCAGAATTTACCCTTGTCTAACCGGGTTCCAATAGGTTAGATAATAGTGTGTGTATTGCAGAAGGTGTGTGAAGATAGCCAAGTTTGAATAATGCCATTTTTACATGTATACCGGGTATTTCACGACTAACGACAAGGACTGTAGCGCTTAGACGTCACTGATTTTAAAATTCGTTCAATGCAATATGATATAGTATCATAATGCCCACATTTTAAAATTATTTTCATTTATACAGGGAGTACCAAAAAATAGGGGCGCATCAAAGTTGTTTATTTAAATGAAACGCCCTGTTGTTCGTCTGGACAAAACTTTAATTGCCGAACTTAGCCATGGTAATGTCATCTTGTCGTAGAATTTACTCTTGTCTAACCGGGTTTCAAAAGGTTAGATAATAGTCTGTGTATTGCAGAAGGTGTGTGAAGATATCCAAGTTTGAATAATGTAATTTTTACATGTATACCGGGTATTTCACTACGAACGACACGGACTGTAACGGTTAGACGCAACCGATTTTCAAAATTCTTTCAATGCAATATGATATAGTGTCATGATGCCCACATTTTAAAATTATTTCCATTTATACAGGGTGTATCAAAAAATAGTGGCGAATCAAAGTTATGTTTATTTAAATGGAATACCATGTTGTTCGTCTGGACAAAACTTTAATTGCCGAACTTAGCCATGGTAATGTCATCGTTTCGTAGAATTTACTCTTATCTAACCGGGTTCCAAAAGATTAGATAATCGTGTGTGTATTGCTGAAGGTGTGTGAAGATAGCCAAGTTTGAATAATGGGATTTTTACATATATACCGGGTATTTCACGATGAACGCCACGGACTGTAGCGCTTAGACGCCACCTATTTTCCAAACTCTTTCAATGCAATATGATATAGGATTATAATACCCACATTTTAAAATTATTTCCATTTATAGAGGGTGTACCAAAAAATAGTAGCGCATCAAAGTTGATTATTTAAATGGAACACCCTGTATATTTTTGAATATCCCAATTGTACGAGTAAAAGGTATTTTCGCAATTTTACAGCGCAAAGTGACTCATAATTAGCGCCTAATTATACCGGGTATTTCACGACGAACGACACGGACTGCAGCGCTTAAACGCCACCGATTTTCAAAATTCTTTTAATGCAATATGATAAAGGATCATAATGCCCACATTTAAAAATTATTTCCCTTTATACAGGGTGTACCAAAAAATAGTGGCGCATCAAAGATTTTTTTTAATGGAACACCCTGTATATTTTTGCATATTCGAATTGTACGAATAAAATAAACGTAAGTTGCTTTTATACTGTGTATACGTAAACCTTACCCATTTCGAAATATTTGAGATTTTTCAAAATTGTAAGGTAAATTTTATCAATTGATACCCCATACTATGCTACAATGATAAAATAAACTATGGGTCACTATGAATAGTCAATATAATGAGCTATCAAATCCCACATGACTGGAAATCTATACAGGGTGTTTAAAAAAGTTAATCATTTTCATTCTTATTTAAACATAATTAACTTGCTTAGTTCTAATTGAACACCCTGTATATTTTTCTTTCCATTAATGGAGAATTTAATTATCTTTTAAACTGTATTAGGTTTTCCTATACCTAAAATCAATGGTTATGCAGTTATTCCCATTTCAGCTTTCTTCATTAAATGTCCAAATTGTTTACCATCTTCGACGACACACAAAAATTAGTAGAGGCACGTCAAATCTTGCGGGCCTGTTTTGAGGGCCACCTCTTCCAATCCACTTATCGGAATATCGTTCAATTAAATGATTTCTTACACCATAACCGAAGTGCGCAGGAGCGCTATCCAACTGAAACCACATACTCTCAATGCCATTCAAGGGGACGTCTGAGCATTTAAATGAGCATTAAAAAGGCCCGATAACATAGTCGTTAACCATTCCACCTCACACATTTAAAGACCACCTATGCTGCCTATCTACTAAATTTTGATTCTTGGTGCTATAATAATGAAAATTATGATGATTTACCAAACCGTTATTGTGGAATGTCGCATTGTCCAAAAATAAGACGTACTCAAAAAAATTTTGATCAACTACTTAACTTTTCCATTGCCCACAAACAAAATTCGATTCTTCGTGGGAAATCGGTTTCTTCTAAATGTTGGTGCATTTGAATATGATAGGAATGATGGCGATAATTTTTTAGTATTCTATGAGCACTAGTTTTACTTATTCCTGTTTCGTTTTGAGTTTCACTTAAACTGGTATTTGGATTCTCAATAACGGCTTGCAATGTGGAAAATTCGTTTTCTTCATTTTCTGTGAATGGTTTCTTTTTTTGCACTTTTTCGTAACTTACGCTGTCGGTGTTTTTGAATCTTTGTAGAAGTCTTTCGAAAACAGCTTTATTAGAATGGTTGCGATTTGGGTATTTCTGTGTTCTTGTAGCTAGCAGACAGTTTTCTTCGCATTCGCCTATCACCAAAATCATAACGACGCGCTCTTGGATAGAATACATTTTCAATTTCGACTTTTTGTAATTACTTCAAGCACAGTTAAAGACAGTGTTACAATTTAAATACAGAATCATAATGACACTTTGCAAATGTACATTGCCTCCTGGATATATCCTTTCTTTCAAAATATGTAATTCTTGTAAATATTTCAATTAAATGGGAATAACTGCAATACCATTAATTTTAGGTATAGGAAAACCTAATGCAGTTTGAAAGATAATTAAATTCTTCATTAATGGAAAGAAAAATATACAGGGTGTTCCATTAGAACTAAGCAAGTTAATTATATTTAAATAAGAATGAAAAGGATTAAGTTTTTGAAACACCCTGCATAGATTTCCTCCAACCAGTCACATGTGATTTGATAGCTCATTATATTGACTATTCATAGTGACCAATAGATATTTTATCATTGTACTGTAGTACGGGGTATCAACTGATAAAATTTACCTTACAATTTTGAAAAATCTCAAATATTTTGAAAAGGGTAAGGTTTACATATACACAGTATAACAGCAGCTTACGTTTATTTTATTCGTACAATTCGAATATGCAAAAATATACAGGATGTTCCATTAAAAAAAATCTTTGATGCGCCACTATTTTTTGGTACACCCTGTATAAAGGGAAATAATTTTTAAATGTGGACATTATGATCCTTTATCATATTGCATTAAAAGAATTTTGAAAATCGGTGGCGTCTAAGCGCTGCAGTCTGTGTCGTTCGTCGTGAAATACCCGGTATAATTAGGCGCTAATTATGCGTCACTTTGCGCTGTAAAATTGCGGAAATACCTTCTAGCATAAATTTTATAAGCATGGCTAACTCCACAGAGTCCCGAACTTTTGGATAAATTATTCTTTTATTATGCAATTTTGCGTTTTTATAGAAAGGAATCACATTGACACGAGTAACTTCACAGCTGTGAACTTCTACATAAATCAATGTTTTCTTATCATAGTAATTAAGCGCCAATTATGCGCCGCTAAAATAAAATTTTGCGCCCGATAGAAAGTTATTTCCAAAATTATCGGCAAGTCTAACGTTATAGCCTTATCAATAAATTAATATTCCTGCGCAATAATTAAGCACCTATTACGCGCCGTTTTGCACCATTAATGCTAAATTTTGCGCCCACATAGGAAATAAGTTATTGTAACAATTGTATCAACATGGCAAACTTCACGGCCGTGGACTTCTAGATAAATAAATTGTTCCTCAATTTGTAATTAAGCGACAAGTATACGTTGTTTTGCGCTTTAAAATAAAATTTTGCGGTACCATAAAAAATAAGTTATTGCCAAAATTTCATCAATTCGGCCCACTTCACAGTGGTGAAATTATGTAATAATGTAAACGCTACATCAGTGGAGAACTTATGTGACAAATTAATCTTTCCTTTCGAGTTATTTAGGTGCTGATTTAGGTACATTAGAATTATCTAGCTGAGAGCATTTGTAGAATAACCAAATTCAAATATTATTAAATGATATGAAGGCAAGTTGGGCTGTAGTTACTACTTCACAAAAAGGGGTAGAACTTGTTTAGTTTGATTAATCTTTGTTTCAATTTGATTTTTTTGTCAAATTCAGTTTCGACTCAATTACCAATTTAGATTAATGCAAGAAAACCCGTTTCATGTTCGGCAAAACTAGACAATCCTACAAATTGTCGAGCGTTGCCAAGCTGAGTTCGAGAACAAATAAATACATATGCTTATCTAGCCGAGAGCATTTGTAGAAAATTCTCAAATTCAAGTCTTATCAAACGAGACGAAAACAAGTTCGGTTGTAGTTACTAGTTAACAAAACAGGGGTAGGGCGTGTTTACTTTAGTTCGACTTTCTTACCAAATTCAGCTCCGACTTAATTACCAACCCAGATTAAAGCAAGCAAGTGCGCCTCACAATCAGGAAAAACCTAGATAATCCTACCAATTGCCGAGCGTTGCCAAGCTGAGTTCGGCAACAAATTAAGTACTTATGCTTATCTAGCTGCAATTATTTGGAGAATACAAATTAAAATATCAAACGAGATGAAAGGCAGTTCCACTGTAGTTATTAGTGAACAAAAATGGGTAGAAGGTGTTTTAATCGACTTTTATCAAATTTAGCTTAGATTTAATTGGCAATCCAGATTAAAGCATGCAAGTCCGCCTCACGTTCGGCAAAAACCTATGTAATCCTGTAATGGCAGTATTGCCAAGCTGAGTTTGGCAAAACGAAAAAATGCATATATCCTTATCTAGCTGCAAGCACTTGTATAACGTAAACAAATTGGGATTTCTATTATCAATTCAGCTACGATTCAATTACCAATCTAGACTGAAGAAACAAATCCGCTTCGCGTTGGGGCAAAAATCTAAATAATAGTACGAATTTTCGTAGTTTGGATACAAATAAGTTTATCTAGCTGAGAATAATAATCAAATTCAATTATCAAACAGGACCAATCCAAAATCAAACAAGTAAGTCCGCCTCACATTCGGCAAAAACCTAGATAATCCTACATTGCCGAGCGTTGCCAAACTGGGTTCGGCAACAAATAAGTACATATGGTTACCTAGCTGAGAGAATTTATACAATAATCATCAAATTCAAATATTAAATAAAACAAACGCAAATTCGGATGCAGTTTACTCGTTAACAAAAAGGCATTGGACGTCTTTAGTCTGATGCATCCTTATTTATTCTTTTTTGTCGAATACAGATTAAAGCAATCAAGTCCGCCTCGCGTTTGGGAAAAATCTAGATAACCCAACAAATTTCCAAGCGTTGCCAAGTTGAGACCGGCAACAAATAATTACAGGTTATCAGCTGAGAGAATTTGCCGAAAATAATCGTCAAATTGAAATATTACCAAACAAGAAGAAAGCAAGTTCGGTTGCAGTTACTAGTCAACAAAAACGGGAAGGACATGTTTAGCTTGATGCATCTTTGCTCAGCTTCGACTCAATTACTAATACACACTAAAGAAAGCAAGTCCGCCTCACGTTCGGCAAAACCTAGATAATACTAAATTGCCGAATGTTGCCAAGATGAGTTTAGCAAACAAACAACTACATAGCTTATCTAGCTGAGAGGATTTGTAGAATAATCATCAAATTCAAATATTATCAAACGAGACAGAAGTAAGTTTGGTTGTAGCTACTACTCAACAAAAAGCAGTAGGACGTGTTCAGTTTAATGCATCTTTGTTTTAATTCATCTTTTTTGTGAAACTCAGCTTTGATTCAATTACCAATCCAATCCAATGCAAGCTAATCCGTCTGGTGTTCACCTAAACCTAGATAATGCTACAAATTGCCGAGCTTTGCCAAGCTGGGTTCGGAAATATATAAGTACATGCTTATCTAGCTGAGAGCATTTGTAGAATAAACAATTACTAATCTAGAGCAAACCAAGTGCGCCTCACGGAAGGCAAAAATCTAGATAATCCAACAAATTGCCGAATGTTGCCAAGCTGAGTTTGGCAACAAACAAGTACTTACTTAGCTGATAGCAATTGCAGAGTAATCATCAAATTCAAATATTATCAAACGAGACGAAAGCTAGTTCGGCTGTAGTTACTAGTCAACAAAAAGTGGTCAGGACATGCTGCATCTTTGCTTTAATTCGACCCCTTTTGTCAAATTCGGCTACGACTCCATTGTCAATCCACGCTCAAGCAAGTCCGCCTTACGTCCGGCAAAAACCTAGATAATACTAAATTGCCGAACGCTGCCAAGATGAGTTTAGCAACAAATAAGTACGCAGCTTAATTAACTGAGAGCATTTGTAGAATAATCATCAAATTCAAATATTATCAAACAAGACAAAAGCAAGTTCGGCTGTATCTGCTATTTAACAAAAAAGAGTTATAATTCAACTGTTTTGTTAAATTCTGCTTTGATTCATGATTAATGCAGGCAAATCCGTCTAGTGTTCGCGTCCTACAAATCGCCGAGCGTTGTCAAGCTGGGTTCGGCAACAAATAAGTACATATGCTTATCTAGCTGAAACCATTTGTAAAATAATCAATTAAGAACCCAGATCAAAGCACGCAAATCCGCGTCACGTTCGGCAAAAACCTAGACGATACTACAAAATGCCGAACATTGCCAAGATGAGTTTGGCAACAAACACGTACATATGCTTATGTAGTTGAGAGCGTTTGTACAATAATAATCAAATTCAAATGTTATCAAACGAGACAAAATCAAATTCGTCTGTAGTTACTAGCTAACAAAAAGCAGTATGGCGTGATTAGTTTAATACATCTTGGTTTTAATTCAAGTTTTGGTCAAATCCAGCTTCAATTCAATTACCAATCCAGATTAAAGCAGGCAAATCCGTCTGGCATTCAGCAAAAACCTAGATAATCCTACAGATTTCCGATCGTTGCCAAGCTTAGTTCGGCCACAAGTAAGTACATATGCTGAGAGCGTTTGTAAAATAATCAGTAAATTCAAATATTACCATATCAAACGAAAGAAAGTTTGGCTGTAGTTAATAACTAACAAAAAGGAAGTGTGTTTAGTTTATTGCATCTTTGTTTTAATTCAACTTTTTTGTCAAATTCAACTTCGATTCAATTACTAATCCAGATAAAAGCAAGCAAGTCCGCCTCATGTTCGGCAAAAACCTAGATAATTCTACAAATTGCCGAACGTTGCTACGCTAAGTTTGACAACAAATAAGTACACTCACTTATCTAGCTGAGAGCATTTGTAGAATAATCATCATTCATAGGTGGTAGGCATGTATACTCCATGCCAGACGGGGAGGTACCATGGGCTCCTTAATATTGGGTCTCCGATTTTCTGAGCTCGGTAAGGGCTGCCGGTTACCTTTTCCTTCATCCTTAATCTATTCTCATCCTTATTCTTCCTTCTCGCCCTCACTATCTTCCTATAGGATTAAAAGTCCCAAATTAACAAATAAGATGGCTGTGGTTTCAAGGGTAATAAATTCCGGACGTAAAATCCTGCCCCATTCGGATGTCCGGGAGGGCAGGGCCCAAACGAACATGGTCATCGAAAGTATCAACTTTCTGATTCACTACTGCAACATCCGCGGTATCAGGTCTAATCTTAATGCTATTCACCAACATCTTGAACAATTACAACCTGATATTTTGTTTCTATCTGAAACACAAGTCTCCTCTGAAAGCTCCGAGTCGCCCGACTTGCAATTTCCTCAATACCACTTTCACTCTAACTTTCGATATAAAGGAGCCCTATGTGCCTACATCAAGGACAGAAATGCTTGCAAGAGGGTTTCTTCCTTAGAAAATAAAAATTTTGACATGATTTGGTTTAAACATTCTGGTCCTAATTTTGTGAAATTCTACTGTTGCATTTATAGGTCTCCTAATGACAGTAACTTTTAAGACTTCTTCGATTACCTTAGTATGAAAGTTGACTATCTCCTGTCTCAGTTTCCATGTTGCGATATCTCAATTGTAGGTGATTTTAATGTTCATAACTCTAATTGGCTTCAGTTTTCATCTACTACAAATCCTGCTGGTCATAGTGCAGAAACATTTGGTATTTCATGTGATCTCACACAAACGATGTCTGAATCAACAAGAATCCCTGATAACCCTAACCATACTCCACATCTTCTAGATCTCTTTCTTACATCAAACCCTATTGTTTATAAAATTTCCGTTCTTTCGCCTTTAGGTCTTTCTGACCATTGTCGAATAGAAATCATTTCTACTGTACCTAATTCCACTGTTGTTCGCAAAACCGATAGAACCTTGTGGTGTTTTAAGTCAGCTCGATGGAGTAATTTACGGCATTTCTTTGCAACCTTTCCATGGCATGAATATTGTTTTAAGTCGTCCTCTTCTTCGGACATCGCTCTTTCAGTATCTGAAGTCATCCTCATGGGAATGGAGTTATACATTCCCAAAAAACAGTACCGTATAGGTCATTCACGTTTCCAACCCTGGTTCAATAAGGCTTGTTCTGATGCAATATCTTTAAAAAATAAATGTTACATTAAATGGAAATCTAATAAATCGGTTGACAGTCATGTAGAATACGTTGGTGCTAGAAATATCTGCAAAAGTGTCATCACTAAAACTAAAAAGTTGTTCGAACAACGGAAATGCAATGAACTAGCTACATCTCCTTTAGGCAGTCGTAAATTTTGGTCTTTAGCTAAAGCCATTAGTAAAAACTTTGGAACATCTTCATTTCCCACCCTGACATCTATTGACGGATCTGTAGTTGCTGATTCTGTAGACAAAGCCAATGTTTTTGTGGATTTGTTTGCATCAAACTCGTGTCTCAATGGTTCTGTCAACTCTTCTTCATACGATATGAAACCAATTCATTTTCGTTACAAGCTCTTGGAATCGATCATCAGTAGGCTTGATCTCAATTGGCCCAGACGGTATCCCAGCTACTGTCTTAAAGAAATGTTCCCCCGAACTAGTACCAGTCCTATCTAAGCTCTATACGAGCTCTACGTCTTCTGGGGAATTCCCTTCTTCATGGAAGTTAGCAAATGTTCAACCTATTCCCAAAAAAAGGCCATAAGACCGATCCCTCAAACTACCGACCAATTAAAATCACTTTTATTTTGTCTAAAATCATGGAAAAAGCCATTAATCAGCAACTGCTCACGTTCCTTGAAACTAACAAACTCCTTAGTGACTACCAATATGGGTTTAGGCAAAGTCGTACAACAGGTGATCTTCGTTCATATGTGACCCAAGTTTGGAACAATACAGTAGAGCAGTCCGGTGAAACAGTTGTAGTCGCTTTAGATATCTCAAAGGCATTTGGCCAAGTTTGGCATAAGTGTTTACTTGCCAAACTCACCTCGTTTGGGTTAAATGATACGCTCATCAACTGGGTTTCTAGTTTCCTTGATAAAAGACGAATACGTGTCGTAGTTGATGGCTTTTTTTCAAAAGAAGTTAGCATTAACGCGGGCGTACCACAGGTATCCGTTATAGCGCCTACACTTTTTCTGCTGTACATAAATGACCTTATTTCTTCAACAACTGACCCCATCCATTGCTTTGCTGACGATAGCACTCTTCACTGTAGTTCATCTCAGTCTACTCACAGTGATAATCCACCTTCTATGTCAAATCCAGAAATTAAAGCTGAAATGGCAAATTCAATCAACAAAGACATTCAACGTATTCTCGAATGGGGAAGCAATAATCTAGTTAAACGTAATGCTAACAAAACTCAGTGTTGCCTTGTGTCCGCCAAAAAAGATCGATCATTTCCTGTTGTAAGTATGAATGGAAGTTTTCAGACTCTATTACTCTGTTGGGTATGACTGTATCTTCAAATCTCTCATGGGTTGACCATCTTCTGTCAGCTACCAAAACAGCTGCTCGTAAAATAGGCTTTTTGTACAGATCTAAGCAGTACTTTACCTCTCGACAACTCCTTCTGCTGTATAAGGCCCAAATTCGGCCTCATCTGGAATATAATTCTCACCTCTGAGTTAGTGCTCCCCAATACGCTCTGATATCCTCCTAAGTGTTCCTGGGTGCTTTAGCACGATAGGCCAAATTTAGCCTGTTCAGGTCCACAATCATGAAAAAAACTCAAATGATATGAAAGCAAGTTCGGTTGTAGTTACTAGTTAACGAAAGCGGGTAGGACGTGTTTAGTTTATAATTCACGTTTGTTTTAATTCAACTCTTTGCCAAATTCAGTTTCAAATCGATTACCAATCCAGATTGAAGCAAACAAATCAATTTTTGATTCGGCAAAAACCTAGATAATCCTACAAATTACCGATCGTTGCCAAGCTAAGTTAGGAAACAAATAAGTACATATGCTTATCTAGTTGAAAGCTTTTGTAGAATAATCGTGAAATTCAAACATTATGAAACGAGCCGAAAGGAAGTTCGGTTGTAGTTACTAAGTGGTGGGTCGTGTTTGGTTTAATTTTACTTAGTTTTGTTAAATTCAGCTTCAACTCAAGTACGAATTCAGATTAAAACAAGTAAATCCGCCTAACGTACGGCAAAAACCTAGATAATCCTACAAATTGCCGAGAGATGCCAAACTTAGTTCGGCAACAAATAAGTACATTTATCTAGCTGCGAGCATTTGTAGAATAATAATTGAATTCAAATATAACCAGATAAAAGCAAGTTCAGCTGTAGTTAACAAAAAAAAAGAGTATGGCGTGTTTAGTTTAATACATATTTGTTTTAATTCAACTTTCTTTGTCAAATTTAGCTTCAATTCAATTACCCATCCAGATTAAAGCAAACAAATCCGTCTCGCGTTCGGCAAAAACCTGGATAATCTTACAAATTGCCGAGCGTTGCCAAGCTGAGTTCGGCAACAAGTACATATGCTTATCTAGCTGAGAGCATTTGCAAAATAATTATCTAAAATTTTTAGTAAGCGATTACAGAAATTAAAAACAATTTAGAGAAACCGCTTAATAATGAAAGGCCTTAAAAAATACCTACCCAATAGCATAGCTCCGTTTCTTAACTTACCGTAAAGCCAGAAAAAATAAGTTACTCACCTGAAACAAAAAATATAATTAAAAAACAATTCAATAGAATGGAGTAGCGGCATATTAAGGTGCCGACAATCAATTCTTTGTACTCGATCATAAAAGTGAACACAAAAAACTAATCGAATATTTATCGAGTACGTGATTAAAAATGAAAACATGTACGCGTTATGATTATTTCATGAACACGCTTTGCAAACTTTCACGAATAAAAAATACTAGTAACAATATTATCCTTCTTCTATGCGAGATGCAATAAATTAATGGGTTAATTGCATTTAAGGCGTACATAACTAACTTTGAGTAATAAAGTGAAATTAAGCAACGTTTCGAGCAATGAGACAACGATAATCTTAAACTTGGGTCTAACGCACTAATGATGTGAAGATTGCCTACAGCTAGTTGATATAGTCCCTGTAATTAACGTGTATCTAAAACGTGTCTTTGATGTTATCATGTACGACTCACTTAATTTCTTTACCCCCAAATACACATACATATACACAGTCACACACAGATGTACGCAACCTCCATTACAGAAGCATACAGTAATTATAATAGAACGTGGCTTACATATATATATATATATATATATATATATATATATATATATATATATATATATATATATATATATATATATATATATATATCATATCATATAAATTAGTTATAATTAATTTACATCAACTGAGGTAAATCAGTTACAAACTCACCTACAGGAAAAACTTGTTATATATCTACTAAACTAACCCAATTAACTTTTACTATGTAATTTTACATACATCATCATATGGTATTGAATACACTACGTACGCCAAGGTACAATTTATTTTGCATACATCAATTTTTATTATTCTCGTAAAATTATGAGTTATTAGGTAAAGTTTTAAAGGTTATTTCAATAACGTTTAATTTGATTATACTTATCCACACACAAAGCAACGCATCGCACCATATTTCTCATTATAGAATTTTCCGACACAGTAGTACTTATGACTCATCCTACAACATTAAACAATTTTTTGTTTGATTACTCTTAAGTTACAGAATTAAACATCAAAAAATTCTAATAATCAACGTAAGCATAATTATTATGCGCCTGTTCTTTTTAAATGAGATTCTGCTAGGCTAACCTCAGAAGTTAAAACTTACTTAGTGCCGCATTAAGCCTCTTAATACTTTGTATTTTGCACACCGGCAGTTTTCATGAAATGACTCTCTTCTGCAGTATTGGCTTCCTACTCTTATTGGAAGAACTAACAATAGAACCGTTAGGGATCCGTTAGTAACTTTTAGTACTTTGTGGGTTACATCAGCTTGTACGTCGCTTTCACAAAAACGGCACATGAAACCAACATAATTACAAAATTAATTACTTAAATTGCAATAAGACTTGCGAATAGCAACCAGCTAATTTGTCAACTACTGTCATAATTAATTGTAATTATTAATTAAATGTATCTTTAACTTTTAACCATCACATTTTGCACTTAAATACAAGATTTGTACAGGGTGGCCAACTAAGAATGCGAGGTACTGTATCTGGGAAACTATCCATCGTAGAGGTTTGCGCAAAAAAAAGTCATTACTAAAACGGCCAATACAAAAACCGGAAAAATATTTTTAAGTTTGTGAAATGGCCGCTAGGGGGCGTAGGGGAAATTGGTCACCCTTCGTACACGGGGCACATTCGTACAGTAAGCATAACACTAAAACTAAATGACGCACAAAGACGAGTTTACTTGTATGCATAGACATATCACCCGCCATATTGTTTTAATAACATCGCGCCAATCGCGTCATTCTATGAGTGCCGAGAAGCCGCCACGTGTTTTCGCGCCTAGTGAGTAATTTTTTTACTGAAGTTTACCATCGCATTGTAAGTAGAATTTTTATGTTTTTGGCAAAATGATGATGGCGTATTCATGTTGGCATTGTTTATTTTGCGTTTTAATAACTAATATTTCTATATATAAATTCGAATTTATATAAAGTTGTATTTTAATATTGTGCAACGCTTGGGGTACATTCGGACAGTACTATGGGGGGCACGTTCGAACGCGTACGAATGCTCCCCCTTAGATCGCATTAACAAAAATCATTTGCTTCTAGCAAAATTTAATGTCATAATTTTTAAAAACTAAGTCTTATTAAATTTTAATATTTCGTTGCAGAATCATGGTGCGAACATATAAAAAAAAGGGTACGCGAAGCCAAGAAGTAGATGAGGAGTCCGTAAATTCAGTAATTGAGGAAGTAGTACAAGGACGTTTGTCTTATAGAAAAGCAGCGTTGAAATGCAACATCAAAACATCAACGATGGAAAGCCGAGTGAAGAGATTTAGAGATGCGGTAAAGAATGATAAACCCTCACGTACTTTTCATTCCAAATTCACAAGTCTACAAGTCTTCTCCTTAGAAGAAGAGGCGCGTTTAAAAGACTACATTAGTAATTGTTGCCAGATGCATTATGGGCTCACGACAGTACAAATTCGCAAACTTGCTTATGAATACGCTAAAGCATTGAATGTAAAGTATCCAGCAAAATGGGACGAAAATCAAATTTCTGGCTTAGAATGAATGCGTAAATACAGGGAACGAAATCCAAATTACAGTTTGCGCAAGCCAGAAAACACCAGCGCTGCACGATCATTCGCTTTTAATAAAACCGCAGTTACAGCGTTTTATAATAATTTGACCGAAGTCTTCCAGCGACATAATTTTACTCCCGACAGGATATTTAACTTTGATGAGTCCGGTGTGTCTACTGTTTTGGACACTCCTAAAGTTTTGGCTCCTAAATCACAGAAACAAGTTGGGCAAATCGTTTCAGCAGAAAGAGGCGAACTTGTTACTTTTGGTGCTATAATTTCAGCAAGTGGAAATACTATCCCACCGCTATTTGTATTTCCACGTGTGCACTACAAAGACCATTTCCTTGAAGGTGCACCTGAAGGAAGTATCAGGGTTGCAAATAGAAGTGGATGGATAAATACTGACATATTTGTTTCAGTATTAAAACACATTCAGAAGCACACATTGAGCTCTAAGGATCATCCGATGTTATTATTATGTGATAATCACGAAAGCCACATCAGTTTACAGGCTATAACGTATGCTCGAGATAATGGAATAACGTTTGTGTATTTTCCTCCACACACAAGCCATCGCTTGCAACCGTTAGATGTTGGAGCATTTGGGCCTTTTAAGTCTAAGTTGAAAATAGCGTTTAATAACTGGCATATCATGAATCCGGGAAAAACGGTCAGCATTTACATTATTCCTAAACTGGTTAAACTTGCGTATATGGAATCTTTTACAGCGAAGAATATTACAAGTGGATTTGCTAAGCCAGGCATATGGCCGGTCAATGAAATGGCCTTCAGCAATGAAGATTTTGCCCCTATTAATGTGTATACTTCAAATACTTCTGAAAATATTGCACCCAACCCGGAAACAAATTCTGTCACTCTAGAACCACAACCTTTTATTAGTTTGCCACCGGCTGATATGAATGAGGAAGATCTGCTACCAGAGAGTAATAGAATACAGTCTCGTCCGTCATCTGCTTCCTTTTCCAAGATCACCAAGAAATTATCACCGAAACTTGCGAACCTTCCACCTTTACAGCCGAGACTACACCTGAACCGACTATTAATATTCCCATAACACCAGAAGTCATAAGACCCTATCCTACAGTTGTAAGAAGCGGAAACACCAAAAAAGGAAGAAAACCGGGCAAGTCCTGTATTTACACTGATACACCTGAAAAAAATGCACTAGAAGAGAGACATAGACAGAAAGAAATGAAAAAACTAGAACAGGAAAGAAAAGCCAGAGCTAAGGAAGTGAAACGTTGTGTGCTTTCGAAACCAAAGAAAAAGAAAGCTAAAATAATAGAAAGTGATTCGGAAGAATCCGAAGAATCCCAAATAAGCTTACATGAAAGCTCTCCTCTCCGCTGGATTTCGAAACCGATGAAGATTCCGATACAAATAATGATGTGACACTGACACCAGAGAATATCAAAGATAACTGTTATATTTTGGTAAAGTTTCTAATGAAAACATCTATAGTATATTACATGGGAAAAGTCCTTAAACATTATTCACCAATGGAGCTGAAAGTTTCCTATCTTCGCAAGAAACCAGGGTGTTGGTCTTTTGTTTTCCCCGATGTGGAAGATATCCACACATTGTATATCGATGACGTTGCTAAGATCCTCCTTGATCCTCAACAACGGTCACATTGTACAGCAAGAAGGTCAAGACTGTTTACTTTTGCAATTAATTTAACTAATTTTAATGTTCAATAACTTTAAAGTTAAATATTATTAAGTTAGTTGGCTTTTTAATTAACCTATCTGAATCTACCCCATGGTGTGCCAAAGTACCACACCTGCTGTCCGAAAGTACCCCATACGTGGGGTGCGCTCGTACAAATATCTTATCCTAGAAAAATCGCAATAACTTTTAAGCTTTTAAAATAGTAGATTCAGACTTTTTTGTAATTAACTACAATATATTTACTACACTTATGCGCATAAGCTAGATAAATAAGTCCGTTAATCATAAACTAAGTAACAAAAATGTAAAAATATGAAAATGTAAACTTTCACCATTAACACTCATAATAAAATACTTATCTTTTTGGGATTTTTTAATGGTGTACTTTAAATTATACAATCTAAACGTTTCGATAACACTTACAGTTATCTTCGTCAGTAGTAATGTTTGTTAAAAATTGTTAAAGATGTAGTAAACAATTTTGTCAAATTTGAAAAATGTAAAAAGTGTACGAAGGGTGACCACTCTCCCTTAACTGCAATATTGAATCTAAAAAAGTGATGTTTCTGTGAATTCTGCTATATTAACCTAATAAAAAAATAACTGATCTTTGAAGTCGAGGATAATCTGAACTTTTTTTGTTTGGCACTTTTTGACGTATCTATAAAAATACAGTGGTGGGGGGTATTCAAAGGTTTCCTTAAATCACCCCCCGTATCTTCGAAACGGCTAATCCGATTGTAACAAACTTGGGCGCGTTGAAAAGAGCTTTTCTTGGGCTACAAATGTTAAAATAATTGAAGTTTTGTTAGTTTCACATGTCTTCGCTAGAGGGCTTTGTTCGACATTCCGGCAGAAATGGTTAATTTTCGCAAAACAATTAAATGCATTGGTATGACTTTTTTTCATGTACAAGTAGCTAAATGATGCCTAAACAAGCTCGCGAAAACCGCATCTCGATATCTTGTTCCTAACCTAAAATATCGGCAAAAGAAAACTTTATATGAAAATCCCTTAAATTTTTATTTTTTACTATATTTTCTGGAATTGTTTCTATTATGTAAGTTGTGGCCCTAAAAAGGACCGATTTAAAGGAGGAAGGTTTTTAATGCCCCCGTAAATGCTTGAAATGCTGACCATCACTCTGTGCATTGCTGAGTCCTCATATGGGTAGACAAAACTGCAGCTTCAATTTCGGCTCTCGGTATGTTACGTATTGCGTTACGAATCCGATTTTTCATATCTTCTCTAGTAGTAGTCCGAAACACGATGTCCTTTAAGCGCCCCCATAAATAAAAATCGATGCAAGTTAAGGCTGGCGATCGTGGAGGCCATGGAAACAGACTTCCTCTTTCAACTCAACGCTGTTGAAATGTTGCATTAATATGCTCTCGCACATTAATAGCAGAATGTGCTGGGTAACCATCCAACTGCAAAAACAATTTTTGCCTTGTTTCCAGAGGCACATCTTCCAACAACAACGGTAATTGATTGGCCAAAAAGTCAAGAAATACATTGCCATTTAGGGGTTGCTCGAAAAAATATGGTCCAATAATTCTTCCCCAGTATGACACACCATACATGTAAACTCCAACGTCCTTGGCGCTGAACTTCACGCAACCAATGGGGATTTTCTGCAAACCAATAATGCATATTGTGCAAATTGACTCTCCCATCACTACCGAAGGTAGCTTCATCGGTCCAAAGAATTTGAAATAAAAATTCTCTATTTTCGCGTATCATGCCTAACATCCAATGGCAATAGTCTAACCTTCGATCAAAATTTTCCTCTTTCAAGACCTGATGCAAAACGACATGATCGGTGCATTCTTAAAGTAATTAAGAAAAGTTTAAATGAACCCCTATATACAGGGTGTTCTAAAAGTCCATCAAGAAACTCCGGGAGGCAGTTTGTAAAGAAATTTTTTTCCGGATTGTCATTTGTTTGCAAGTTACTTACGGCTTGTCAAAGACCGATTTTTTTAAATTTTCTTTTTAAATAACTTCTGCAGTTGAAAGTCGATTAGTCTCTCATTTGAGATACTTACTAATTAGATCAAGTTCTATTGGAGCAGTAATAAGAAAGTTCCATTATGCGCCGTTAAAGGGCACTTTACCTAAAACTCAAAATTTTTTTTGATGATAAATTTTTCCTCTTGCCAAATATCGCAAAAATATGAACATTATTATAAAGAGAAACAATATTAGAAAATGTTATGTGCTCATTATACAAGCCGATAAATGGAACCGTTTAGTCAGAAATCGCTTATGTTATGTGCGTAGTATTTTCTCTTGTATTGCTGTTTAGTTTTTTTTCAGTTTGTCCTGTAATTGGTACTTGTTTCTGTTGGACAAATAAAATGTATTATTATTATAAAATAGGAGAATCTGCCATACTTTGTTCGTGTAATTCCACTATCTAACGCCATCTCTTTGTAAAACCAGAATCGTTAATAAACAAAATAAAAAAATTGGTCTTTGACAAGCCCTAACTTACAAACAAATGACGATCCGAAAAAAAATTTCCTTACAAACTGCTATTATTTTAGCTCGTAGAATCTCTTCCCGGAATTTCCTGATGGGACTTTCAGAACACCCTGTATTTTGATGGCCATTAGAACTTACCTATGGTCCTTCAAAATATTTTGAACCGTTGTCCGTGATATGCCCAACTCAGTGGATAATGCTCTTGTGCTAACATGAGGATTTCCTTCAATATAGCCCAGTACACGGATAACATTTTCTTGTGTTCTTCCAATTCTTTGCCGTTGAAACGTAGGCCGAAAACTACCATTGGCTCGTAAGCTCGCCACTAATCGGGGAGAAATTCTTACATCGCAAGGATGCCGATTTGGATATCGAGCCGCGTAAACTCTTTTAGCTACTGCGGGATTCTGAAGACGTTCAAAATAAACCGCAAGCATATCAACAGCTTCATTATTCGTAAAACGCATTTTGAAAGCACAAAAATTGCTCAAAGTAACGCGAAAGTATTGACAACTATTGACAATTTGAGGATTATGTATGTTTTGTTTAGGTATCTGTTTCCATTGCCTGCTTCTATTAATTGTATTTTTCGTATATATCCACAGTGAATATGCATTTAAAAAATACAAAAAATAGGCCTTTCGTATAACTTTTAGCATTGCTTACTTGCCCGTAGTAATTTCAAAAAGGGTGATTTTATTCTGGTGAATAAATTTACAAAAATTTCAAATCGCAATTTGTAGGTAACCTATTCAGAGCCGAAATTGAAGCTGCAGTTTTGTCTACCCATAAGAGGCCTCAACAATGCACAGAGTGATGGTCCGCATTTGGAGCATTTACGGGCGCATTAAAAACCTTCCTCCTTTAAATAGCTCCTTTTTAGGGCCACAACTTACATAATAGAAATAATTCCAGAAAAATTAAATTCCAATTTAAGGTATTTTCGTACAAAGTTTTCCTTGGCCGATATTTTAGGTTAGGAACAAGATATCGAGATGCGGTTTTCGCGAGCTTGTTTAGGAATCATTTAGCTAATTGTTTATGAAAAAAAGTCATACCAATGCATTTAATTTTTTTGCGAAAATTAACCGTTTCTGTCGGAATGTCGAACAAAGCCCTCTAGCGAAGACATGTGAAACTAACAAAACTTCAATTATTTTAACATTTGTAGCCCAATAAAAGCTCTTTTCAACGCACCTAAGTTTGTTAAAATCGGATTAGCCGTTTCGAAGATACGAGGGATAAGGAAACCTTTGAATACCCCCCCCCCCCCCACTTTATTTTTATAGATACGTCAAAAAGTGCCAAACCAGAAAAGTTCAGATTATCCTCGACTTCAAAGATCAGTTATTTTTTTATTAGGTTAATATAGCAAAATTCACAGAAACATCACTTTTTTAGATTTAAGATTGCAGTTACGCCCCCTAGCAGCCATTTCAGAAACATGGAAATATTTTCCAGGTTTTTGTATTGGCCGTTTTTTAGTAATAACTTTTTCTTTCCGCAAGCCTCTACGATGTAGTTTCCCAGATACAGTACCTCACATTCTTAGTTGGCCACCGTGTACATTAATAGGTACACTTTAAAGTTAATTCAGAATGCATTTACACCTCGTTATGAAACTAAATTAGGCAACACTAAGTTACTAAGTTACTTAAATGGCAGCTTACTTACGAAAAATCGACATCTACTACGAAAATACTTTCGTAACGCTTTTTAATGCTATGGCAAGTTTAGATTTTGAGCTCTTAATTACTCCATTGTTCGTTTAATTAACAGAATTTAATTAAGCCTTGCTATAGTTTACTATTCCCCATAAAAAAAATTTTGCAAGGCCTGTGAGTACCTACATAATTACCAGCGAATCTCCCAAGTTCTATCATAATCGTAACTATTGATTCATTAGTTGGGCGTTAAATTAATTATAAAACAAAAGATCGCGAATAACTAAATAATTGCAAGCTAATTTGTCAATTAAAATAATAGTTAATTGTAATTAATTAATACACTGCTTACATGTTTCAGTTACACGTTAATTGATTAGCTCTTTAATGCTTATTAAAAATATTTCGTTATGAAACAAAATTAATTACGTATAAACCAAAAATGGTTATCGACTAAGCAATAAGCTAAGTTAAGATTTTTTCATTACATGATTTTCCACTTAATTGACAAAAATTGTGTCATTCGCAGTCATTAACTCGTAATACCTCTTCATAGAACATTTTACAAGATCCGAATAATTACGTAATTATCAGATAATGTACCTATAGTACTATAATTAACAATAATACTCCAAATTATTTAAGCTATTTCAAGTACTATTAGCATTTGTAGTTTGTAGCAAACATGCAAAAAAAAAATCAGGATTACCTATACAAATAATTAAGTAATTAACTTCTAACTTACTAATTAGTACCTAAATAACGTTTAATTAACAAAAATTTGCAACCTGTTTCAATCAAATTTAACAATTTTCAGTTATTGATCCGTTTACAGCAATATAAAATAATAGTGCATTTTTACCACGTAACAGTGTAATCCTGAAATAACCAAGCTTAATTACGCAAATAATAAAGTAACTAGTTTCTAATTCGCCAATAACAGCCTTAAGTTGGATGTAAAGTAAAAACATTTTCCACCACTTTATATACTAATCTCATGTCTATTTTTATCCGTTAATTACAACATCCAGTTAATTAGAGCAGAATTAGCAAAAATTAAAAACATTTCAGTTAATTAGAGCAGAATTAGCAAAAATTAAAAACATTTTAAAGTGATTAACCCTCTCAATCATTTTTTAACTCACTGTTAACGCTAAATTTGATAAGAATTGCAAATAATTACATAATTAATTGTAATTACAGGATGCTTTTCCAATTACTGTCTTACTTTACGTATAGTCCAGTGACTTTAGCAACACTTTCAAATAATGATCCAGTGTATCATTTTCTTATAACCTAATTACAGAATTCTCCACTTAAATCCATTTTTAATCCATTGTAATACTAATGTTAATTAATTTAAACCAATAAAGGTAAAACAAAAATAATAACAAAATTATGTTACTTAAATGCAACAAGACTTGCGAATAATCACAAATAATTAATTGTAATTATTCACTAATTACCATTAATCAATTATTTGATAACTCACCTTAAAAACTAAATTTGACAAGACTTGCAAATAATAAGGTAATTAATCACTTATTTACAGGTTGATTTTCGAATCACTGTCTTAATTTATGTCTACTTCCGTGATTTAACAACGATTTGGAATAATACTCCTGTGAATAATTTTTTATCTCTTAATTACTACATTTTTCATTTAAACCCCCTTCTAATCCATTATCACTATTGTAACATTAATTAATTTAAACCTCGTTATAAAAGAATGGTGAAACAAACAATGACAAAATTATTTACTTAAATTGCAACAAAAGTTGGGAATAATTTTGTCATAATTAATTGGAATCCTATGAAGATATTTTCGTAACGCTTTTTAATGCTATCGTAAGTTTAGATTTTGAACTCTTAAATACTCCATTATTCGTTTAATTAACAGAATTTAATTAAGCCTTGCTATAGTTTACTATTCGCCATAAAAAAAATTTTGCAAGGCCTGTGAGTACCTACATAATTACCAGCTAATCTCCCAAGTTCTATCATAATCGTAACTATTGATTCATTAGTTGGGCGTTTAATTAATTATAAAACAAAATATCGCGAATAACTAAATAATTGCAAGCTAATTTGTCAATTAAAATAATAATTAATTGTAATTAATTAATACACTGCTTACATGTTTCAGTTACACGTTAATTGACTAGCTCTATTTTAATGCTTATTAAAAATATTTCGTTATGAAACAAAATTATGCAACAAGCTTTATAACAAAATTAATTACGTATAAACCAAAAATGGTTATCCACTAAGCAATAAGCTGAGTTAAGATTTTTTCATTACATGATTTTCCACTTAATTGACAAAAATTGTGTCATTCGCAGTCATTAACTCGTAATACCTCTTCATAGAACATTTTACAAGATCCGAATAATTACGTAATTATCAGATAATGTACCTATAGTACTATAATTAACAATATTACTCCAAATTATTTAAGCTATTTCAAGTACTATTAGCATTTGTAGTATGTAGCAAACATAAAAAAAAATCAGGATTACCTATACAAATAATTAAGTAATTAACTTCTAACTTACTAATTAGCACCTAAATAACGTTTAATTTACAAAAATTTGCAACCTGTTTCAATCAAATTTAACAATTTTCAGTTATTGATCCTTTTACAGCAATATAAAATAATAGTGCATTTTTACCACGTAACAGTGTAATTCTGAAATAACCAAGCTTAATTACGCAAATAATAAAGTAACTAGCTTCTAATTCGCCAATAACAGCCTTAAGTTGGATGTAAAGTAAAAACATTTTCCACCACGTTATATACTAATCTCTTGTATATTTTTATCCTTTAATTACCACATCCAGTTAATTAGAGCACAATTAGCAAAAATTAAAACATTTTAAAGTGATTAACCCTCTCAATCATTTTGTAACTCACTGTTAACGCTAAATTTGATAAGAATTGCAAATAATTGCATAATTAATTGTCATTACGGGATGCTTTTCCAATTACTACTTTATCCCAGAAACTAATTTGTCTCTACTTGGATAATAAACCAAGAATTAATTTTTATTGCTAACCTTACATTCAGGAAAAAAATACATTTTTGTTAAATAACTTGGCAACGTTGCATTTTATATGTACAAATCTATACATCGTTGAAAAGCTTATTCATTAGGCTATCCAAAATGTAATGATATACAAGGTGTTCCATTTAAAATAAAAAAGTTGATACCCCTACTTTTACGAATCACTCTGTAGGTGCAAAAATATTTTTAAGTTGTGCACGTATTGGAACCATATAACTTTTGTATAAATGATTTTAATTAACAGCGAAGCCACAATCTTCCGTCGCGTGACGCTTTGGACACCTAGTATAAATATCTCCTCTTCCGCACTCGTTAATCCATGTTTTTGGTGTTGTGATGTTTTGTGTTATTGTGTAGTTTGCAATCATCAGATGTGGTTATTTTTTGTGTAAAAAAAGGGAGCCTGCTATCTCCTAGGGGAGGTCGTCAAAAAATTGAGTTAGGATTGCGGGGGGGGGGGGGGGTGAATTTTCGTTTGAGTTTTTTTCCGTGAGAATTTAGGAAAACGTTAGTTATAAGGAGTGGCAAGGATCTCGCGGGTTGAGATTGTGCCGCCAAAAATTCTTTTGTGTGCGGTTTTTCTGCAGATATTCTGTGTGTGATGAGTGGTATGTTTGTGTGTAACTTGTGTATTCGTCGTTCACAGGAAGCGATTGAGAAAAGGTGATTGGGGTTTATATTTGTGTATATGGGTGGTCGGAAATCTATAACAGGGCGGATGTACGTTTTGTAGGTGTGTTGTAGTGTTATGGGGTGGCAACCGGAGGGTGCCCAGTAGGTTCGCTTGGTTTCTAATCCTATTAAGTGTTCTTTGTAGACCAGGGAGCCAATCAAAGGTTCTAGTGAAAAGGATTCCTAAGTAGGCGACTTCGTGTTGGAGTGGGAGTCTTTCTTGATTTAGGGCGAGGGAAACATTTCTGTCGGTAAGCTTTGGGAATTTATCTTCGGTGTAGTTAGGATGTCGGAATAGGGTTGTTTAGGTTTTGGTGGGATTGACGGGGACTCTCCACCGGTTCGCCCAGTTGGAAAAGTTCCAGAGGATTTTGGATATGAGGTGGGAAGCTGTTTCGCTGTTCCGATTAACGATCCAGAAGGTGGTGTCATCCGCAAACTACGCAACGACTACTCCCGGTTGGGTAATTTCGGGAATATCGGATGCGAAGATAGTGTAAAGGATCGGGGCTAAGGCAGAACCTTACGGTACGCCTCCCGTAGGTAGAAAGGAATAGGAGGTTTTCCCTACTTCGACCCGAACTGACCGAATGGTCAGGTACGAGAGCAAGAGTTTGGAGAAGGGGTCGGGTATGTTGACGTTTCGGATATTGTGTAGGAGACGAGCATGCCAGACCCTGTCAAATGCTTGCTTAATGTCCAGAAACACAGTCAGATTGCATTGCCTGTGATTGAATGCTCTGGTTTCCGTAAGTAGCTTCAACAAGGGATCGTGACACGTTGGGTTGGGACGGAAGCCGAATTGGGTGTTGGGGAGGAGGTCGTTGTATTCCAGGTGGTCAACCCGACCGGTCACTTCCATTAAGTACGCCTTCCTCCTGTCCATTAGGTATTTTCTTGGAATCCAATTCATAATTAGGTGCACATTACGTACTCATCTTTCAGTATTTACCGCAAAAATAAAATTAATCCAGATCTCCAACACCCAATTGAAAAAAAAATTGAGTAATCGCAGAGATTTTGTACTGAAAAGTACCACATAATTAGATCTAATTGATTGCTTTAATTGCAAATAAACTTTATAAAATATACATGGTATACTAATTTGGGAGGGACCAACTTACCAGACGCTAGAGCCCCCATCCCCCAAACTGAATGTGCCAATATATTTTATAACAAAAAATGCTACATAATTAACTGTTAAATAAGTGCCGTAATTTCAACCAAAAACTCAAAAAAGGCCCCTCTTGAACTATTAGATAAGTAGTTCATAAGTGCTACAGCCGCTTAGCACAAAAATGGATCTAATTTGAAGAGGCTGCTCACATTACGCTGGAGCCCCCCTCCCCCAACTAAAAATGGATATGCTAATTCCTTTTGTATACAAAAAGTGCCACATATTTTAACTGCTAATTAGGTGCTTTATTTTCGAATAAATTTCAAAGAAATACATGATATACTTAAAACTACTAAATAAGTAATTTAAAAATTATTATAAATTTTATTAAATCTATATAAATAAAATGTAATCGCCAAATGTGGCTGACTCACCATTACACCAGAGCCCCCCCCCAACTAAAAAATGAATATGCCAATTCATTTTATAAACAAGAAGTACCACATAATTGACTGCTAAATAGGTGCTTCAATTGAACTACTGGATAAGTAGATCACAAGTGCGCTACAGCTGTAGGTGCATAAAAATTTATCTAATTTGGAAGGGCTAACTTACCATTACGCTGTAGCTACCCCTCCCCCACCCAACTAAAAAATGAAAAAGGGGCCACATAATTAACTGCTAATTAGGTGCCTTCATATCAGATCAAATTTCTAAAATTTTATACAATTACCACTTTTGATCTACTGGATAAGTAGTTCACAAGCGCGCTTCAGCCGTTTAGCACAAAAAGGAATCTAATTTGAGAGACTAACTTATCATTACGCTGGAGCATCCCCCCACCTAAAAATGAATATGCCAAATACAGCTTGTACTCAAAAAGTACCGCATGATTAACTGTTAAATAGATGCTTTAATTGCAACTAAAATATGTAAAAACTACGTGATATACTACTAAAATGACCCCTCTTGAACTATTGGATAAGTAATTCATAAGTGCGCTTCTATATTCCGGCGATTTTCTATTCCGGTTGCCGAACACGACTTCATCCGATACTGCACTTTTAGACACAATTCTATGTAATTTGTGGATATAGGGAGGATCTTTTCAACTACGCAAAAAGTTTGAAAAACGTTGCCGAATTCAACTTTGCCTCACTCGGCAATTTAAAACATATTTGTAATTCTATTAATCAACTCGTTCAAGTATATCCTGCTCTTATTGAGAGATAGTTGTTCGTGTTTGGAATTTATATTTTAAAATAGATCGCAAAGACTAGACCATTATACCACCAAGTCTAACTATGAACATTTTATGTCGTTGCCGAACTTGGTATCGCTTATGTCGGCAATTCCATACACATCTAATCCTAGTTTTAGTACATCTGGTATAACTTGCATTTATAGTATAGATCACTTTAGCCGTATATAAATTAAAAATTAATGAGATACGAAGGTTTTATATTCCAGTTGCCTAATTCGGACACACCTCATACTGCACTTTTAGACGCAATTATATGTAATTTGTTGATATAGGGAAGAGCTTTCCAACTACGCCCAACAAGACTAAAACTGGAACTATTAATAACGCTGTAGTTTTTTTGTTGTCGTTGCCGAATTCAACTTTGTCTCACTCGGCAATTTAAAACTAATGTGGGAAGCACTATTGTTTAATGACATTATATTTAATATCGTCTCATTCTATTTACCAACACATTTAGGTATATTCTGTTATTATTGATAATTTGCTTTTAGATAATAGATAACTTAGATTGTTGCTGAACAAACGTGGCCATTTTAGTAATAATTTACTGTAACTTGAACGCTAATCTCAAATCACTAAATTTTAGTATCTACATTACATAATTTTGCCAAATTTGGCTTCACCTCGTCCGGGAATTCCAATACGCACATCAATATAGTTTTTTTCACATTTTGATGTAATTTAACACTCCCAGTCTAAATCACTTTCTCCAGTTACTTAATACAGAATTAAAAATATAAATCCGATTCCCGTTTAGACACAGTTTCATGTAATTTAGTTCGACGTTGCAGATAACTTTATTCCACCATTAATAGCGTTGTATATATTTTAGACGTTGCCTTGCTCGCAAATTTAAAGCACATTCCGAAACTACCATTATTATTCTTCAAGTTCTTATTAATAGTTAGTTGTTCGTCGAGTTTACGCGCTTGAACAAAACTATAATCACTAATCGTAACTGTATAAATGATTGGCCGAAACAAAATATTTTGGCATCGTTCTCTCGGCAATTCCATACACATTTAAATTTAGTTTTAGCACATCTGATACAACTTGCGGTTATAGTATAGATCACTTTATCCAACTAGATTATACAACTTAAAAATGTAACAAAATGTGTATATTTTATATTCCGGTTGCCGAATTTGGCCTCACCTGATACTGTACTTTTAGACATAATTCTATGTAATTTATTGATATTGTTGCCAAACTCAGCTTTGCCTTACTCGGCAATTTAAAAGACATATAGAAAGTACTATTGTTTATAGACATTAAATTTAGTAACGTCGCATTCTATTTACCCCCGCACATTCAAGTATACAGTGTTATTATTGATAGACCATTATACCACTAAGGCTAAGTATGTATATTTTATAATGTAGTTGCCGAACTTGGTATCGCTTCTCTCGGCAATTACATTTAAATGTAGTTTTAGCACATTCCGATACACCTTGCATTTACATTATGGATCATTTTATCCAATTAGCATATACAATTTAAAAATGAATCGAAATATGCAGATTTTATATTCCGGTTGCCAAACTTGGCCTCACCTGATACTGCACTTTCAGACACAATTTTATGTTGATATTGTGAAAATCTTTCAAACTACGCTAAATACGACTAACACTGTTACCACTTGCAACGATATAGTTTTTTGTCGTTGCCGAATTTAGCTTTGCCTCACTCGGTAATTTAAAATATATTTGGCAAGCACGATTGTTTATTGACAGTAAATTTGTTATAGTCTCATCCTATTGACCATCACATTCTGTCGTTATTGTTAATTAGCACGATCGGCAATTTGGGCACAGATCATTAACATTAACCACTAGTCTGCCCAACTTAGTCAAGTGTTCAGGTCTGCGCGGAATTTTGTTTTTAAACAGTACGGAGCAAATTTTGAATTGTTGCCGATCCCTGCTTTTCTCGGCAATTCGATGAAAGATTCGACGTAATGCTTGTAACTCCACCGTTTTATAATTGATGTTCACAAGGCGTGATCTTAACGTTTCTAAATTAAAGTACGTAGGATTTTATAACGTGGCCGTACTCACTCTATCACAATGGGTGTATCTAAGTACCTAAGATGTTGTTTGCTTTGTATCATATCACGTTCGCCGTATCGGTGATGTCACCGACAGCCAGTACTGAAAGAGTTATTTGATAAGTGAATGTCTTTATCGATTTTATCTGAAAGCGGCGTTTGTTTAGAAAGGATGTAGATTATGGTATTTTTAAAAGAGAATAATCAGTCTTGTACGCGGCTCGATTAATCAAGGTTGTTTTGTTTGAACGTCAATAACTAATATACATTTGAGCACATGCGCATATTTTACTGGACATTGCGGTATGCGTTGGTAAAATACAAGGTGATCCGTATTGAACTTAAATTTTAAAAATAAAATGTCATCATCGAATATTAAATAAGAAAAGTAAATTTAAACATTAAACTGATTATGTAAAAGATCAACAGTGGGAAATTTGTTTCTCATAGCAAGTTTAAAATAATCAATGTTAAATTTCATTTCATGATTCAATATTGTGAAATACTGTTTTGGCAACGTTTAATTAGTAAACAAAAACACCTTGTAAGAGTGTGTAGTCATGGCCAAAAATAATTTTAATCGACCTACTATAAATCATTTTGCCAATTTCCACTTCAATTATATAGTGTATTTTAAATATATTTGTGATAAATTGCCCTATTGTAAAAATGCTAATAAATAAATCTTAGGAACACACTTAGGTGGTCCTACAAATCATTCTAGACCTTTTTGAAGTAAGTTGTTGCTCGTATTTAAATAATGTTATTAATAATCATTGCATCCACTTTAAATAGAGAGAAAGTTAAAACTGTTATACATTGAAATTAATCGCATAAAGCGAAATCTGTACGGCATTCACAAAATGTCATGTTAAGATTGTATATTGGGTAAACGGCTAGTACAATAAAGTGTTATTCAAGGAAACTGGATAAAATGGCAAGAAAGTGTGTTAAGAGACGAGAAAGTGAATTAACTTAAACCGAGGCCAGCAGAAGAAAAAACTAGTTCAAATATTCAAATATAACAAAAATTATAGAGCTGGCAACACTGTGAATTATGGTATACGTTGCAAACAATAAGCAGACATTTCAAACTTACATCACATTCATTTGTTTTTTGACAGTGTTGTCAACTAGTCCAACGCGAATAATTATTAGCAGCATTAATTAATAATACAGCATTGCCAATTCTCATGTTTTTATACAAAAGGTCCGGCAACAATGTCTTAGCAGAGTCGCCAATTATTCAAATGGAATTTTTTCGTTTAATTACACATAATCAAAGGTTTTTACTCCTAATGCTAGAAAAAAATATATATGATCCAATTTTATAAAATGTATTTTGTAAGTTTTACGAAAGAGTCATAGTACTTATATATCGAATCTCGATTGCAAAATGTAACCGTGCGTTAAAAAATAATTACTAAAAAACGTTCAGTTTTTTTTAAGAACAGCTCGATCAGTATAAAACTAGTTTTTAAAAATAAACCTTTAATAATTATAATGGAATGATAACAATTATGAAAGCTTCACAAAAGTGAAAAGCTGTCAAAAATCTGTTCTACAACTGAATTGTATTGCGATTTATTTACTCTCGTATAAACCACCTGTTGCGTACGAAATGAATTATACTAATAGCGACTAATTTAACGATTCGCAATGACATTAACAACGCTTTAGAAGAACGAGCGTAGGTGTTCGAGCATCCTTGACATAAGAGAAAATAGTGATGACTTTGAATTAATCAATTTTCGAAAAGGTGTTAAAAATCAATAAAATTTACACTTATTTGCATACGAATAGGAGAGATATTTGTGTAAGTGAACAAAATTGGTTAAATTTGGCGCCAGTCTTTTTAGTAGTACATTAACACGAAGATACGATTATTTACAACGCATTTAACACGTTTTGGCCACGCAACTTTTATATAATTGCTAGTTTTGAGAATGGAATGAGGTCGTGGACGAGGTGAAGTTCAGAATAACAACAGAAAAAATGTTGACACGGAAATTAAGACTTGAAATCGTGCAAGTCATTCTTTATGTTAAGAATTTAACAAAACAAAACTGCATTCGAATATAAATAACTGGAGTTCATTATTTTACGCTTCAGAAAAAATGAAAGCCACTAAACTGCCCTAAAGGGTATCTGATCATTTCCGTATTTCAATAATTTGCGTTCAAGCAATTTACTAAACGCAGATTATTGTACATTTAACTTTACTCTAGGACTAATCTATTACTGACACCTATGACGATAAGCACCTCATTTAATGTAAAAGTAGTAGTAGTGAGGGTTCTTATCGCACTCCAATAGTTCTATGAGTTGTATCATACTGCTAGAAAACGTTTTGCTAAATATTTCTGAGCCATGTTTATTAGGAGCTATTCTTAGAGCTCTTGTGGTGCTGCCACAACTCCCATGCGGTTAGATATTCAAAAAAAAATTAGCATCAGCATACCAAGTGCGATCTCAAAATTGGCGATAGCTATTTGACTATCACAATTACATCTTTTTACCTTTATCATTATCTATAGAACTCTTGTAGTGCTACCCAGAACTCTTAAGTAAAGTCACACTTTCTAAAAATGTTTACACCCCCTTAGGGATATGGAAAACGAAATTTTTATAGAACCCTGACAACGGTTTGTGAGTCAAGTTTATTAGGAGTTATTAGATCTCTTCTGGTGCTCAGAACTCCCAAGGAAAGTTACATTTTCAAAAACGTTTTACACCCCTCGTGTACTTGGAAAAATTTTGATGAAGACAAAATTTCCATTGATAATAATGAATTCTGAGCCATGTTTATTAGGAGTTATTCTTAGAGCTCTTGTGGTGCTAACCAGAACTCCCATGCGGTTAGATTTTCAAAAAAAAATTAGCATCAGCATACCAAGTGCGATCTCAAAATTAGCGATAGCTATTTGACTATCACAATTACATCTTTTTACCTTTATCATTATCTATAGAACTCTTGTAGTGCTACCCGGAACTCTCAAGAAAAGTCACACTTTCAAAAAATGTTTACATCCCCTTGCGGATATAGAAAATGAAATTTTTATAAAACCATGATAATAACGGTTTGTGAGTCATGTTTATAAGGAATTATTAGAACTCTTGTGGTGCTCCCAGAACTCCCAAGGAAAGTTACATTTTCAAAAACGTTTTACACCCCTCGTGTACTTGGAAAAAGTTTGATGAAGATGACAATATTTCGATAGAACATTGATGATAATGATTTCTGAGCCATGTGTATTAGGAGTTATTAATAGAGCTCTTGTGGTGCTAGCCAGAACTCCCATGCGGTTAGATTTTCAAAAAAATTTACCATCAGCATACCAAGTGCGATCTCAAAATTGGCGATAGCTATTTGACTATCACAATTACATCTTTTTACCTTTATCATTATCTATAGAACTCTTGTAGTGCTACCCAGAACTCTTAAGTAAAGTCACACTTTCTAAAAATGTTTACACCCCCTTAGGGATATGGAAAACGAAATTTTTATAGAACCCTGACAACGGTTTGTGAGTCAAGTTTATTAGGAGTTATTAGATCTCTTCTGGTGCTCAGAACTCCCAAGGAAAGTTACATTTTCAAAAACGTTTTACACCCCTCGTGTACTTGGAAAAATTTTGATGAAGACAAAATTTCCATTGATAATAATGAATTCTGAGCCATGTTTATTAGGAGTTATTCTTAGAGCTCTTGTGGTGCTAACCAGAACTCCCATGCGGTTAGATTTTCAAAAAAAAATTAGCATCAGCATACCAAGTGCGATCTCAAAATTAGCGATAGCTATTTGACTATCACAATTACATCTTTTTACCTTTATCATTATCTATAGAACTCTTGTAGTGCTACCCGGAACTCTCAAGAAAAGTCACACTTTCAAAAAATGTTTACATCCCCTTGCGGATATAGAAAATGAAATTTTTATAAAACCATGATAATAACGGTTTGTGAGTCATGTTTATAAGGAATTATTAGAACTCTTGTGGTGCTCCCAGAACTCCCAAGGAAAGTTACATTTTCAAAAACGTTTTACACCCCTCGTGTACTTGGAAAAAGTTTGATGAAGATGACAATATTTCGATAGAACATTGATGATAATGATTTCTGAGCCATGTGTATTAGGAGTTATTAATAGAGCTCTTGTGGTGCTAGCCAGAACTCCCATGCGGTTAGATTTTCAAAAAAATTTACCATCAGCATACCAAGTGCGATCTCAAAATTGGCGATAGCTATTTGACTATCACAATTACATCTTTTACCTTTATCATTATCTATAGAACTCTTGTAGTGCTACCCAGAACTCTTAAGTAAAGTCACACTTTCTAAAAATGTTTACACCCCCTTAGGGATATGGAAAACGAAATTTTTATAGAACCCTGACAACGGTTTGTGAGTCAAGTTTATTAGGAGTTATTAGATCTCTTCTGGTGCTCAGAACTCCCAAGGAAAGTTACATTTTCAAAAACGTTTTACACCCCTCGTGTACTTGGAAAAATTTTGATGAAGACAAAATTTCGATTGCTAATAATGAATTCTGAGCCATGTTTATTAGGAGTTATTCTTAGAGCTCTTGTGGTGCTAACCAGAACTCCCATGCGGTTAGATTTTCAAAAAAAAATTAGCATCAGCATACCAAGTGCGATCTCAAAATTAGCGATAGCTATTTGACTATCACAATTACATCTTTTTACCTTTATCATTATCTATAGAACTCTTGTAGTGCTACCCGGAACTCTCAAGAAAAGTCACACTTTCAAAAAATGTTTACATCCCCTTGCGGATATAGAAAATGAAATTTTTATAAAACCATGATAATAACGGTTTGTGAGTCATGTTTATAAGGAATTATTAGAACTCTTGTGGTGCTCCCAGAACTCCCAAAGAAAGTTACATTTTCAAAAACGTTTTACACCCCTCGTATACTTGGAAAAAGTTTGATGAAGATGACAATATTTCGATAGAACATTGATGATAATGATTTCTGAGCCATGTGTATTAGGAGTTATTATTAGAACTCTTGTGGTGCTACCCAGAACTCCCATGCGGTTAGATTTTCAAAAAAATTTAGCATCAGCATACCAAGTGCGATCTCAAAGTTGGTGATAGCTATTTGATTATCACAATTACATCGTTTTACCTTTATCATTATCTATAGAACTCTTGTAGTGCTACCCAGAACTCTCAAGAAAAGTCACACTTTCAAAAAATGTTTACACTCCCTTGCGGATATGGAAAACGAAATTTTAATAGAACCCTAATAACGGTTTGTGAGTCATGTTTATTAGAAGTTATTAGAACTCTTGTGGTGCTCCCAGAACTCCCAAGGAAAGTTACATTTTCAAAAATGTTTTACACCCCTCGTGTACTGGAAAAATTTTGATGAAGAAGACAAAATTTCGATAGAACTTTGATAATAATCACAGCCATGTTTATTAGGAGTTATTAGAACTCTTGTGGTGCTACCCAGAACTCCCATTCGGTTAGATTTTCAAAAAACATTAGCGTCAGCATACCAAGTGCGATCCTAAAATTGGCGATAGCTATTTGACTATCACAATTACATCTTTTTACCTTTATCATTATCTATAAAGCTCTTGTAGTGCTATCCACTTTCTAAAAATGTTTACACCCCCTTAGGGACATGGAAAACAAAATTTTTATAGAACCCTGATAACGGTTTGTGAGTCATGTTTATTAGGAACTATTAGAACTCTTGTGGTGCTCTCCGAACTCCCAAGGAAAGTTACATTTTCAAAAATGTTTTACACCCCTCGTGTACCTGAAAAATTTTGATGAAGAAGACAAAATGTCGATAGAACTTTGATTATAATGATTTCTAAGCCGTGTTTATTAGGAGTTATTATTAGAACTCTTGTGGTGCTACCCAGAACTCTCAAGAAAACACACTTTCTAAAAATGCTTACACCCCCTTAGGGATGTGGAAAACGAAATTTTTATAGAACCCTGATAACGATTTGTGAGTCATGTTTATTAGGAGTTATTAGAACTCTTGTGGTGCTACCCAGAACTCTCAAGAAAAGTCACACTTTCAAAAAATGTTTACACCCCCTTGGGGATATGGAAAACGAAATTTTTATAGAACCCTGAAAACAACGGTTTGTGAGTCATGTCTATTAGGAGTTATTAGAACTCTTTTGGTGCTCCCAGAACTCCCAAGGAAAGTTACATTTTCAAAAATGTTTTACACCCCTCGTGTACTTGAAAAATTTTGATGAAGAAGACAAAATGTCGATAGAACTTTGATAATAATGATTTCTGAGCCATGTTTATTAGGAGTTATTATTAGAACTCTTGTGGTGCTACCCAGAACTCCCATGCGGGTTAGATTTTCAAAAAAATTTAGCATCAGCATACCAAGTGCGATCTCAAAGTTGGTGATAGCTATTTGATTATCACAATTACATCGTTTTACCTTCATCATTATCTATAGAACTCTTGTAGTGCTACCCAGAACTCTTAAGAAAAGTCACACTTTCTAAAAATGTTTACACCCCCTTGCGGATATAGAAAATGAAATTTTTATAGAACCATGATAATAATGGTTTGTGAGTCATGTTTATAAGGAATTATTAGAACTCTTGTGGTGCTCCCAGAACTCCCAAAGAAAGGTACATTTTCGAAAACGTTTTACACCCCTCGTGTACTTCGAAAAATTTTGATGAAGAAGACAAAATTTCGATAGAACATTGATAATAATGATTTCTGAGCCATGTTTATTAGGAGTTATTATTAGAGCTCTCAGCATACCAAGTGCGATCTCAAAATTGGCGATAGCTATTTGACTATCACAATTACATCTTTTTACCTTTATCATTATCTATAGAACTCTTGTAGGGCTACCCAGAACTCTTAAGTAAAGTCACACTTTCTAAAAATGTTTACACCCCCTTAGGGATATGGAAAACGAAATTTTTATAGAACCCTGACAACGGTTTGTGAGTCAGGTTTATTAGATCTCTTCTGGTGCTCAGAACTCCCAAGGAAAGTTACATTTTCAAAAACGTTTTACACCCCTCGTGTACTTGGAAAAATGTTGATGAAGACAAAATTTCGATTGATAATAATGATTTCTGAGCCATGTTTATTAGGAGTTATTCTTAGAGCTCTTGTGGTGCTAACCAGAACTCCCATGCGGTTAGATTTTCAAAAAAAATTAGCATCAGCATACCAAGTGCGATCTCAAAATTGGCGATAGCTATTTGACTATCACAATTACATCTTTTTACCTTTATCATTATCTATAGAACTCTTGTAGTGCTACCCAGAACTCTCAAGAAGTCACACTTTCTAAAAATGTTTACACCCCCTTAGGGATGTGAAAAACGAAATTTTTATAGAACCCTGATAACAGTTTGTGAGTCATGTTTATTAGGAGTTATTAGAACTCTTGTGGTGCTCCTAGAACTCCCAAGGAAAGTTACATTTTACATTTTCAAAAATGTTTTACACCCCTCGTGTACTTGGAAAAATTTGGATGAAGAAGACAAAATTTCGATAGAACATTGATGATAATGATTTCTAAGCCGTGTTTATTAGGAGTTATTATTAGAACTCTTGTGGTGCCACTCAGAACGCCCATGCGGTTAGATTTTCAAAAAAATTTAGCATCAGCATACCAAGTGCGATCCCAAAATTGGTGATGGCTATTTGACTATCATAATTACATCTTTTTACCTTTATCATTATCTATAGAACTCTTGTAGTGGTACCCAGAACTCTCAAGAAAAGTCACACTTTCAAAAAATGTTTACACCCCCTTGCGGATATAGAAAATGAAATTTTTATAGAACCATGATAATAATGGTTTGTGAGTCATGTTTATAAGGAATTATTAGAACTCTTGTGGTGCTCCCAGAACTCCCAAAGAAAGTTACATTATCAAAAACGTTTTACACCCCTCGTGTACTCCGAACAATTTTGATGAAGAAGACAAAATTTCGATAGAACATTGATAATAATATTAGGAGTTATTAGCCATGTGGTGCTACCCAGAACTCCCATGAAGTTAGATTTTCGAAAAGTTTACACTCCCTCGTGGACTTGGGAAAATGTTGATAAGGAAAGCTATATATTTAGTTATTAGAACTCTTGTGGTGCTACCCAAAACTCAAGACTAGTCCACGATGAGGGAACGGAATTTTCAGTAGCGCCACAAGAATTCTAATAATTCTAATAAATATGAGTCTAAAACCGCTATCATCAGAGTTCTATCACAGATGTAAGAAATTTTCGAAAGTGTAGCTTTTTGTGAGAGATCTGTGTAGCACTATATGAGCATTAATAATTGATAATGAAAATGTCTTTCAAACCATTCCTTATCAAAGTTTCTCCACGAGGGGGCGTAAAAAACCTCTAAAAGTATAAGTGTAAGAGTTCGGGTTAGTACCACAAGAGTCGTAATAATCACTTTTAATATAAAAGACTCTAAAACCATATAATCCTATTTAAATTTAGTTCTCATCAAAATTCTTCTAAGTACACTAGAGGGTGTACAATTTTGTGGAAAATGTTACTTTTATTGAGAGCTATGGGTAACACCATAAGAATTCTAATAATAATTCTTAATAAAGATAGCTCACAAACCATTATTATCAGAGTTCTACCAAAATTTCGTTTTCCTCATCAATCTCACGAGGATATGTAGACATTTTTGAAAGTGTAACTTGACTCGAGAGTTTTATGTAGCTGTAGAGTTCTGTAGCTAATAGTGTGGACAAAATGATACAATTGTGCTAGTAAAGTAGTTCTTAGCAATTTTGGGATCGCACCTTGTGCGAATTTGGCACCCCACGATTATTCTTTACATTAATTTAGCAGAGCTATTTCTACCCCTACAATAGAACTCTAGAACTATGCGGGATGCGGTAAGATCTCCAACAAAGTATTGCCTTTTAAATAAGGTGCTACCATCACAGGCGTTAAAAAGAGTGTCTAAATTGCTTAAAGTGCCTAACGGGTCTAAAGTGTCTTAAATATATCTGTCTAGTGTCTAAAGTATCCAAAATCTTAAAATTGCCTGGTATTTTAAGGTGTCATGGTTTAATGAATTATTAGTTAAGGTAAAATACAATGTCGAAAGTGCTTAAAAGGCAGGACGCAGTATCTAAAAGTATAGTGCCCAAGCTTAGAACTTAGAATCAACTGTCTAGAGTATGAAACCTAAATTTAATGAAATAAATAAATTAATTGATGGCTTAGATCTGTAGGTACCGGATCGCGAAAATTTTATTATTGTTATAAACGTTTTGTCAAGTCGCCATTGTTACCGCGATAGAAAACATAATGAGTAGATTTTTAATATCTTGATAAATTTTTATGTAAGAAATGTGAGAATGTATGTAACTGATATTTGGCTAGGGTTGAAAGAACACATGTTGGGGTGTGAGTAGCAGGTGTACGCTTAAAACTGCTTTACTGAAGGGGCGTAACGAATCATTGGAATTTCTTATGCGCCGATTCTTAGTGTAAAAATGTCACTAGCTTAGTAAGTAATTATGTCGGTACGGACCGCGTGTTTGTTACTAGGAACTTCAAGAGCTAAATGTAGCGTTGTCACGGACGAATGCATATTTTTAAAATTAGGATGTTCTGCAATAATTAATAGGAAACTATTTCAACGTAAATTAATGTTTTTTGTTTTTATATTACATTTGAAAAATAGGGTTCGATTGCGGGAGTAAAGATAGTTAAGTTTGAAATCGGGGGAAAGTTAGTTACAGTTAGTGTCAATCGAGCCAGATCGAGTTTTGGTTAATTGGAAACTCCCATTTTAAACAGTTTGTCTTTAAAATATTTCGTGCGTGTACATTTTCTTTTGAATGAGCCAACACTAATTTGTCTTTTCTTTCGAGTGTTAGTTGTAATGCGTTTTTCAAATATTAATCTATATAAATAACAGTCACCCTTTTTGAAATTAAACTGCCTAGGTTAACGTTTTGTGTCAGTGATCAATTAAAGGAATAGATATTCAAGTGTAAGTAGGTATTTTTATATAGATGTAAGCTCGTAGCAAATCATTTACAAGCCTAGATAACATATTAAATATCAAACATTGCCTTGCAAAACTATCTTATTCGCACGACGCGGGCTCATTAAGCTGAAATTTACTAAAATAAAAGACAGTACAGGGCTCTCTCACTATTTGTGTGAATTAGCAATGTTGTTTGTTGTTTATATTAATATTTATGTAGAGGTGGGCTGTTGAACGGGTACAGGATACAGCTGGTTATTAGTTGTAAAAGGCAATTGCCAGTGGGTACGCACTCTCGGGGCCACATAGCCATTAAACACCTCGAATTTTATTTATATTGTTGTTGTTGTGTCGAATTTATATATATATATATATATATATATATATATATATATATATATATATATATATATTGTTAGGTAGAATTATTTGCCTGCGAGCTGATTTCTCTTTGTAGGTGATTTATTGTATTTTGTGCTTTAGTGGTCACTAAACAATTGTCTATTTTCTTGTCCTTGCCTTTACCTTATTATCACCTATGCAATTTTACGGTTGTTGTATTTTACATGTACCATAATTTTGTCTATTGTTTTATGTACTCATCTACATAAAGACCGCCATGATTGGTTTTAAAGGGCCACATGTTTGGTATTATGATTTTTATTTTGATTATTTATGACACAATTGTGGGTGTGAGTAGAGGGTTTTTTTTATTGTATTTCTGTGTAACTAAACTGCTTTTTTTTTCATTTTCTCGTAATGTTATAATTTTATACGCACTTTAACCTGATTTAATGGTGTTTTGTTCTATATTTAATGCTTTCATTGTTTTTTGGTGTTATTTATTAATGTATTTGTGCAATTACTTATTTATGAATAAAGTGGGTTATATTGGTGGTTCTTTCCCACGATAGTATATTAACGGGCTGAACCACCGCTACGCAAAGCTCGTTGATTTTAATTTGAGTAGTTTCATTTTTTTTTACCTGCCCCTCACGATGCAACACTTACCTCATCCAGCCTACCTAATTCAGATAGCACGACGCACCTACCACTACACGACCAGTTCGTTTGATTAGATTTGAGGTTTGCGAGTAATTAAATATCTGACTTGTAAATAAATTCTAATGTTTTAAGTATTGCCAGGAAAGTCAAAGTAAGGCAGGCAATTAATTTGAGTAATATTAACATTATTGCCAGTCAAGTCAAGATAAATCACTTAGCGATTGCTTTGTTCCTGAATTTGTATTATTGCAATTAAGTTCAAATTACACTTTTCAAGGTAGGGTACATTGGGGAACTTTACAGATCTATGGTTTCTTTTTCAAGCGTCAAGTGTCCGGTGTCAGAAGTGTGTAGTGCCCAAAGCATTTAGATGGTCTAAATTTAGTGTCTAAAGTATTTAAAGTGTCTAAAATGTACATGGTCTAAAGCGTCATTGTTTAATGAATTATTAGTTAAAGTAAGAAAAGTAAGACAATGTCGAAAGTGCTTAATGTTAAGTATCTGAAACAAGCAGCACGTTGTTTCTAAAAGTGTAGTGCCCAAACGTTTAACGTGGATGAAATATCGTAATAGTTAAAGTACGTAAACTGTCTTAAGTTACCAAAGAAATAAATTAGTTTAAATATTTACATAGGATAAACTGCCTAGTATGAAACCTGGATTACCTAAATTTAATGAAATAATTAAATTAATTGATTGGTTCTATATAAAGCCTCTAAAGTATCAAGTGTCCAAAGTATCTAGCGTATATAAACTACCTAAAGTGTAGTGTCTAATGTTTTTGAATTACTAAAAGTGTCTAAAGTGCCTAAAATATCTAAAGTGTATCAATTACTCAGTGTCTACAGCCTCATTGTTCAATAAATTATTAGTCAAAGTAAGATATAATTTCGAAAGTTCTTAAGGTTAAGTAAACTTATGTCATAAATTTGTTTATCTAAAATGTCAAAAGTGATTAAAGTGTTTGATGTGTCTAATTATCTAAAGTGTCTAAAATGTTCAAAGTACCTAAATTACCTAAGTCGTCTAAAGTATGTAAAGTGTCAAAGCGTTTACAGTATCTAAAATGTCTAGTGTCATGTTTACAGCAATTAAAACATATCAAATGTCTACAGTTTCTAGTATCTAACATTTCAAAAGTGTCTAGTTTTCAGTATCTACAATGTGAAAGTACATAAACCGATTAGTGTGTAAAGATCTCAAGCACCTATTTTGCACCGTCTAGCGTCTAGAATGTCTGTCTAAAATATCTAGTGCCCAATGTGTATACAGTGCCGAAAGTATATGTATGTCAGGTCCAACGAATCTAGAGTTCGTAAAGCGTTTACAGTGTCTAGTCTTGAGTGTCTTAGGGATCGAGTGTCCTGTCTAAAACGCCTACAAGATGATATAAAGCATATGAAGTCTAACGTGTCTAAAATCTAAAGTGTCGTATCTAGTACCTAATGCAGTAATTAGGTAAACTATCAATACCTAGATACCTAACTTTACTGAAATGAATTAGTCGAAGTTAACTTCGATCTAAAGTTTCTACAGTATCTAAATTAACGTAAGTATCTAAAGTGTTTTATCTAAAGTGCATAAATTGTAAAATTTCTAGAATATCAAGATTTCTAAAGTGTATAAATCTAAAGTGTTTACAGTGTCTACCATCTAAAATGTCCAGTGTCTGAAGTGTTATGTTGACCATATACAGTGTCTAAACTGTATAGTCAATATGCCTAAAGTGTCTACATAGTCAAAATCGTCTAGTGTCCAAGTATATAAAGTATCTAAAGAGTAGTGTAAGTATTTAAAACGTCTAATTGTTTAGAGTCTGAAATGTCTAAAATCTAGTGTCTAAATTGTTGAAAGAATTTAATGTGTCTGAAGTGTCTAAATTCCAGACTCAACGTTGTCAAATAGGTTTAATGTCTAAAATGTTTAATGTATGAGGTGTGAAAGCACTAAAGAGTTTAAATAGTCCAGAGTATAAAATCGAACTAGTATCTAAAGTGTATAAAGTGTCAGAGGAATCAAAAGTGCCTAAAGTGTAAAAAGTGACACAATTATCCAAGGTATTTAAAGTGTCTGAAAATTCCAAAGAACCAATGAGTCTTAAGTTGCTGCAGTATATAAAGTAGTTAAAGTAAGTACGAATGTAAAGTAACTAAAAAGCGTAGAATATAAAGTATCTGTAAAATGGTTACAACATTTAAGTATAAAGTTACAGAGTGTAAAGAATCTGAAATAACTATTTTTTAAATTCCTTAAAAGTATTTAGTGTCATGTCTAAATCGTCTAGTGTCCAAAGTGTCTACAGTATTTAATCGTATACATAGTTGAGGGTTTAAAACATCTAAAGTTTTAAAATATCTATAGTTCTTAAATTGTCTTAAGCGTCTCAAGTAGTGCCTAAGAATCGTGACAAACGTGCCAGGTTTAAAAAGGGTCTAAAACGACTAAGGGGATTAGTGCCGTGTATAAAGTAATAAAATAGGTAAAGTATCAATGTCTAAATAGCTAACTTTACCGAAATAATTAAATTAGTTGAAGTTAGATACCATCTAAAGTTTCTATGGTGCCTAAAACATCTTAAGTGTAAGTGACATGTCTCAAGTATCTAAAGTGTAAGAGTGTCAAGACTTCTAAAGTGTATAAAGCCTCTTGTTAACTGTGTCTATCATCTAAAATCTCTAGTGCCTAAAGTGCTTCGTGTTCACGGTACCCACAGTATCTAAACTGTGTAAAGAGCCTATGTTCCTACTAAAGTATCTACATAGTCAAATGTTTAGTGTCTAAATTTTCGTGCCTATCATGTCTCAAGTGTGTAAAGCGTTCAAATAGTTTAGTGTAAACTGTCTAAAAAGTATAGTATATAAAATGTTTTGTCTTGATTGTTTAAAGAAATTAGTGTCTAACGATTCTAAAGTCTCGGGTCCAAAATATCAAATGGGTTTAATGTCTAAAATACTTAATGTGTGAAGCGTCCAAGCACAATACAGTAACTACTAACGAGTATTAAGTCGAACGACTCTAGATTTTAAAACGTTTAATGGTTGTAGTACCTAAAGTGTCTAAAATATCTAGCTCCTAAAGTATCTAAAGTAGATAAGTGTTATGTATGAAGCATATAGACTGTAAAGCGTTTAGTGTCTAGTGTTAGTGTCATGTCTAAAGCGTCCACAAGATATAAATCATATAAAGTGTAAAGGGTCTAGCTTTCCGTAGCTACAGTCTCAACTAATATTAAGTCTAACGTCTCAAGTGTCTAGACTATCTAAATTATCTGGTATGTAGAACGTATAAAGTGTATGTGTCAATCCTAAAACGTCTAATGTGTTTTCTAAGATACTAAAAGTGTCTAGTGTCTAAAGTGCCTACAGTGTTTAAGCGTCTAAATAGTTTAGAGTTAAAAACGTCTAAAATTTTAAAATATATAAAGTTCCAACAATGTCTAAAGCGTTTAAAGTACATAGTCCGTGGCTAATGTGTCTAATGCGTCTAAAATTTAAAGTGGCGTATCTAAGTAGTAAATTATGGAAAGTATCAATACTTAAATTTATTGAAATAGATTTAACGTTAACTCCGAGTGTAAAGCGTTATAAACGTAAAATTTCTAGAGTATCTGGATTTCTAAAGTGTACAAAGACTAAGGTGTTTACAGTGTCTATCACCTAAAGTGATTAAACTGTATAGAATAAATGTACCTAAAGTGTGTACCGTTCAAAGCGTCTGGTGTCTATAATATTTCAACTGTCTAAAGTATGTAAAGAATAGTGAAAGCGTCTATCGAGTCTGAAGTGTGTAAAAAGTTTTGTGTCTAAGGTGCTGTTTAAATTTTAAAAAAGTATCCAAAGAATCCAAATATTCTGCACAGCCTAGAGCCTAAAACGTCAAGGAGTTTAGTGTATAAGTGCTAAAGAGTATAACTAGCTAGAGTATAAAGTCGAAAGACTTTAGTGTCTAAAACGTTTAATGGTTTTAGTATCTAACGTCTCTAAAATGTCTAGTGCCTGAATTTTGTAGAACCTAAACAGTTGAATCGATAAGTGTCTAGAATGTGTAGCGCTTAAAGCATCTAAAGATTCTCAAGAGTCTAAATTATGGTCTAGTGTCTAAAATGTCTAATATCTAAAGTGTATAATGTCAGAAGAATCAAAAGTTACTTAGGTGTTTAAGGTGTCAAAGGCTAAACCTGGAGGTATTTAAAGTCTTAAGTGTCTAAAGTTTCCAAAGTACCAATGAGTGTAAAGTTACTACGGTATATAAAAAAGTAAATTCAAATTTAAAGTGACTAAAAATCTAGTGTGTAAAGTGTCTGTAAGGTGGTTCCAATATTTAATTATAAAGTTACAGTGTGTAAAGAATCTGAAATAACTATTTTTTTTATTTACCAGTAAAGATAGTCATGAAAGAAATTAACAGTCGTAAAAGACGTAAGGTACGTAACGTACGAAAGAGACGTTAAGATATGTATCGCATGTTCTAAAGTAATTAGACTGGTTAACCTGTAGATGCGGTATCTCTATCTTACTATTAATTACTCCATGCATTGAAAAATCTGGAATGGTGACAAGATCTGTAACAAACAAAATACACCCACGTACCACCAAAAATTAAAAAAACCCGAACGCGTTTCAATAGCTAAGCTATCGTCATCAGTGGTCGACCGCTGTTGATGATAGCTTGGCTATTGAAACGCGTTCGGTGTTTTTTAATTTTGTGTGGTACATGTATGTATTTTTTCTGTTACTCCATGCATTATTAGCATTAAAAATTGAGAAAAGGCGTAGTAGTAATAAACATCCGTAAAAGTTCATCACATATTAGACTATGGCCGCATCATCACCGGATTCAAAAGGTAGAATAAAACCTTCGACAGGATTAAAATCTAATCCAGAAATGGCCTTACTTAACATGCTCACGTCAGCGAATTCGCAACCGTGCCTGCTCAACCTCCATCCACTAATTACTAAAAAGTTACCGGATGCACTAATTGTTGTTTCTAACTCTCTCTGCCTAGAAACGCTCAGTACTTTCACTAATGTTTCTAGTTAATCAATATTCATCATCAACGCTACGAAAAATGAATCCTAAAAACCTCTGATCATAAATTTCTAAAGTTGAAATGTTGAAAATTGACAAGAAATAAAAAAGTTCTTCTAACAAGCTTTACGCTTACATAACAATGAAGTCATAATATATTAATAAACAAAATGCATATTAATTTTGATGGCCAAAAAATGTTATGCAAATATAATTCTTTTTTTTCTCGTCTAACTGTGAATCATTGTTGTATTTCGATGTGTGTCCGTTTTTTTTTCTAATTTTAAGACTGATCCGAAAGTTTGCCAGAAGGTATGGCGACGCATTCTTTATAGTTTCTTCAAAATAAAACTGATTTAATAGACGTAACTGACAGTTTGAGGACGTTTATTTAAAGAATTTAAATTTTTTAAATACATACGTAAAAAATTCTTAATTTTAGGTATTTTACAAAAATAATTTATATAATTAAAACTCATAATAGACAGCCAACAAAATTGAAGGGCAAGTTGTTAGTTGCCATTGAAATGATCTAATTTACACATTTTCAGCACCGAAATATTCCGATCAAGAACTTGAGTGGCTTTTCTCTTTTGTGAAACAAAACCTCATATCCACATAATACATTAATGACTGATATGAGAAAAACCTCAAACCTAGAGTGTTATTTCAAAGCTAGATGCAGTATGCAATAACTATTAAAACTCACATTTATAAACTTCCTTCTAAGTGTAAACTCTGGTGTAGGGTTCGATCCTCAATTATGTATAAATTTTTAAAAAGTTTAACGTCCGACTTTCATTCCGTTAACGTATCACGAGTAAATTGTATAGGTTAACTGTAGTAGTTTATTATTCAGTGAAACTTCTTTCAACGCTTATTTAAAAATTGAGTCGAGAAATTGTTCAAAAGCGCAATAAAAGATAAGTCAGTTACACGACTTTACGCTACATTGGCTATGAAATTTATGATCTTAAAACTGAAACCGTGTTGGTACTTCTTCCTAGAAATACTTTTAACTTTAAGAAGAAAAAGTAACGCTTTATAGTCTTCCTTTTAAAAGCATTAAGTTACAATATAATCACGACTCTGTTCTTTGTTTTCTTACGTAATTTAATTGTTTATTGTATGACCGAAACACGAAAATGTGACGTAAAAACGACGTAGTGTGATGAGATTTCACCAGTGTTGTATGATTAATTGTGTTAATTTCGTAAATTGTGTAACAGTTAAATTTATGGACGTCAAGTGTATTTTTAAGCATTTGAAGTAAACAGGACGCAATGTTTTTCTACAAAAGTGTAAAAATGACGTTAAGTCTGACGTTTGTATGCTTTTCCGTTTATCATATGCATAATATACAACAACATTCTTAAATAAATGACCAAATCCAAATTGCAGTACTTTAATTAAGTGCTAAAAAAGAACAAAGTTTTTAGTTCATCGAACTTTGTAAAATGTACAGGGTGAGTCAAGCTCAACGGGACGGAATCTCCTGGACAAACGGTAAGAAATAATATAAATAAATAAATAATAAACAAAAAGTCCTTTTACAGGTATACAGGGTGGCGCATTAGTGTGACAAAGTCCCATATCTCCTTTATTTAAAGAGATACAAAAAAAAAAAATTAAATACAAAAGTTGTAAGACTGGTGCATATTCCAAAAATATTTTTAATTATACAGGGTAGAACATAAAAGCTTAGAAGTAATTTTAAAATTTTTTTTAAATATAAAACCCTATATATTATTACATATTTAGATTCTACATACAACTTTAGACACATTTTATGTATAATGCCCTATACCTAAGTCTAACCGTTTTTGACAAATTTCAAATTTTTTGTCAAAAATGACGTTTGCAGGCCAAAACATAGGTGGAAATCTTTTCTAAACGAAGCCTTTATCAATTAGTTATGGTTGGTTTCCTTGGAAATGGGGACCTACTCTAATGGGCAGTATTGATATTTTTGTAATACATTCATACATGGTTACAAATTATTATTAATTTTATTAAATACATAAATAAAAAGTTTACCTCGAGTAGGAATTGAACCTACGACCTGTACTTTGCTAGAGTACCGCGCTAACCAACTGCGCCATCAAGGTTCAAGCCCCAATCGATGTAAATTTTGTCTTTATGTAGTATTAAGTACAGGTCGTAGGTTCAAATCCTACTCGAGGTAAACTTTTTATTTATGTATTTAATAAAATTAATAATAATTTTTAATTACATATTTACCTTTGAACTTATTCGTTCATAACAAAAACTTATAATAATTCATACAGGGTGATCAAAAATGGACAATAAAAAGTAGATTCAAAAAAACCTATAAAGTCATTTTTTTTAATGGATACCCCCTATTTTTTTAATTCTATCTTATTTAGCATATAAATAAGGGTGCCTTTGTATAAGAGTGTGTATTCCAAAAAATTGTAGTTTTTGAAATAATGAAAATTTAACATTTTTTTATTGTAAAAAGGCTATACGGCTTTCAAGTTTTGTTGTTAGTTGGCCGTGACGGCGAGGCGTGGCATATAAAAATAATAGAGATTATCAGAAACGTCTTTATTTATTGTCAGTTGATAATTTGTGTGATGCATTAGTGTATTTTATAGCAAATTGATTTAAAACTTGAATTAAAATTGTAAATAATGAATTTTTCGCAAGCCGAGATGGTTGATATGATTTTTGTTTTGGGAGCTAGTGATAATAATACGCTCTTAGCAAGAAGACTGTAGCAACAAGGGTTTCCAAAGAGACGGCAACCTGAAAGAAGGGCATTTGAAAAGCTTTTGGAGCGTTTTGAAATATATGAAAAAAATACTAGGGAAAAACGTGCACAGACTGAGGAAAATCAATTAAATGTACTATTAACAGTTACCGAAAATCCATATAGTGGACAACGACACATTTCTGAGCAGATTGGTGTTGAACGACGTACGGTACAGCGGATATTGAAGTCTCAAAAAATGCACCCCTATCACATTCAACTACTTCAAGAATTGGTTCCTGAAGATTATCAAAGACGACTGGAATTTTGTCAATGGGCTCAAAACAAAATAAACCAACAAAGAAATTTTGTTCATTTGATTTTATTTACAGATGAGGCCACATTTCACAGAAACGGAAGTGTAAACAGACACAATTTTCATTACTATTCTACCGAAAATCCACATTTTGTAAGATATATTTCTCAAACTAGATGGTCTTTAAATGTTTGGGGAGGTGTTGTCGGTAATCATGTAAATGGACCATATTTTTTTGGTCAACGAGCAACATAGGAAGTATACTTAAACTTTCTGCAAAACCATCTATCTAATTTGTTGCGTCAACTGCCACAGGATACGCAACAAAAAATGTGGTTTCTTCATGATGGGGTCCCAGTACATCATACAGGTCCGATAATAACTTTTTTAAATGCTAGATATCCAGAATGTTGGATTGGGAGGGGAGGGCCTGTTGCTTGGCCTGCTAGTTGCATCTTACTAAAATGGACTTTAGCATATGGGGGTACGTCAAAGACCAGGTTTATAAAATACCGCCTACAACAAAGGAAGACATGAAGATTAGGATTAGAAACTGTTTTCAAAACATTAGTGTTGAAATATGTAGAAATTTAAGCAGGGAATTTGAGAGACGTATTGCATTGTGTATTCAAGAAAGAGGCGGACATTTCGAACAACCTATTAGGTAGTACGTATTTGACGTGTTTCTAGTACTTTTATCTGTATAATTAGTTACAGGTTTAGTTACATTAGAGGTGTTAAGTTTATGATTAAGATTAGGACATAATTTGTTGAATCAAAAAAATATTGTCTTTACTTTAAGTTCGTTTAATAAAATAATTATTTATATGGGGTTCAATAAATTGTAATATTTCGATCTGAAGTGCTCGATTTTTTTGTTTCGCCGCGCCTCGCCATCACGGCCAACTAACAACAAAACTTGAAAGCCGTATAGCCTTTTTACAATAAAAAAATATTAAATTGTCATTATTTCAAAAACTACAATTTTTTGGAATATACACTCTTATACAAAGTCACCCTTATTTTTAATGCTAAATAAGACAGAATTAAAAAAATAGGGGTTTCCATTAAAAAATGACTATAGGTTTTTTGAATCTACTTTTATTGTCCATTTTTATCACCCTGTATGAATGTATTACAAAATATCAATACAGCCCATTATAGAGTAGGTCCCCATTTCCAAGGAAACCAACCATAACTAATTGATAAAGGCTTCGTTTAGAAAAAATTTCCACCTATGTTTTGGCATGCAAACGTCATTTGTGACAAAAAATTTGAAATTTGTCAAAAATGGTTAGACTTAGGTATAGCATATTATATATAAAATGTGTCTAAAATTGTACGTAGAATCTAAATATGTAATAATATATAGGGTTTTCTATTTAAAAAAAAAATTTAAATTACTTCTAAGCTTTTATGATGTACCCTGTATAATTAAAAATATTTTTGGAATATGCACCAGAACATATCTCACAACTTTTGTATTTAATTTTTTTTTGTCTCTTTAAATAAAGGAGATATGGGACTTTGTCACACTAATGCGCCACCCTGTATGTAGATTAGTAACGGCTACAATTTAAAATTAATCTCACATATACAGGGTGTTTCAAATTCGAGTAACATATCAAAGTAATGTTTTTTTTTAAATGGAACGCTCAGTATTTTATTAAATTTTTCAATTACGTTTTAAAAAATGATGTTAGTTTATTCAAGGTACCTCACAGCTAAGTTTGATAGTTTTCGATTTATTGGACATTTTGTGAAAATACGGTCTTCTTGAAAGTAATTAATTGCAGCCTAACTACTCAATTTCAAGGTGTCAAGTTTTTCTTATTTATTCTACACTCTTCAGGTTTTCTATCGGTATAATTATAATAATACATTGTTTTTGTTATGAACGAATAAGTTCAAAGGTAAATATGTAATTAAAAATTATTATTAATTTTATTAAATACATAAATAAAAGTTTACCTCGAGTAGGATTTGAACCTACAACCTGTACTTTGCTAGAGTACCGCGCTAACCAACTGCGCCATCAAGGTTCAAGCCCCAATCGATGTAAATTCTAAATATAATTTTTAGAAATTACACCAGTTCTACATACATAAAGACAAAATTTACATCGATTGGGGCTTGAACCTTGATGGCGCAGTTGGTTAGCGCGGTACTCTAGCAAAGTACAGGTCGTAGGTTCAAATCCTACTCGAGGTAAACTTTTTATTTATGTTATACAGGGTGTTCCTGACAATTGGTTTAATTTTCATCATCTTTTTTGTGCAGTTTCTTTGTTATTTTAAATGGAACACCCTATATTTTATTACATTTTTGAATTTACCATACAAAAATACAGTTTATTTATTAAGGGTTTCGTATGCCTATTTTTAATACTTTCCGAGTAATTTGCATTAGACTACTAAAATTAGTGCATTTTATTATTTTAATAAAAAATTTATAATAAATGTTTAACATGTCCATTTTCACGAATGCACATTATTATCCTTTTGAAATGATCTTCTCACATTTCTTAGCATGTCAGGAGTTATTGTGGCGAATGCATTTTGAATACGTATTATCATGTCTTCGGTGATTGTTAAGGGTTTCGTACGTCTATTTTTAATATGTTCCGAGTAATTTGTATTAGTTTACTAAAGATACATAAAATTTGTATTTTATTCACAACGGAGGCTGTGACAATGACTAAGAACTAAGATGGACCCAGCATTCCTTATCATTTTATAAAGAATTGTTTGGCCCCAACATAACATTAATGCAGAGGGGTAAAGGAAGGGGACCGTTCTGCCAGCAACATAGGCGTACATTTGTGGAAGGATATGGTTATAAATAACAGTGAATGTAACAAAAAAATAACAGGTAAAAACAACGCTTATATCACAATGACTATTGGTTAATAGCAATGACTATTACAATAGTCATTGGTTAATAGTCATTGTTATATCACATTCTTTATTAAGGGGGGTCGCGGGGTCCTATCTTTTACATGTTAATTTGCCCAACTTTAAGGTACATTTAAATAAAAAGTAAAAGTGGTAGAGCTTTGAATTTTTTTTTCACTGAAAGTTTACACTTTTCTACAAATTTTGAGCAGAGGGTTTTTAAATACAATCACAAACCAGAATTTTATATTTAAAAAAAAATTATATTTTTGAATAAAAAACTTTGCATATAAATCAAGTTTCTAAAAAATATACTAGGAATTTTGAAAAACCCTCTGTTTAAAATGTACAGCAAGACTAGACAAAGTAAACAAAAAAAAAAAAATCATCTCATTATCTCTTACCGTTCCTGAGAAAATGTTCCTTAAGTGCTAAAAATATTCGTTTGCGGCAAAATCAGCCGAAAGTTAGAAAAACATTAAAAATGCAATATTTTTTGAAAATTTTTACTTTAATGCATCCCAGCTCCATGCTTAGGGTTGTCTGGATCCTATGCTTCTTCATACATATCCTCCAGCCTTCTTTTAGATGCTGTTAGCTTTTGCCGGCACTTTTTTTCAATTGGTTCCAATGCCTTTTCTGCCTTTTTCACTCGTAGAGCGTCGATAAACTTCATTCTCTTGATGCAGTAAGCAATACCTAACCTTTCTGGGATATTACATCTGACTATATTTTAGTCATTATAGGTACAGATTGCCTCATACACGCCAAGTTCCAAGGTATTTTTGTGGACAAAGGTTGCTTTCGGGATGCGCCCCAAATCAAACTATTGAGAGACTCACTAGCATTTTGGGTTCCACCGTGTACGCATCTGCTGAGTAATTCTGGTTGAGATAAGTCTCTAAATATGGGCTTTATTTCCTCCATCACCATTCTAGGGAAATGGGTATGAATAGAGTGGTCATATGGTTCTTCCTTTTCCGTCGCTTTGCGGTACTTGCACCACATGTCTGGTCCAGGAGGGCATAACTCATGGGCTGTAGATTCATTTGTAGAAGACAGATGAAAATATTCGGCCCAAACAGCTTTTTTCATATTATCTAAATTTGAAGTGTTTCTTCTGATGGCAAAGCCATAATAGGTTTGAATTTCATTAATTGCTTCATTTGTAAGCCGGCCACGACCTCCAAGTGTTTTCCCATCTTCTAGTTCATTTTCCCAGCTTGAGATTTCAACTTTCGAAGGCGTGAGCTCATGCGCTTTTGCACGTGGCCCACACATTCGAGTTTCTCTATTGAGAAATCAAGTCCATATGGCTCAGCAGCAACAACGGAAGGGTATGCTGCACTGTCACCGTCACCAAGAAAGTACTTATATCTTATGTTGTGCTTGGTTTGTGACTCACGAAACATGTCGACAATACCCCTGACTTCCATGCCACCAGTTACACCAGAAAAGTTTGCATGTTGGTTTTCCAATCTATTTTTACATCTACAAAACTTTGACATAATTTTAACATCAAGCACTTTACCAGTTAGTGTACTTATCGCAGTTACTATGCCATTGAGAGATAAATGACCTCTGCGTTGCCACGAACCATCGAAAATTGCAGTAATGCCACGGGTTTAATTTTCTTGCAAGCCTACACATTCTTCTACATCACTCATCGATTGAAAACAAACAGCCTGTACAGCCTGCAGTAAAATGTGGTTGTAACCCCTCAATTCAGAAGGGCACGGCATATTCATTAGAGAGAAAACATTCTTTGACGCTTCTTGGCCCTTTCCAATACAGCGACAGGCATATGCACATCGTACATTCAAATCTGTCCCATTAGTTAGGCCTACTTTCTTGCTGTTACTTTCTGACACTAAAAAACTACAAGAAGAACACTTCAGATTGATATTTACACTCACGCCTTGCCTATTACTGGGGAAAACACAAAGTTCATCATGACACTTTGAGCAAACAGCAATACTTGAAATCAAACTTTGCAATGTCTCCATGGATACAAGATCATAACAAGAATTTTCATCATCGGCCCTATAAAACTCATATTTACCTAAATTAGGGCTTAGTTTTCTTTTTGAGGCACTAGTACTAGGCCTACTACTACTGCTACTAAGACTAGTGCTAGGCCTAGGCTCTAAAGCTTGGTTCAAAGTTTCACTCACAATAGCGGAAGAATTTTTAGTTTTAATCCTTGCTACCACTTGTTTTCTAACGCCACTAAAAACGGGTTTTCGCTTTTTAAAAATTTTTGAAGAATATCTAGGCATTTTCTCAAGAAAAACACTGACTAAATGCACTTCTAAATTCTAACCTCAAAACTACAAAATACAGTCTAAAGTCAAAATAACACAAGCTAATGTTTACCTAATTGTCAGCTGACAGAGTAGCAGTGTAGCCAACACAAATAAAAATTACAAAGATAAATGAGCACTGTATAAAGTATGTATACTATAATAAAATCAATGTTATGCGTTTACACTGTATAATAGTGGGCGAATTTGAGTAGTGCATGCGTTTGCTAAAATATTAATTTCTTGAAAAGTACTGACCAGAATTTAACAAAACTTAAATTAAATTAAAGCACAAGAATTCCAGATGATAAAAAATGCAAAATCTCAAATTCGAATATTTTTTCATTTTTTGCCCCGTGAACTCCCGTAACAAGTTGTAGTAAAATTCGAAACAGTATTTGCGCTTCCGGTTAATAAGCAGGCAAAATATGTCCACACTAGTACCCTGGTAAAGTATTGCATGCATTTTCACAAAAAAAAACCATTGCGTAAAAATGTATTTGTTAGGGTGGGTGGTTTTTTGGTGTTTAGAGATTTGAATATACTTTATATTCAAAGATTTAGAGGTAGAAAAATGGGGCAGATTTATTTTTCCAGATACTTAACAATCATTACATTACAAATTAATAATATGTACTTGGTGGTACTCACTTAACACCAGCTATGTATAAATTAAATGTATAATTTTAAAATCGCTAAAATAAATGCTCTTAAGGCTGTCGATATCAAGAGAAAATAACATTAGTCGCATAAGTAAAACAGGAAACTCCAAATCCCACTTGAAACCCGGTCGATGCACATCACTCGCTCAACTCACATAACTTGAATACCATAAAGGCATAAAATTATAACAAAATTTAATCACGGTAGGTATTTATTTGTGTTGAGAACATACATTTCAAATTGTGCTGCTACAGCATTGAACTATTGTCCATTGAAGTTTATTGGTTTTTAAATAGAATAGTTTTTGTCAAAATCCTACCTTTAACTGATTGTTCAGTCTTTTTGATGCTTCGTAGCGCATTCTTATATTAAAATATATTTGCAACATTAATTTTATTAAATTTGGTATATGACCATCTACCGGATCATCTTCAAATAAATGTTCACCAAAGTAATCATAAATTGTCACTGGCAGCACATTTACAGTATTCGTGACTAATATTTTCATTAAATCACCCACTTTCTTATTAAAAATCCCAGTAGTTTTGTCAAAAAATCTAAAATATTTTTCTCCTTCTTGACATACACATAATATAACTAACGTAGAAGATTTTGTTAATTTTCCATATTCCTTTCGCTGTTATAACAAAGATAAATGTTCACTTTGAATTATGAATAGACATTTGGCACATGTTACACATTTTTTTAAACATTTTACAGTAAATCCCGAAATGTACGACACAATGTCTTGGACATAGTATGTAAAGTTCCATCCTGAATATAAGTAGTATTCATGTTCATCAATATTATTTCTAATATTTTGGACATATTTTTCATATTCTTCAGTTTGCTGTATATCTTCCCCTTCGCCATTTTTAGTTAAATTATCACTTCCACAATGAAGAATGGGAATGTAGTCTAAATTCCGGACATTTTCAGTATCAGGTGCTTGTAACTTCGCAATGTACAGGTTGTCCCATTTTCGTATGTTTTACGGGGCATCTCGCTTATTTTTTAGGTTAGAACCTTGCAGTTTTCGCGACACCGTGCTACTTTTTAATGAAAACAAAGATGCACTAATCAAATTTGCCATAGCCATCTTAGTTTTTGTGCTACAGGGTGATTTTGAAAAAATTGGATTTTCAGTCATCCCCTGTAACTCTGTTATTGTCAGACATATTATAAAAGTAAAATCTGATATTTGTAGATTTTTTGACGTAGAATCCAGTGGCGATACTCAGATTTTCTTTAGAGGTCACAGTTTTTGAGATATTGACATAACCTACTTTTTTTTAAAAAATCTTTTCCCCCTTGCCAAGAGATTTTCAAAAATATAGCATAGTCTATATTTATTTTTATAAATAACGTGACAAAATGATTTTTTTCTATAATTTACATTGATAAAAAACAAAATAAGCAGTTGCTATTCAGGTTACATTTCCTATTAACTTAACAATATGTAATATATACTTACCACACTTTACTTGGTCTGCGGAGGACATTCAACAACTAGAGAGGCAACTCACAGCTCCATACTTAATAGTTGGAGACTTTAACTCGCACAATAGGTTATGGGGATCTCAGAAAACGGACTTGCCGGGCAGATTAATTGAAGAATTCATTGAAGAAAATGATCTAGTTATCTTAAACGAAGGAGAAGGTACTTATCTTAACTCTGCCACTAATAACTTTTCGGCAATTGATCTGTCCATAGTATCTGCCCAAATAGCCCCATTACTGCGTTGGAAAGTATTAGAAGATATAACTATAACCGATCACTTTCCAATCCCAATCGAATTCGCAAACCGTATTCGTACATCACCTATAATAAAAAAATGGCAACTGCATAAAGCGAATTGGAGTGAATTCGATAGACTGACATCTAAATATACAATAGGAAATGAAAAAGATATTCATCAAACGGTAGAAAAGCTCACGACTACCATCTTGGAAGCAGCTTCATCAGCAGTTCCGTATGCTGAAACGAAAGCATATGGACCCACCAAAGTTCCATGGTGGAACGAAGAGGTAAAAGAAGTTATCAAGAAGAAAAAGAAAACTTTTACAATGTTTAAGCGTTATCCGTCATATGAGAACATGATTGAATTTAAGAAGGCCAGAGCAATAGCAAAAAGAGCTATACAAAAGTCAAAAAAAGAAAGTTGGGAAAGATATGTAGGATCTCTCACTCCGGATACACCTGTATCAACAATATGGAGTAAAATACGATCAATTATGGGCAGAAATTTTACATCACAAACACCCGTACTAAACCATAATGGTATACCGATTTATGAGCCAAAAGAATTAGCCGAATGTATGGCGGACCATTTTGAGGACGTAAGCAGTAGTGACAACTATAATCTGCAATTCAGTTTAATAAAAGACAGAGAACAACAAACCGAAATAGTTATAAACGAGTCAGATGAATATTATAACATACATTTCTCACTCCAAGAAATGGAAGGTTCTCTGAACAACATAAAGGCTACGGCCGTGGGGCCAGATAACGTATCTAATGTATTTATTAAAAGATCAAACCAAGTATACAAAACTGAACTATTAAAACTATACAACTCGATATGGGAACAAGGAACGTTCCCAAATAAATGGAAAGAGGCTCAAATAATTCCAATACCCAAAAATAGAAAGGAGTTGGATAACCCCACAAATTACCGCCCTATCTGCTTAACCAGTTGTCTGGGAAAATTACTAGAAAAAATGGTAGCATTTAGGCTAATATGGCATCTAGAGGCTAATAATCTTTTAAGCAATTTTCAAATGGGGTTTAGGAATTGACCAACTAGTTATACTTGAGGATTACGTCCAAAACGCTTTTGCTTCTCAAGAACATGTGGTCCCAGTATTTTTAGACATACAGAAGGCTTACGATACAACTTGGAGGCATGGAATTATTAAAACTCTTATTAAGTGGAAAATCGGAGGAAAAATGTTGACATTCATTATAAACTATTTAAAAGACAGGTACTTCAGAGTGAAATTTGCAATCACTTTATCGACACCTCGGTTGCAAGAAAATGGTATACCACAAGGTTCATCTCTTAGTGTGGTGCTATTTGCCATAGCAATTAATTCCTTAATAGAGGATACAGAGTTTACTGTAGGTAAAACTATGTACGTAGACGACCTAGTAATTTTCTATGCATCCAAGGACATGAAACAGACAGAGCAACATTTACAAACAAATTTAAACAAATTAGTACAACAAGCAAATCAAGTAGGTTGTAGCTTCTCTAATACGAAGACCGTGTGTCTGCACTTTTGTCGACAAAGAAAATGCCATCAAGAACCTAACCTAAACATGGGAAGAAAACAAATAAAAACTCAATCTACCATAAAACACTTAGGATTAACGATAGATAAAAAGTGACTATGGAAACAGCACATAGAACTATTGGTAAACAAGTGTAAACAATTTTTAAATGTAATGCGTTCCATTGCAAACCTTAAATGGGGCGCAAATAGAAATATTTTAATTAAATTCTATAACGCAATGTTACAAAGCAGTATAAATTATGGGTGTATTATCTACGCGGCAGCTAGACCTACCCATTTAAAAAAATTAGAATCGGTACAACTCGAAGGACTACGAATAGCAACGGGAGCTTTTCGTACGAGTCCATATTCCTCTGTATGTTGTGAGAGCGGGGTTATGCCACTAAACTACCTAATACACGTAAACTTGCTTAAATACGCGCTAAAAATATGGACACAAAAATGTCATCCCTTAAAGGAATTACTATTTGAACCAACAAAGACGGACTTAATCTATGACAAGAAACCCACCATAACAAAGGCAACTAGAGTACGAATAAGACAAACTTTATTAAATTATAAAATTAAACTTCCAAATATGTATGAAAGTGCAAACACGGAGACACCTCCGTGGGTCTTCAGCGCGCCGGAACTCCACCTGTATTGCAGTATCTACAAAAAAGGAAATACTAATAATAAAATTTATAAAAATACATTACACAGTATAGTAAATACCTACCAAAATGCAACAGTACTATATTCAGACGGCTCCAAAACTAAAGATGGCACAGCTTCGGCTATTTACTCAGGCGGAGAATTCCATTATTATCGTAGATGAGAAAGCCAAACTGGCAACAAAACTAGAACCATGCCAAGGTATACCATCTCGATATCAAGACATACTAAAAGACACAAAAACCAAAATAAAACAAGCCTGGCAAAGACAATGGAAAAATGGCAGCGCCAAACTAAAAGAAATTAAGGCCAATATTAATAACTATGATTACGACCGATCATTAAGTAGAAGGGTGCAATCAGTGCTCACGAGACTGAGAATAGGTCACACCAGGTTAACGTCTAGCTACATGCTTTCAAGAACCAGGCACAAACAATGTGATCATTACCAGAATATTATGACAGTAAAGCACCTATTATGTGAATGTGAGGGACTTAATAATATAAGGAATCAATTAGCAATGCCTAATGAAATAGCAAAATGTCTAGCACTTGATATAAGAATGGAAAGAAAGGTTATCGATTTTCTAAGATATATTAATTTTTTTAATGATATTTAATGGCTTAGGACAGATCTTGGCGCTAATAGCCAAGTAGCTGATGCGCTATAAAAAAAAAATTAATTAAACACAAATATTGTTAAAATTGCAGACCATTATATCTCCTACAAGTTTCACAAAGTTTATAAATTCTTTTAATAGCATTTTACAAAATAAATGATTGTCTTCGTAATTCTGCAAGAGCATTTTCCGTTGCAATTTTTAATTGTTGCATGTTGGCATATTGCCTTGAATAAATTTTATTCTTTAAATACCCCCACAAAAAAAATCCAAAACCGAGAGATCCGGTGATCGTGGTGGCCATCGAATAGGTCCATTTAATCCATCTCCTGGGAAAACGTTCATTTACCCAGTTTTGTATTATTCTAGCATTGTGGGCTGGAGCCCCATCCTGCTGGAAGAATATATCGTTCAGTTGAGCCAGTAGAATATCTTCTAAAATGTTCATAGTTTTTTCTTGTAGAATTTGTAAGTACCCATTAGAGTTTAGGTTTTCTTCATAAATCTTGTAAACTATTTTTCGGTTAAAAATAAAGCAGGAGACATTAAATCCGAACCTGCCTTGACGCTCTCTAGGAAAAATCACGTGGGTGTTTTCTTGACTCCAAAACCGCGAGTTGTGTCTATTAAGAATTCCCGAACTTGTGAAATGTGCCTCGTCTGACCAAATTATTTTTTTTTCAAAATTATTGCCCTGAGTTTTCATATTAGAAACCAATTGCAGAACTCCAATCTACGTTCAGCATCACCAGGGTCAGATGATGAACAAGTTTATACTTGTAGGGTTTGAATTTATGTTTTTTTAAAATCCTTTGCACTGTTGTTTTAGACACACCAGTCTCTTCATCTATTTTCCTGCACGTGGTTTCAGGAGTGGCTTGAACAACTGCTAAAACGTTGATCTCTGATTCCTCGTTCACTTTGTTGTAAACTCGGGGTCGAAGTTTGTCAAAACATCCATGTTGGCAAAGATTAAATTTTAATTTTTGAAATATTCTTCTGTCGTGTTGTCTTCTTACGGGGTATCTATATGACAAAATAGGTATATAAAATAAATACAAATTCTAAGGTAAAGATTAACTGGCCTGTTCAGATAGAGTTCTAAGGCCTGGTCTGCGTTTTCATTAGATAGTATGAAGCAGGTATTCATATCATATTTCTCAAAGTTTTCAAATTTTTGGTTTCGAGCCATATTAAAAAATAATTAAACAACAACAACAACAAGAACGATAACAATAAACAAAAACAACGAATAACAATAAATATCAGCACTAAATTTGGGAAAATGTAACCAGGAATGATTTGAGAGAAGCAGAAACTTCAAAAATCAAATATCTCAGTAATGGCAGAACGTTAATTATTTTGTTTTTTGCGTTACCATGGTTACCCACGGCTATCCACTATTATCAATGTAAATTATAGAAAAAAATCATTTTGTCACGTTATTTATAAAAATAAATATAGACTATGCTATCTTTTTGAAAAGCTCTTGGCAAGAGGAAAAAGATTTTAAAAAAATATATAGGGTGTCCCATAAAAAAAATAGGTTATGTCAATATCTCAAAAACTGTGACCTCTAGAGAAAATCTGAGTACGCCACTAGATTCTACGTAAAAAAATCTACAAATATCAGTTTTTACTTTTTTAATATGTCTGACAATAACAGAGTTACAGGGGATGACTGAAAATGCAATTTTTCCAAAATCACCCTGTAGCACAAAAACTAAGATGGCTATGGCAAATTTGATTAGTGCATCTTTGGTTTCATTAAAATACAGCACGGTGTCGCGAAAACTGCAAGGTTCTAACCTAAAAAATAAGCGAGATACCCCGTAAAACATACGATAATGGGACAACCTGTACAATAAGCCGCTTGTATGCTGCTTCAAACTGTCTTACAGTTGGACTATTATTGTAACCACATTTACTTCGGATCATTCCAAAGTGGTCTTGTGACAACTTATATGTTAAAATATACTTAAGTAATTTCTTTTCAATAACGAATTTCTGGTACATGTTTTGCAAACTATTTATATCTATTAAAAGACCCAAAAAACAGTTTTTCTAGAGCTTTTCACAATCGGTACTGTTCCAACATAAAGATTCAAGATGTATTTTATGACATTTTGTAAGGTAGTAAAAAATGCTGCACACGTTTCGAGGGATAATGACCTCTTAAATTTATATTTGGTAAAATTATTTCAAGAATTCAGAATATCAAATAAATCGTTAAATATTTGAATAAAATTTGCAGTAGCGCCTGCATTCTCGAAATCAGAAATTTTTATATCTTCACTAAGATATTTTAAGACATCCGCTACACTTTTACTTAAAGTTTGTGTGGCGATCCGTACCCTCATCTTCTCCTTGGTCCACTCTAAATGCCTATTGCGAATTTTTGTAGCTGCGTGTAGTCTTGCAATTGAACAAGCTTCTCCAAATAGTCCCAGTTGATTTCTTCATGGTTTCCATCTTGTATTGTCTTCATAGTACCAAAACAGTTTCGAACAAGCTTCACCACGTGACATGCACCGAAGAAAATGAAAACATTCTGTCCTGTGGATGAATGATTGAAACTTGTCAATTTTGCAGGATTACTAAAATCAGCGCCTAATTTTTCAGCGGTTGCAAAATTTATTCTCGATCCATCAAAAACAATGATGTCACAATCACCCCACTATCATGAACAAATTGTAAGCATCTCTTAACTAATACTGCCTTCTCATCACTGGATAAACCTGCTAATAGAAAATATCCGAGCGGTATTTTCCAGGCGCCATTTAGGCAGACAAGCATGAAAACGAAAACTTCTTTCGCCTCAGGAAGAGAATCACAATTGATTCCAGTGCCTATGTCGATATATCCTATGAGTTTGGATCCTGTCCACTCCACTTACTTTCTGATTGACATTTCGTTCAATACAAGATTGCATAATATTGTTTTATTTGCTGAAGTTGCTTCAGCCACTTTTAATTTTAAAGCAGTCAAAGATTCTGCTGTAAATCCTAGGCTTCTATCCACTGATCTGTAAATAATAACAGGATGAGGTAAACTGTTATTCAAAGTTCTTCTAACAAAACGGTATTGCTCTAGGTGAATAAAATGAAAGTGTTAAAGCAAATCGTTTAACCATTATGGGTTGGAGAAGAGAATGCCGAAAACCAGTACTACAAAAGCTTTTTGAAGTTATTTTACTGTCTACGTCTCTTTAACTTAAAAGAACAACATATTCACAACACTTAAAGCCTTTATTTTTTAATTATACAGTTACTTAAACCTAATACAGATAATTGTGGGATACTTATAACAACATTTTACACACCCTTTCTACAGTTCTGTAAAATGATTCTAGTTAAAGCATGGTTGGGTACTATTATATGTTATGTTTATTGTTTTTCCGATTGCACCCAAACTACTCATAAACACACCCTTTGTGTTTAGCAGCGTCTTAAAATACTTGTAAAAGCGCTGAGGTAATATGCGTTTAAACTCATCCGTTTCCAACATTATACTTCCCAACATTTCATGCTTCTACTTTACTACACTATTTTTACATATTTCTCATTGCTGATACACAGCTGCATCATTTTTGTTTTCAGTATATAACACTCCAAATCGAGGTTTACTTCATTTACTTGCTTTATTAATGTCTCCAACCTCTTCTTTCGCTCCTCCACACTTACTGCTTTTTCTGTACTTTCTCTTTCTACCTTACGTGCCACTACTTTCGTCATTTCTGCTAATCAAGAGTATACTGATTCTTGCACACACAATGACTTTTAAACCCTAACACTCAATAATGGTTTCCAACACTACTTTTTATTCCAGCGTTTTTCAAACATAAAAAGTCATTATTCTTCTCAAAAGCGGTGCAGAATTCTAAGTTCATCTTTTTCAAACTCAAAACATCATTTTTCTCGGGGTCAGAATTTATCTAAAGCACCCCTGGATGATAAGCCTCGTTGACTCAGTACCTATTGGAAAAGCTACCCTTTACCACTAAAAGTAGGTGATTTAAGGGGATTTATAAAAACTACCACCTATCAGTACATTGACCCATAAAAAATTCCCCCAAAGTAGGTGATTTAAGCGGATTAGCTTTTTCTATAATATAAATCTAGTTCTATCAGTACCTTGACTTACTTTCAGATTTCTAAGAATTGTACTTGGATGCAACCTTCCTATTTCCAAGAATTGGGATTTCTAAGCAGATGCAATAAACTTTAACCCCTCACGACCAGATTCCATGTTTAGATTTGTAAGATAAATGGTTTTGACCTAATTCAATTTAGCCTCAATTACGATTAATGAGCTATTTGGCTCTGGAGGGGAAACGGTTACCTGTGTTGAGTGACGACTCCCCTGTTTTGGGAAACGGTTATCTGTCTTTGGGAACCGGATCCGGTTCTTGGGAAAACTACCTCATCCTGACGGTTAGGACCGTAGTATGAACCCACGTAAGCATAATCTTTTTATTATATAAACAACAATTTAGTCAATACAAGAACCTTGATATTAGCATAGACAACAACCCCATCATTCTTCTTGTTTCCATGAACTGATTCTATTGTTAGAATTGAGCAACGGGAACGCTTATTTACTATTTCCAAGAATTTAACCTCCAAGGAATGCTAAAATTGTTGACCTAGATGGATAGGGTGGGGTATTTATACCTAAATTGTGATCACAAAAACTTTATTTTAGTAAATGCTGTACATTAGATAAGTATGTTGATAGTACAATATTTCCATACAGTGTTATGTCAATTAATATTATACTTAGCATTTATAACATCTTGAATGTACTTTAATTGAATAATGAAATTCGATGCATAAGTTTCCCTTTGACGCGAACACCCTGTATATTATGTCAATTAGGCTCATTTTTCCTATTCCGACGATATATATATAAAATATTCTAGTTAAATTATGTTTATATATGGCTGGGGACACTGCTATTTGTTGTTTTTTTTCCGACTGCATCCAGACTACTCATGAACACATCTTTTGCATATGCAAAAGAACACTATATATTCAAAACAACAATAATTAAGGTTTTATTTTTAATTACACATCTTTTTCTAATCGAGAAAATATAATTAGTAACTGACTACTACCCTTCATATTCCCCTTCTTCCCCCTTTTCATTTTTACTGGTATCCCCACCTTCCCATTCCTTCAAATCTAGAGTGAACTCTTCTAGTTGTGCCGCACTTAACTTTTGTATTAAACAAGTCAAACAATATCGACCCTTTAAATACGTTTCACACATTTTTACACCATTTTCATATTTCTTTGCAAGTACATGACAGCCCTCTTCCGTATAAAAGCGTTTTAAACCATATACTGCCTCATGATTAGCATCAAATGCCAATATCGTCAATTGTTGGAGTAAACGTTCCACGGATGTATGTACATCTACCGCTTTGGTCCATGATTCAGCAGCGTAGCACATCCACATAATGAATCAATTTTATGTGCACATTACTGCTTAAATACCTTAACCACTTCCACATCTAACCCCCTCCCCTGCTGATGACCTAATTTCTATTTTTATATTTGACCTTGAAGACCATTTAGCTAATATAAAACCCATTTTTTAGCATAGATAACAATATATCATTCCATGAACTATGATACCACTGCAGGTGACCTTGAAAACTGATTTATAGGAATTGTAATAACTTCTACGACCTATACAAAAGTTATTGATTAGGAATGCCTATTGATTATTGATTAGGAATTGATTTCTATGAATACCATGCAGGTGACCTTGAAAATTGATACCAGTAAATTTTGACCTTGACTCCATTTAACCATAAACCTACTGTACAATCTGTTATTGAATTGTAATATGATACCCCTGCAGGTGACCTTGAAAACTGATTTATAGGAATTGACATATGGCTCTGATTCGACTAAATTCTAAGAATTGTTCGATGACCTTGAAAATTTCTCGTCAAAAGGGCGTTACCATGCAAAATTTCAATGGATGACTCACCTTCAATGAGCTTGACCCAACTTGGGAATTTATTTCCAAGAATACGCGACCTTGATTAGGAATTCTACTAAATCCAACCTTGAACATTTCTCTACACATGGTCTCAACCAGTTTGGTGACCTGGCCCTGAAAAATAGAATCCCTCACACCTTGAAAAGTCTATTTGAATACCTCATGCAGGTAATTTCTAGGAAATATGACCTTGACCCGACAATGGATCGCCGTTATTCATTTCTCAGAGGTGTGACCTTGAAGAATATGCATGTAAAGTGTATGTGACCTAATGCACTTGCGGGTTTTTCTTAATAAATTACTAAGTGGATCACTATACGTGATCTTAAATAATAAACGCAGACAATGTGTACGCAAAGGCCTTGAAAACGAGAAGCTGGATGCTATCGTATACGTAACCTTCAAGAGTATACCTTTACCGGTCATATATCGCGATAACCCTGCAGGTTGATTTCTAGGACTTGAAAATTGATACCAATACATTTTAGCCATTGACAATCTATTTGATAGCACTACAGGTGCTTTCTAGGAATTATGACCCTGACTCAGCAAAGAATTACTTGAACAATGGATCGCCTTTGTCCTTTTCACAGAGGTGTGACCTTGAAATGGTGAAGGAAACGGCTACCTGTGTTGGGTAACAGATACCTGTTTTGGGAAACGGCCCCTGTTTTGGGAAACGGCTATCTGTCTTTGGGAACTGGATCCGGTTCTTAGGACCTCATCCTGGTGGTTTAGGACAGTAGTAATATGAATCCACATAGTGTAAGCATAATCTTTTTATTACAATTTAATCAATACAAGAACTTTGATTCACATTTTAGCAACGACAACCTGTATGATACCCCCGACCTTGAGAATTAACGTCTTGACTCAGCCAAGAATTACTTGGGTGACCCTGAAAGGTAGAATCCCCCACGCATTGAAAAGTCTATTTAATACTCCTGAGAATTGATTTATAAGAGTTAACACCTTAGCTCAGCCAAGAAATGCTGTGTGATCTTGAGGAATATACGTAGAGAATGTGTATGATGGCCTTGAGAAAAACAACTTTGACCTTGAAGCGTCGGCTTGAATAATTGATTGCCTTTGTTCCTGAAAATTGATTTCTCAGACCTGAAATGATGGGGGTATCTAGATAACAATCTATTTTCAGCAATTATGACTCAGTCAAAACAATGGATCGCCGTTGGTTTTTTATAAGAGGTGTGACCTTGAAATTTGTAGGCATAGACTTTGAAGGGTCGGCTTGAACAATAGATCGTCTTTGTTCTTGAAAATTGATTTCTCAGAATTGAGCCTGAAATGGTTGAGGTAGCAAGATAACAATCTATTTTTAGAAATTACGACTAACTCGGTCGGAACAATGGATCGCCTTTGTTCTTTTCTTTGTGACATTGAAACGGGGGGAAACGACTACCTGTGTTGCGAAACACCTATCTGTTTTGGGAAACGGACCCCCTGCTTTAGGAAAGGGCTACCTGTTTTTAGGAAAGGGCTACCTTGAAATCCCCTTGAAGCGGGGTGTGTGTATGTTAAGAACATTGAGAGTTACCATTTCCTGAAGCAGACAATCTGCACTGGAGCATCACCTTGAAAACCGATCTAGTAACTTCTAGTGCCTTTTTCAAATCTAGTTACTTCAATATTGATGCTGGCAATGTGTATGATGACCCTGATTCGACCGTGAAGCGGGGCGCGCGTACGTACAAGGATATAAAATTGAGCGATCTTGAAAATTCTAATTGACTTTGTGTATGTGATCTTGAAAACCAATCTGATGACTTTTTTCAAATATGGTTACTTCAATGACCTGTAGGAATATACTTTGCAATTATGACCTTGAAAACCGTTGAATTCAACGTAGGGAGTCCCTATACCTTGAAGAATACACAGCGTGGTGACCGCAGGTAATGTCTACGATGACCTTGAAGGATAGGTAGGCAGAAGACCATAGACAATGTGATGACCTTGAGGAATATATGCAGGTAATGTGTACGATGACCTTGAAGCGGGGTGCGCGTACGTGCAAATAAACTTTAAGATAGACAATGAGAGCATGCCACGTGACCTTGAACGTACGGGAGCATGACCTTGAAAACCAATCTAGTAACTTTGTGCCTTTAGTGACCTTGAGGAGATGCAGGCAATGTGTAACCATGTACGTATGTGATGCCCTTGAGGAATATACTTCGATGCAATGTGTACGATGACCTTGAAAACCATCGACCTTGAAATGTCCCGTCATAAGTCTTGGTATGTATGACTGAAAATTACGTACGTATGTGATGACGTTGAGGAATATACTTCGATGTATGCAATGGTTACGATGACCTTGAAAAAACCATTGACCTTGAAATTTAAATTTCTCGCCAAAACCCTTGAGCAATATAATTTGATGTAGGCAATGTGTATGATGACCTTGAAAAACAATGTACTTGGACGTAGGCAATGTGTACGTGAGTTGACCTTGAGCAAAAACACTCGTAGAAAAAGTGTAGTAAAAAAGTGGATTAGAAGTGCCATAGCTATACTACTAACTCATATCCCATCTATACTCAAATCATACACAATGGTTATATAAACTATGCAAAACCGATATACAATCTGTACATCTCATATAACCCACACAACCCATACATAACCTATAACCAACGTATACAACCCATAAAGACTATACAATCCGTACACAGCTCATATAGTCCATAGACCCCAAAAATCTATACACCACGTAAGCATAACCTATATACAACCCGAACCCATAAACCTATGCAACTCATACAACCGTTACACAAACCATATACAACTGATACAAATACTATGCAAAACCCATATACAACCTGTACAGCTGATACAACCCATACAGCCGATTTACAATATACAAAGGACCCGTACGACTCTTCCAATCCATATGCAACCTGTGCAACCCATATACAACCGATAGCACCTATACAGAAACCCATATAGTCGATACAAGCTACACAAAAACTATGGACTTAACATATTCACAGCCCGGATAGCTTGTACAGCCCGTTCAATCCATACAATCCATACGCAACCTATAACCAACCTATACACAATCCATACAACTCATAAAAATTATACAACCCAAGAATCTATACACAACGCACGCATACGCTTTAGAGAACCCATACAACCCATAGAAACTATAACTCTTACACAATCCATACACAAACCATATATAACCGAAATAAATACTATGCAAAACCGATATGCAACCTGTACAGCTCGTACAATCGATACATCCGATACGCAACATATACGCAACCCGTACAACTCGTGCAATTCATATGCAACCTGTCAAGCTATACACAACCCATATAGTCCATAAAATCTACACACAAAATACGCTCACCATGCACAACCGATGTACAACCTGTACAGCTCATACAACCCATTCAACCGACACACTACATATACGTAACTTATACATAACCCATAAGTTATACAACAAATAGAAATCAAACAAACTAAACACAATCGATATAACTTGTACAAACTATACAACAGTACACAACCTAAACGCAAACTATACGTATATACAACCCAGACAACCCACAGAGCACAAAAACTCATAAAACCCATACAAAAATATACACAACCTGTATGAATCCTATACACAATCAGTTGTATAGGTTGTGTATAGGTTACCCAACTTGTCGAACCTGTACAACCTACACCACCCGTACAGCAAATGTAACCCATAGAAATCCATACAACTCATACACAAACCATACAACCGATACACAAAGTATGCACAACCCTCACAATTAGTACAACCCGTACAGTCTATACAACGAACATAAATCATACAACACATAAACTACACGATATCGATACACAACTCGTACAACCCTACAACCCATACGCAACGTATATACAATCGGAACAAACCTTAACGCCCATAAAACCCATAATCAAACTATACACAACCTGTGTAAAACGGATTGTCTACAGGCTACCCAACCTATACATCACCAGTACAACCCGTACTCAGTAACGTAGTGTAATTAAGCTAGTGTCTGAAACTATAAAATACTAAGCTCTTTAAAAACATACAAGGTGGCAAATGTATGAAAGTGTAAAGCAGTAATAATGAATAAATTAAGTATTTAATATATAGTAAACATCTAACCCAGCTAAAAAACCTATGGTATTTGAGTGAATTAAAATATCTAAAATAATTTAAAAAGCCTGCAACAAGTTTAAAGTATGTAAATTAGCTAAAATAACTAAATAGCTAAGAAGATATTGTACTTGAATTTCAAGACTGTCACAAGTACTCAAAGATACTAAAGTAGTTAACGTATCAGTGATGGTTGAAATAGCCACATTAGTGTAAGTAAAATGGCTAAAGTAGATATGATGCTAAAAGTAACAATAGCAGTTACGAAAGCAGTTACAACTAAACCTAAAGTAAGTAAAGAAACTAATGCAAAAAAAACTCCAAAGGAGGTCAAATATCCTGAGGTATTAAAGTGTTAAAATATTCAAAACTTTAAACTAACCACAGTGATTACGAAGTTTAACAGTCAATTAACTAGAGTATTGCAAGTAGTTAAAGTAGATAATCTGGATAAATTAGGTAAAGTTTATTGAATACCAAACTACACCTACAGTAACTAATATAGCCAAAGTAGGTAGAATAGTTAAAGTAGATAGAGTAATTGATGTGGATAAAATAAGAACCACACCTAAACTAAATATAGCAATTAATATAGCAAAAACTCTAAGAAGATAAGAATATGTAAAAAAAAAAGATGAAGTAGCTAACGAATGCTTAAAACATCAAAGAATAACTATTGTGAATAAGATCCCTACATAAGTTTAGTAGCAATGAAATATCTAGATTAACTGGTACCTAAAATCGTTAAAATGGCTACGATTAAAGTAGCTAGACGAACTAGAGTAGCTCGAGTAGTTTGAGTAATTAAAAGTAGCTAATGTAGATAATGGTTAAAATAGTAAAACTACCCCTAAGGTAACTACAGCAATTAAGGTATCCAACGTAGCTACGGTACTTAAAATATTTAAAGAAGCTAAAATAGCTAAAGTGAATAGGATGCTAAACAACTACAGTAGTTATAAAATGTAACGTAGCAAAAGAGTAGTTTGGAGCTTCATCGCTAAAATGGCTAGCTATTAAAGCAGCTGGAATAGTTATGCTAGTTAATCTGACTGCATTCAATAAAATGGCTCAAGTAATATTCAAAGAAGCTAAAGTATTTCAAGAAGCTAAGGTGTTAAACTAGCGCTAAATTGCAGCAGTTACAAAATGTAACATAAACAAAATAGCTATAGTAGTTTGTAAATAAGTCGCTAAACTAGTAACTGTCACTAAATTAGCCAGAGTAACTAGCGTAACCATAGTAGTTTAGTTAAGAGTAACTAGCGTAGTTAGGGTAGTATTTAAGTAATTAAAAAAGCAAGTGCGACAAAATTTAAAACTGATTTAGTAAAAACTAAAGGTAAGATGTGAAAATAAAATGAAATAGCTAAATGACTAAAGGGAATAAGGCGCTTAAGTACAGGAAATATCACATAGCTAAAGCAACTAAAGTAATTTGTAAATGAAGTCCTTAAAATGGATAGTGACTAAAGTAACTATATTAACTAAAGTAACTATAATAGTTCAAGTGGTTAAAACCAGATAATGTGAGCACTGGTTAAAGTAGCAACACTACACCTAAAATAACTACACTACCTAAACTAGCTAACGCAGATAAGTTAGTAAATTAAGCAAAAGTAGCTATAATGGCTAAACAGAATAATATGCTAAGGTAACTACTGTAGTGATGAAGTAGACCATAGGTAACGTAGTTAGAGTAGTTCTTAGTTAAACCCGCTGGAATATCGACAGTTAGTAGTCCGTATTTAAAGTGACTAAATTGGATTAAGGTAGATAAGATAGATCAATTAGATAAAATGGTAAAGCACAATAGTTATAGTGTAACAACTCAAGTATCTGGAGTAGTTTATAGATAAAGTTGCTAAATTAGATAGTGACTAAAGTAGCTAGATCAACTGGAGTACTTAGAGTCGTTCAGGTAGCTAAGACAATAGCTAATGTAGTTCTTAAGTAAAACCGCTAAAATATCTAACTAACAATTAGCAGTCCGTAGTTAAACTGATTACTTTGGATAAAGTTAGATAAAGAGGATAAACTAGACAAGATTGTCAACAACAGTTATAAAGTGTAACAACTCAAATAGCAGGAGCAGTTTATAGATAAACGTGCTAAAATAGTTAGTAACTAAAGCAATTAGTACAACTAGAGTACCTAGTAATTCAAGTACATAAAGTGACTAATGTGGTTAAAATGGATAAATTAGTTAAGCTCTAACGAATTCAAAGTATCCAACGAAGTTACATTAGCTAATGAAACTACACAGGTCAAATTAACAAAGATTTCAAGAAGGCAAAATGAGGTAAGATGTCAAAATATTTGTAGCAGTTGTGTGCAGAGTAGTTGTGGGTAAGGTCCCTAGAATGGTAACAGTAAATAAAGTAGCTGAACTAACAATAAGAACTGAAGTAGCTTAAGTAGTTAACGTAACTAATGTGGCTATAGTGGTTAAAGTGGTTGAAGTAGCAAACGTACAGAAATAGCTCGAAGGGCAGATAATACAGCCAAAAATGCAGTTAAAATATCTAAAGAAACTAGATTAATTAATATAACCAGAATTGGCTGAGCCAACAAAGCGAAAGTGCGAAGGAGTAGTAGGTGAAGAAGGTGAAGAGGGTGCAGACGGTGCAGAAGGTACAGACGGTAAAGAGGGTAGACGGTACAGACGGTACACGAGGTACACAAGTTGTACGAGAAGTACGAAGTGTACAGGTGTACGAGGTGTATAAGGCCTACGAGGCGTACGCGGCGTACGAGGTATAGAGGGTATAGAGGGTATAGGTGTAGGAGGTGTAGGTGTAGGAGGTGTAGGAGGCGTAGGTGTAGGAGGCGTAGGTCTAGAAGGTGTAGAAGGCGTAGAAGGTGTGAAGGTGTAGAAGGTGTACAAGATGTAGAAGGTGAAGAAGGCGTAGAAGATGTAGAAGGTGTACAAGGTGTAGAAGGTGTAAAAGGTGTAGGTGTAGGTGTAGAAGGTGTAGACGGTGTAGAAGGCGTAGAAGGTATAGGAGGTATAGGAGGTATAGGAGGTATAAGAGGTATAGAAGGTATAGAGGGTACAGAAAGTATAGAAGGTATAGAAGGTATAGAAGGTGTAGAGGGTGTAGAGGGTGTAGAAGGTGTAGAAGGTGTAGAAGGTGTAGAAGGTGTAGAAGGTGTAGAAGGTGTAGAAGGTGTAGAAGGTGTAGAAGGTGTAGAAGGTGTAGAAGGTGTAGAAGGTGTAGAAGGTGTAGAAGGTGTAGAAGGTGTAGAAGGTGTAGAAGGTGTAGAAGGTGTAGAAGGTGTAGAAGGTGTAGAAGGTGTAGAAGGTGTAGAAGGTGTAGAAGGTGTAGAAGGTGTAGAAGGTGTAGAAGGTATAGAAGGTATAGAAGGTATAGAAGGTATAGAAGGTATAGAAGGTATAGAAGGTATAGAAGGTATAGAAGGTATAGAATGTATAGAAGGTATAGAAGGTATAGAAGGTATAGAAGGTATAGAAGGTATAGAAGGTATAGAAGGTATAGAAGGTATAGAAGGTATAGAAGGTATAGGAGATATAGAAGGTACAGAAGGTATAGAAGGTATAGCAGGTATAGAAGGTATAGAAGGTATAGAAGGTCGAAGGCGAGGAACGTATAGAAAGTATAGAAGGTATAGGTGTAAATAGTGTACTTGTACAAGGTGTATGGGAGATATGGAATTTACAGAAGGTATGGAAGGTATAGGTGTAGATGGTGTAGAAAGTGCACAAAGTGTAAAAGGTACGAAAGGTATGTAAGGAATATAAACTGTGTGAAGTATGTAATGAGTATTCATACTGACTCAAATGCATATAGCATCTAAACATATTTAAGCTCCCCGATGCGTCTAAAATGTCAAAATGTCAGTGTTTAATTTAAAACTGTCTAAATTATTAATAGTGGGTTTTAACTCCTTCCTCAGGCTACTTGAATTGTTAAATTGGTAGTGGTACAATGTAAGCTTTGTAAATATTTGTTTAATTACTTTGATTAAATTTGTTAATGCTTTAACGTAAAAATTACAATTCCAAGCAATATAACCTCAAATACACCAGATTACAAAATGAAAACAGCAGAAGCAAGGACAAAACGTGTGCTATATTTAACTTTAGCTAAGTTTATTATATGGCGTTCCCTTTTTATTATTAATGTTGACAGTTCTACTAAAATAGTTTATTTTGTTCCATATTCAATGTGTCTATGTGTGAGAGGGGGGATAACGCAACGTAGGGAGACCATAAGAACACAAATAAAAAAAATCACTCCTCTCATTTTAGACGACAACCTTAGATAAACTATATGATGAACTATCAATGTTTAGGCGAAATCACGGGATAATTTATTTTTATAACAAATCTCATCAAATAAATTTTGTTATAATAAACCGTAAAACTGTTTTTAGTAGACACTGTGCCTCTGGACGAATGTTTACAAAAGCATCGTCTATCTTTACCTCACTACATCCTTATCTTAATGCGCGAAAATATTGAAGGAACAAACATAGTTTCACCGGTGGCTTAAAATATTTGTACTGTCTTTGCAAACAATTAAAAAAAATTGTAGATAACAACTATTTAAATCTAAATTAAGATCGTAAACAAGAAAAACGAGGCCCCGGTATTTTTTCTTAAATTTTTTTACGATTTCACTAAAACTACAAAAACAAGTGTCAGAAAAATATTAATGTCTGGCCGTTTGCCAAACGATTGAAAATCGACATTCAACGACCTATAAACTAAAAACCAAAAATTCTTTAATGATTAGAGAATAACTATTTCAATATTGAAGATATGAATGAATGTTGTAGAATTCATTCACGTTTGCATACTTTTGCTAGGCAAACCTATTAATCATAATTAATTAATATGTTGTTTATAAAAATCGTTGATCTTTTAGATGAATAAATCAAAATAGGGCATTCAATTTTATCTAGAAATTATTTTTCACACGGTTTTTTATTTGTGTTTATGAATTATGATGTCGTGACACCAAAACTACACTAAATTTTCTTTTGTCGTATATTTTTGTGAAAAATGTAAAATTTGTGCTAATTTTACTACACGCGAAAGGTTAACAACATGAATAAAATGCACTGTAGTTCTAAATATGAAACTATACTTTAAATAATGTTTTTATAACGTCCAATTTTGCATAGTTCTATACAAACGACAACAAAAATAAACAAAACTAGGTTATGAACACAGGCATGTTAAAATCACTTTATATCCGACATGTGAACATTATCATTTATAAAAATATGAACATAAATTAAAGTGTCTGTACTTATTCTATAAGGGAAAAATGTTGACCGTTGGACATGCGGAAAATAAATGGAGATATATTAGGCAATGTGGAAAACAGGACAAAATACGCGAAAGATGTTTGTAGTTTAATCCACATACGAGCGGCAAGTAAATTGAGGTTTACTAGACAATATGCGAAATAAGATAAAGAATGTGGGATATGTTTGAAGTTGAAACCACCTTTTTGATGAGTAAGTTACTTATTCTAGAAGGGAAAAAATTTTGCCTCTGAGACGAGTTGTAAACAAAGAAGTGAGTTTTGCATCTTGGACGGGCGCAAATGAATAACAATATGTGGACACTATTTAAAGTAAGATAACGTATTTAAGAAATGTTCGAAGTTGAAACCACATCGTGGATGGTGCAAAATTACTTATTCTTTAAGAGATAAAGAAATGTTACCCTTTGGATGGGCGATAAACAAATAGAGGTTTACTGGACAATATGCGAAATAAGATAAAGAATGTGAGATATGTTTGAAGTTGAATCCACCTTTTTCATGAGTAAGTTACTTATTCTAAAAGGGCAAAAATTTTACCTCTGAGACGGGCTGGAAATGAAGGAGTGAGTTTTGCATCTTGGACAGTCGCAAATGAATAACAATATGTGGACACTACTTAAAGTAAGATAACATATTTAAGAAATGTTCGAAGTTGAAACCACAACGTGGATGGTGCAAAATTAAGTTACTTGTTCTTTAAGGGAAAATGTTGCCCTTAGGATGGGCGACAAATAAATAGAGGTTTACTGGACAATATGCGAAATAAGATAAAGAATGTGAGATATGTTTGAAGTTGAAACCACCTTTTTGATGAGTAAGTTACTTATTCTAGAAGGGAAAAAATTTTGCCTCTGAGACGGGCTGTAAATAAAGAAGTGAGTTTTGCATCTTGGACGGGCGCAAATGAATAACAATATGTGGACACTACTTAAAGTAAGATAACATATTTAAGAAATGTTCGAAGTTGAAACCACATCGTGGATGGTGCAAAATTACTTATTCTTTAAGAGAGAAAGAAATGTTGCCCTTTGGATGGGCGACAAATAAATAGAGGTTTACTGGACAATATGCGAAATAAGATAAAGAATGTGAGATATGTTTGAAGTTGAAACCACCTCTTTCATGAGTAAGTTACTTATTCTAAAAGGGCAAAAATTTTGCCTCTGAGACGGGCTGTAAATAAAGGAGTGAGTTTTGCATCTTGGACAGTCGCAAATGAATAACAATATGTGGACACTACTTAAAGTAAGATAACGTATTTAAGAAATGTTCGAAGTTGAAACCACAACGTGGATGGTGCAAAATTAAGTTACTTATTCTTTAAGGGGAAATGTTGCCCTTAGGATGGGCAAATAAATAGAGGTTTACTGGACAATATGCGAAATAAGATAAAGAATGTGAGATATGTTTGAAGTTGAAACCACCTTTTTGATGACTAAGTTACTTATTCTAGAAGGAAAAAACTTTTGCTTCTTGGAACGGCTGTAAATAAAAGGGCGAGTTTTGCTCCATGGACGAGCGGCAAATGAATAAAAATTTATATGGGCATTACTTAAAGATAATCTATTTAAGAGATGTTCGTAGTTGAAACCACATCGTGGAACGCAAACTTAAGTGACTTATTCTTTAAGGGAAAAATGTTCCTCCTTGGACGGGCGGAAAATGAATGGGGATTTATGTTGACAATATGTAAAATAAGATAAAGTATTAGAGAGATGTTTGAAGCTGAAACCACATTTTTTATGCTTAAGTTACTTATTCTACCAGGGGAAAAATTTTTTCCCCTTGGACGAGCTGTAAATAAAGGGGTGAGTTTTAGACGGGCCTCAAATGAATAACAATTTAAAGTAAGATAATATATTTAAGAGATGTTCGCAGTTGAAACCACATCGTGAAATGCAAAATTAAGTTACTTATTCTTAAAAGGAGAAATGTTGCTTCTTCGGCGAGCGGAAAATGGATGGGGATTTATGTGGACAATATGTCAAATAAGATAAAGTATGTTAGAGATACCACATTTTTGATGATTAAGTTACATATTGTACAGGGAAAAATGTGCCTCTTGGGCGGGCTGTAAATAAAAGGGGGAGTTTTGCTCCTTGGACGGGCGGCAAATGAATAACAATTTATGTGGACACTACTTAAAGTAAGATAATATATTTAAGAAATGTTCAAGATTGAAACCCCATCGTGGATGGTGCGACATTTAGTTACTTATTCTTTAAGGGAAAAATGTTGCCCTTTGGATGGGCGACAAATAAATACTGGACAATATGCGAAATAAGATAAAGAATGTGAGATATGTTTGAAGTTGAAACCACCTTTTTGATGACTAAGTTACTTATTCTACAAGGAAAAAACTTTTGCCTCTTGGACCGGCGGTAAATAAAAGAGCGAGTTTTGCTCCATGGACGGGCGGCAAACGAATAATAATTTATATGGGCACTACTTAAAGTAAGATAATCTATTTAAAAGATGTTCGTAGTTGAAACCACATCGTGGAACGCAAAATTAAGTGACATTCTTTAAGGGAAAAATGTTGCTCCTTGGACGAGCGGAAAATGAATTAGGATTTATGTGGACAATATGTGAAATAAGATAAAGTATTTGAGAGATGTTTGAAGCTGAAACCACATTTTTTATGCTTAAGTTACATATTCTACCAGGGGAAAAATTTTTTCCCCTTGAACGAGCTGTCAATAAAGGGGTGAGTTTTGGACGGGCGTCAAATAAACGACAACTTATGTGGACACTACTCAAAGTAAGATAATCTATTTAAGAGATGTTCGTAGTTGAAACCACATCGTGGAATGCAAAATTAAGTTACTTATTCTTAAAGGGAGAAATGTTGCTGCTTCGACGAGAATAACAATTTATGTGGACACTACTTAAAGTAAGATAACGCATTCAAGGTTGAAACCACGCCGTGGATGGTGCGAAATTAAGTTACTTATCCTTTAAGAGAAAAATGTTGCCCTTTGGACGGGCGGCAAATAAATGGAGGTTTACTGGACAATATGCGACATAAGCTAAAGAAAGTGAGATATGTTTGAAGTTGAAACCACCTTTTTGATGAGTAAGTTACTTATTCTAGAAGGGAAAAAATTTGCCTTTGAGACGGGCTGTAAATAAAGGAGTGAGTTTTTCATCTTGGACAGGCGCAAATGAATAACAATATGTGGACACTACTTAAAGTAAGATAACGTATTTAAGAAATGTTCGAAGTTGAAACCACATCGTGGATGGTGCAAAATTAAGTTACTTATTCTTTAAGGAAAAAATGTTGCCCTAAGGATGGTCGACAAATAAATATAGGTTTACTGGGCAATATGCGAAATAAGATAAAGAATGCGAGATATGTATGAAGTTGAAACCACCTTTTTGATGACTAAGTTACTTATTCTAGAAGGAAAAACTTTTGCCTCTTGGACCGGCTGTAAATAAAAGGGCGAGTTTTGCTCCATGGATGGGCGGCAAATGAATAAAAATTCATATGGGCATTACTTAAAGTAAGATAATCTGTTTAAGAGATGTTCGTAGTTGAAACCACATCGTGGAACGCAAAATTAAGTGACTTATTCTTCAAGGGAAAAATGTTGTTCCTTGGACGGGCGGAAAATAAATGGGGATTTATGTAGACAATATGCAAAATAAGATAAAGTATTTGAGAGATGTTTGAAGCTGAAACCACATTTTTTATGCTTACGTTACTTATTCTACCAGGGGAAAAATTTTTTCCCCTTGGACGTGCTGTAAATAAAGGTGAGTTTTAGACGGGCGTCAAATGAATAACAATTTATGTGGACACTACTTAAAGTAAGATAATCTATTTAAGAGATGTTCGTAGTTGAAACCACATCGTGGAATGCAAAATTAAGTTACTTATTCTTAAAGGGAGAAATGTTGCTCCTTCGACGAGCGGAAAATGGATGGGGATTTATGTGGACAATATGTGAAATAAGGTAAAGTATGTCAGAGATACCACATTTTTTATGATTAAGTTACATATTCTACAGGGAAAATGAGCCTCTTGGGCGGGCTGTAAATAAAGCAGTGAGCTTTGCTCCTTGGACGGGCGGCAAATGAATAACAATTTATGTGGATACTACTTAAAGTACGATAACGTATTTAAGAAATGTTCAAGGTTGAAACCCCATCGTGGATGGTGCGAAATCAAGTTGCTTATTCTTTAAGAGAAAAATGTTGCCCTTTGGACGGGCGGTTAATAAATAGAGGTTTACTGGACAATATGCGAAATAAGATAAAGAATGTGAGATATGTTTAAAGTTGAAACCACCTTCTTGATGACTAAGTTACTTATTCTACAAGGGAAAAAAATGCCTTTTGGACCGGCTGTAAATAAGGAGGTGAGTTTTGCTCCTTGGACGGGCGGCAAATGAATAACCATTTATGTGGACACTACTTAAAAGTAAGATAACGTATTTAAAAAATGTTCGAAGTTGAAACCACATCGTGGATGGTGCAAAATTACTTATCCTTTAAGAGAAAAATGTTGCCCTTTGGACGGGCGGCAAATAAATGGAGGTTTACTGGGCAATATGCGACATAAGATAAAGAACGTGAGATATGTTTGAAGTTGAAACCACTTTTTTGATGATTAAGTTACTTATTCTAGAAGGGAAAAAATAGTGCCTCTTGGACCGGTTGTAAATAAAGGGGTGAGTTTTGCTCCTTGGAAAGGTGGAAAATGAATAAAAATGTATGTGGGCACTACTTAAAGTAAGGTAATCTATTTAAAAGATGTTCGAAGTTGAAACCACATCGTGAAATGCAAGATTAACTTACTTATTCTTTAAGAGAAAAATGTTTCTCCTTGGACGGGCACAAAATAAATTGGGACTTATGTGGACAATATGTGAAATAAGATAAAGTATGTCAGAGATGTTTGAAGTTGACGCCACATTTTTGACCGCGAAAAATTTCCTTAGTCTCTAAGGTGTGATTTTGACCCTTTACATAAGCATGAATGACTATTTATGTAAACATTATGGAGTATAGAACGTTTCGCCGCGGCCGATTCGCCGCGGCCGATTCGCCGCCAGAACAATTTTAATATTTGGAATTATATATATATATATATATATATATATATATATATATATATATATATATATATATATATATGCCCATTACGAAGCTTTCTCTGTGCATATTAAAAAAAACTCTATTGCTCCTTACATCAATTTTTAATCCTTTTCGAAAAATATGTTTTAACGCTTATTGTGTTCTTTTAAAAAATTAATATGGCAACCTTTATTTTTTATAAGGTACAGTATCTAAACTGTCCCTCTAATTTAATACAAAAATTCCAAGAATCCATTAACCTAAGTTGATGTCTTATTATACGTTTTTGTTATGAACTAATAAATTCAAATAATTAAAAATTATTATTAATTTTGTTAAATACATAAATAAAAAGTTTACCACGAGTAGGATTTGAACATACGACCTGTACTTTGCTAGAGTACCGCGCTAACCAACTGCGCCATCAAAGTTCAAGCCCCAATCGATGTAAATTTTGTATTTAAGTTCTACATACTTAAAGACAAAATTTACATCGATTGGGGCTTGAACCTTGATGGCGCAGTAGGTTAGCGCGGTACTCTAGCAAAGTACAGGTCGTAGGTTCAAATCCTACTCGAGGTAAACTTTTTATTTATGTAATTAATAATAATTTTTAATTAAGTTGATGTCTTGTTTACTAAACGATAGAAAACGGGATTAATGTAGCTAATTCAAAAATTATTACCTGGACAACTAGGAATTTACATAGGCTATAATGGATAATACGTAGTATTACTTTACCATCACTGTTAATACAGTGTAATATAATAAATAAAAATATATTACTAGTACATACATTCTTACTTGGAAATATTCTAAAAGAACAAAACATAGGCGTTAGAAACACCTTTTCTAGAAGTATAAAAAATAAGCGTTGCCATATTAATGTTCTAAAAGTACAAAATAAGTCTTAAAAAATATCTTTCTAAAAGGATTAAAAATTGATGTAAGAAGCAACATGTTGTTTTTTAATACGCGCAGAGAAAGCTTCGTAATGGTTATATATGTTATTCCAAATATTAAAATTGTTCTGGCGGCGAAATAGCCCGACGGCGAAACGGCCGCGGCGAACTGGCAAATCGGTCGCGGCGAAACGTCCCTACCGAATGATATGTGGGGTAGGATAAAATTTTTGACAGATATTTGAAGTTGAAACCTCATTTTTAAGAGTGCGAATTAATTCTTTTTTAAATTTTAGAGGGCGACAAATGAATGGAAATTTATGCAGTGATTAAAATAGTAAACGGGACATTTTTAATTGCTGTTTGAAATTTAAACTCTATTTTGGAGGGTGCGATATAATTTTTAATTTTTTTATGCTTTTGATGGGTGAATTTGATTAACCCCTTATGTGGGTGGCGGGTGAATTGCAGTATATGTGGTTTTAATACCGAAGATAAATTTTTTTTTACCGGCGTTGTTAATTATATACAGCAATTAGAAAGTGACTGGTCAATTCTGGCTAAGTTCACACCGTAAATTTTATTAAACACTCGATACTTCATAATATTCCTTTGCACGCTCACCATTAATTTCACATTAATTTCGCTTTTAGCTTACAAAGAAAAATTTTGGTTTCTTGATTAAATATTAAAGTTTCAGCTCATAAAATTTTATTGACACTTTCATTAATTCCAAATCACGTATCTTATTATGTCATGGAATGTACGTAAAATGCGAATAACGTACGTTATTTCTTTCGGTTGTTTAATTAATAGACATTCTGTCCAAAAGCAATGTGTTGGGACACCTGGAGACCAGGTGTAAATTATGCCGATGACGTTATAAATCCGAAAAAGGTAAAAATCAGTTACGAGTACAATTCGTGGATAATAAATCAAGTAGCTTGTGTTTATTTATCATAATGTACTATCATATTACCATATTCTGTGCTGGTGCATAGATTATAGTGATCAAAGCTCGTTATCCTTAATTTAAGTGATTAAGAAAAGGTGGGGCCCATTGCAAAAGCACGTCCAGTAGCGGAAGAGGAGAGAGGGTTGAAGCCTTTGCTTTAAGTGGATTAAATTGACCATATATCCTGCAAATTATAGCAACGTTCAGGGATTTTCTCAGACTTAAACCCTTACATATTTTAAACTAACCACAGCACCCCTTTTACCTAAAGCTTTATGACTTATTAGGTAGGTCAGGGATTCTGCCTAATTAATTATTACTTAATGTAATTATTATTACAGCTATTTGAATTATTAAACTTAAGTAATTTTAGAACACACTCCTTTCATTTATTTGAGGGTAGGTAGGGTTAATATTACGATGTACACTCTACAAAATGATATTGGAATTTCGTGAAGAGAGAACCTATAATTAAAAATCAATAATAAAAAAACCTAATGGATATCATATTTCAAGTATTTGGCTATATTCAGGGTCATGTAAATTAGTGTATATTACAATCTTATGTAACACATACAATTACACTTTAAAATTATAATCCATAATTAATCAAGATGCCTAAGCAAACGGATTAAGTGAGGTTAGGTGTGTTTTATCTACCGTTTAGGAACAATTAACAATATTTAAGGCGTGCTTGAATCTTGTTATCTGCGGAGATACAAACAAAATGAAATATTGCACTTGTTCGTGCATTTACAAAGCAAACATTGATAAGATTATATACCCAGTAGAGGGTCGTAAAGGATATTTTACAAAATATACTATGAGAAGTAACAAAAATACGACCATTTATTTATTTCCGGAAATATTTTTTCATTTTATAAATTAAAAAATGGAATTAGTGAACATCTTGAATAGAACAAACTGATTAAATTAAGCCCAATACCTGTTAAAAAAAACAATAAGTTTAAGATTTTTTATTAGGCTTAAATATTCATTATCGTCAAACCTACGATAAACAGTTCTAATCCGCCATAGCAGCTCACATTAGCAGAATTTTAGTTTTACAAAATCATAATTCACTGTAACCTTTTCACAGGTTTCACATCTATCAAAACATAAAATGGCTACCAAAAATAAGTCAAACTTGTATTTTAGGCACTCTGTGTTAGGTTTTTAATAGGTGTTGTATATTCCATATGTTAAACGTCTCTACACATCAGTTGGTGTGCGAGGTGTCATTAAACTAGTGAGACTAATAACGTAGTGATTGATCTGGCAACACTGGTGACTTGGGACTTGGGAGAGGAGGAAGGTGAACATGCGATACACTAGCAGTACTAGTTTCACCTGGTTACGCCAAGTGTGTTGTTTGTAGCGCTTACGGGTGTTTTTGTGGGCGTTCTGACAATAAGTGACACGAATTTCGAGCAGCGGTGTGCGATCAGATTTTGCTGCGGACAGTGCGCGGAAACGTTTACCAAACTTCAGCAGGCCTACGGAAACAGTGTTGTGTCAAGGGCTCACGTGTTTCGGTGGTTTAAGGCATTTCCAGAAGGAAGAGAATCAATTGAATATGAACCTCGTAGCGGAAGACCGGCGGTTAGTTAACATTTTTACCGACAGGTTCTTAGAAGACTTCACAAAAGGGTCATGTGTATGATAGCAAACGTCAAAAACAACTGGATGTTGTATCATGACAATGCCCCTTCTCACACAGAAATTTCAATAAACCATTTTCTGGCAACTAAAAATGTGAGTCCTTCTGACTTTTATCTCTTCCCGAAATTGAAAACACATGTCAAGACGCAATGTGGCTTCCCGAGGACCTTACTTTTAAGGGGAAAATGTTCAATTGTAACTCTATTGAAATAAAAGTGGTAAAAAATCAGTCTAATTACTTTAATGACACACCTCGTATTTCAATATCTGCAGCTTGATATTTAGAGATAATAATATCAGCGGTCGACTAGTACGGCAATAGCTTAGCTATCGAAAGGCGTGTATTTTGTACGTTACAGGTCCTGCCATAGATCAAGTGTTCAGATTTCCAAACAATATATTAGTGTTAGTAATTCCAATATTCCTCAATCCAGTTGCTATGATTGAAAAATTCAAGATTTAACATAAATCCCTCCCCTTACATTATTGTTATTGTCGGTATACATGATCCCGGATAATTGAAGCATCACATTCATGTGCAACATGCAAACATATAAAATATAGTATTTTTAAAAAATCTTGATTAGGATAAAATTCCTGATCAACTCATTTAAACCAACACCCCCCTACCCCTCTCCATTCGAAAACTTCATGCTGGCCCATCTAATTACTTCAAGCATTAAACGTTTGCAGATAAAATTTCAAAATCTTACAAGCAATACTTTTCTGCAGATGTAGTAATAATTGGCAATTAATCCAAGATACTCCCCTTTTATTACACTTTTTGTTAAGAACTCTGAGTAGGTCCATTTTATGTTTTTAAGCATTACATTATAGGTCTTGTGTTTTCAAAACCCAAAAAATTGCTTTGATTCCTCTAAACGTTAACATTTAATCCAAAATCTGAGCTGGATCATATAAAGTGCGATACTTCGCTGCATTGAATCATGCAACAATATTCTGCTGATGTGATTTTACTAAAAATTAGAATTCAATTGAAAACCGTCCTCTTTTGTTATTCCTCTTGTTGCAAACTTAGTTGAGGTGTTTATTAAGCAACACACTTAAGAGCATTAAATGCTACATTTGTAAAAGGAATAGATGTGGCCACAAAATTAGCAATACTACTCCTACAAGAAAAACGTTTAACGATATCATTCTGTCAAAAATTAGTATTTAAACCAAAATCCTTCCCTTTCACACTTGGAGCATACGCTTATTTAAAGTAATAAATTTTGGGACATAAAATCACAAACTCGTAAAAGAAACGAGTTTCCGATCCTTCTGTAAAAAATTAACCTTTAATCGAAAATACACCCCTTTCGTTATTCCTCTAGCTGTAAAACATGATCTTACACGAATGACATGTGTAACGGTGTCATTCTGCCAAAAATTACTATTTGAACTAAAATGCTCCAGTTGCATATGATTTTTAAAGCGGTAAATTCTTATCACATAACATCATAAACTTTCTAAAAAGGGAGTTTCTAATGATTTAACTGAGTAAAAATTAGCATTTAATCGAAAAGTCTCCCCTTATCCTCCCCTCTCATTGTGTCTTTCGTTATAAAATCTGATCGTTATATTCTAATGTATTACATCACAAACTCCTAAACGAAAGATGTTTAACGCTGCCATTTCGACCAAAATTAGTATTTAAACTAAAATCCTCCCCTTTTACACCTGTTTCGTAATTCTGTAATATGTTGCATATAATTATTTAAAGCGATAGACTTTAGCACAAAATCACAAACTTATAAAGGAAAAAAGTTTCCGATGATGTATTACTGTAAAAAAGTAGCAGTTAAACGAGCATCCTCCCCTTTCAGTACTCTTCTTGCTGTAAAATTTGATCCTTATATTCTGATGTATTATATCACAAATTCCTGCGCGAAAAATGATTAACAATGTCATTCTGACAAAAATTAGTATTAAAAACTAAAATCCTCCCCCCTTAACACCTGTTTCAAAATATAGAGCGATAGATTTTGGCACATAAAATCACAAACTCATAAAAAAAACGAGTTTCTGATATGATTCCGTAAAAAATTAGCATTTAAACGATAACCTCACTCTTTCCTTACTCCTCTTCTTGTAAAATCTGATCTAATCACGCCTCCCACACGAAAAATGTTAAATGATGCCATTCTGCCAAAAATTAGTATTTAAACTAAAATCCTCCCATTTCACACCTGCTGCAGAATCTACTAGTTGCATATGGCTATTTAAAGTGATAGATTTTGGCTGTAAAGGATTAGCATTTAATCGAAAATCCTCCCCGTTAGTATACCTCTTGCTGTAAAAGCTAATCACTATATTCTCATGTATTAAATGAGAAACTCCTGCACGAAAGATGATTAACGACGTCTTTCTTTAGATCCTCCCCTTTCATACCTATTGCAAAAGCTAGCAATCGATTTTGGCACATAAAATCATACTCTTAAATAAAACTAGTTTTTGATGATGTGATTCTGTAAAAATTAGCATTTAATCAAAATCTCCCACATTACCTACTCCTCTTGCTGTAAAATCTGATTACTGTATTCTGATATATTAAATTCTACGAAAAATTAGCATTTAAAGTAAAATCCCCCCCTTTCACATCTGTGAAAATCTAGATATTGGATATGCTTATTTAAGAAATAGATTTTGGCACGTAAAATTACAAACTCATAAAAGAAACGAGTTTCTGATGATGTGATTTCCTCAAAAATTAGCATTTAATAGAATATGCACCCGTGTTACTCCTCCTCTTGCTGCAAAATCACAAACTCCTACACAAAAAAAATGTTAATCGACGTCATTCTGCAAAAATTAGTATTTAAACTAAAATCCTCCCCTTTAGAACTTGCTGTAAAATCTAGCTATTGCATGTGAGTATTTAAAGCAATAAATTTTGGCACATAAATCAGATTCACCAATAGAGTTTCTGATGAAGTGATTCTGTAAAAAATTAGCATTTATTGGAAAGCCTCCCCTTTCACACATGCTGCAAAATATAGTTGTGGTATATGATTATTTAAAGCGATAGATTTTGTCACATAAAATCACAAACTCACACAAGAAACGAATTTTTGATGATGTGATTCTGTAAAAAATAAGCATTTAATCAAAAATCCTCCACACTCAGTACTCCTCTTGTTGTAAAATCTGATTACCGTGTTCTGATATATTAAATCACAAACTCCTACACGAAAGTTGTTCAACGATGTCAGTCTGCGAAAAAAATCGCCCCCTTTCAAATCTGTGAAAATCTAGCTGTTGAATATGCCTATTTAAAGGGATAGATTTTGGCACATAAAATCACAAACTCTTAAAAGAAACGAATTTCTGATGCTGTGATTCTGTAAAAAATCAGCATTTAACCGAAAATCCTCCCCTTTCACACACACTGTAAAATCTAGCTGTTGCATAAGAATATTTAAAGCGATAGATTTTGGCACATAAAATCACAAACTCATAAAAGAAACGAGTTTCTGATGATGTGATTCCCTCAAGAATAAGCATTTAATAGAACATGCACCCGTGTTATTACTCATCTTGCTGCAAAAAAATGCTAATCGACGTCATTCTGCAAAAATTAGTATTTAACCTAAAATCCTCCCCTTTCATACCTGCTGCAGAATCTACGACTTGCATATAGTTATTTAAAGTGATAGATTTTCGCTGTAAAGGATTAGCATTTAACCGAAAATCCTCCCCGTTATTATACCTCTTCCTGTTAAAGCTAATCACTGTATTTTCATGTATTAAATGACAAACTCCTGCACGAAAGATGTTTAACAATGTCTTACTTCCAAAAATTAGATCCTGCCCTTTCACACCTATTGCAAAATCTAGCAATAGATATTGGCACATAAAATCATACTCTTAAATAAAACTAGTTTTTGATAATGTGATTCTATAAAAATTAGCATTTAATCAAAAATCTTCTTCTTGCTGTAAAATCTGATTATTGTATTCTGATACATTAAATTCTACGCAAAATTAGTACTTAAAGTAAAATCCCCGCCCTTTCACATCTGTGAAAATCTAGATATTGGATATGCTTATTTAAGAGATAGATTTTGGCACGTAAAATTACAAACTCATAAAAGAAACGAGTTTCTGATTATGTGATTCCCTCAAAAATTAGCATTTAATAGAATATCCACCCGTGTTATTACCCCTCTTGCTGCAAAATCACATACTCCTACAAAAAAAATTTTAATCGACGACTTTCTGCAAAAACTAGTATTTAAACTAAAATCCTCCCCTTTGGAACTTGTTATAAAATCTAGCTATTGCATGTGAGTATTTAAAGCAATAAATTTTGGCATATAAAATCACACTCACAAGCAAACAAGAGTTTTTGAAGTGATTCTGTAAAAAAATAGCATTTATTGGAAAGCCTCCCCTTTCACACCTGCTGCAAAATCTAGTTGTTGTATCTGATTATTTAAAGCAATAGATTTTGGCACATAAAATCACAAACTCGTAAAAGAAACGAGTTTATGATGTGATTCCCTCAAAAATTAGCATTTAATACAACATGCACCCGTGTTATTACTTCTCTTGCTGCAAAATCACAAACTCCTACACAAAAAAATGTTAATCGACGTCATTCTGCAAAAAATTGTATTTAAACCAAAATCCTCCCCTTTAGAACTTGCTGTAAAATCTAGCTATTGCATGTGAGTATTTAAAGCAATAAATTTTGGCACATAAAATCAGATTCACGAACAAACAGAGTTTCTAATGAAGTGATTCTGTAAAAAATTAGCATTTATTGGAAAGCCTCCCCTTTCACACCTGCTGCAAAATCTAGTTGTGGTATATGACTATTTAAAGCGATAGATTTTGACACATAAAATCACAAACGCACACAAGAAACGAATTTTTGATAATGTGATTCTGTAAAAAATTAGCATTTAATCAAAATCCCTCCACACTCATTACTCCTCTTGTAAAATCTGATTACTGTGTTCTAATATATTAAATCACAAACTCCTACACGAACATTGTTAATCGATGTGATTTTGCCAAAAATTAGTATTTCAAATTAAACTCCTTCCGTTTGATCACTGCTGTAAAATCTAGCTACTGCATGGAGTATTCAAATCGATAGATTTTGGCACATAAAATCACAAACTCATACAAGAAACATGTTTCTGATGATGTGATTCTGTAAAAAATTGGCATTTAATCAGAACTCCTGTCCATTCATTACACCACTTGGTGTAAAATCTGATCACGGTATTTTAATATATTATATGACAAACTGCTACACGAAAGACGTTTAACGATTTCTTTCTGCCAACTATTAAATCCACCCTTTTCACACCCACTGCAAAATCTAGCGATATATTTTGGCACATAAAATCACACTCATAAATAAACCTAGTTTCTGATGCGATTCTGTAAAAAAATTAGAATTTAATCGAAAATCCTCTCTTTTCACACCAACTGTAAAATCTAGCTGTTGCATACGATTATTTAAAGGGACATAAAATCACAAACTCATACAAGAAACGAGTTTTTGATGATGTGATTCTGTAAAAATTAGCATTTAATCAAAAATCTTCCCCATTTATTACTCCTCTTGCTGTAAAATCTGATTACTGTATTCTGGTAGGTATACTAAATCACAAACTCCTACACGAAAGTTGTTTAACGACGTCATTCTCCGAAAAGTTAGTATTTTAAAGTAAAATCCTCCCCTTTCGCATCTGTGAAAATCTAGCTGTTGGATATGCTTATTTAAGAGATAGATTTTGGCACATAAAACCACAAACTCTTAAAAGAAAACGAGTTTCTGATGATAAAAAATTAGCACTTACTTGAAAATCTTCCCCTTTCATTACTCCTCTTGCTGTAAAATCTGATCTTTATGTTCGGATGCATTAAATCACAAACTTCAACACGAAAGATTTTTAACGATACGATCCTGGCAAAATTAGTATTTAAACTAAAATCCTCCCTTTCACACTTGTTGAAAAGCCTAGCCGTTGCATCTGATCATTTAAAGCGACGGATTTTGGCAAATAAAATAATAACCTCATAAAAGAAACGAGTTTCTGATGATGTAACTGTGTGAAACTGTAAGGGATTAGCATTTAATCGAAAATCCTCGCCTTTTATTATTCCTCTTGCTACAAAATCTAATCACTGTATTCCAATGTATTAAATGGCAAACTCCTACACGAAAGATGTTCAACGATGTCTTTCTGCCAAAAATGATAAACTCATAAAAGAAACGAATTCTGTAAAAAAAAAGTATTCAACCGAAAATCCTCCTCTTTCATTATTCCTCTTGCTGTAAACTCTGATTGAGTCAAAATTATTTTCATTATAATAAATTCTGATTAGAAAATATACCCCGAAATGGCAGCATTTAAAGCTGCAGAATTCTAAAATACAATAATTTATTGTGGTTTATTTTGTAAAGATTAGAAAACCTTGATTATCGTAATGATAATGTTAGAAAAACAACATCTTTGAAATCTAACAGGTATTTGTTACGTTATTTTTACAGGCTGAAGGTTATGTATGTAGGTTATAACCTACAATGCAATTTTCAACAAAATGTAAACATGAGAATGGTTGTGTTGTAAGTTCCTAGAACAACTGTCGAGTTGCACTATTTACACCTCGCAAGGCTACTACGTTTCATAATCATAATTTCTTATTGTTGATACCAATTCAGTAACAATTATAGCCCACAATAAGATGGTAACATTAATACACAAAATGGCCTAAAATGCCTAAATACAATGTGGAAAATAAATTCTATGGGAAATGTTTGAATTAACATATTGAGAAGCATTTTATCACAAAATATATTGTACTTACATTATTGAAATAAATTACTAATAGAAATTGTATTAAATATAAACTAACACACGTGTATTACTAATTGTATGTTGTAGAAACATGCTTTCTAATCAGAGTCATTATCTAAATCCGAGCTTTCAGAATAGTTTCCGATGTTAATAACCAGTTCGTCAACTGTAATCTCCAACATTTCTTCCCGTTTATACCATTGCTTTATTGTTTCTTCAGTATGTCGCACACAATTATCCCATACGGTTTCATCACATTGCTGTAAAGCTTCGTTCCACATAGCAATTACGTTTTCAACGTTATAGCCATCTTGTCCAATATGCTTGTCATAATATACCTTTGCGTGTGCCCATACTAATTCTATCGCATTAAACTCACAGTGATATGGTGGTTAATACTTGTTGTCCATAGCTTCTTATTATTTCACGTTCTTCGTACCTTTCTTGTATCTGAAGTCACTTAATTAGACCATACAGTTTGGTTTTGAGGAGTGTGGGATCGTGACTGATATGATTCTGTGTTAACCAGGAAACCATATTGCCTTTTGTCCAGGTTGAAGTTGGTAGCTTTTCAACTAACATTGAATGGTACGGTGCATTATCAATTATAATTAGCGAATGCTCTTTTAAATTTGTTAGCAAATGTTCAATAAGCCATTTTTTAAACATGTCGCCATTCATTTCACCTGTAACGATCTTGATGCAAATAACAGACCAGTGTGAATAACAATAAATCTTTTTCCATCGTAGCCTTGAGGTTTTTCGTACACTCCTAATGTTCTCATTCTGCCATGATTTTCCTGGATTTTCTTTGGAGTAGATCCACGTTTCATCCATAAATACTACTTGCCGACGATTAGGTGAATTCATCTCTTTAATGTATTGTTTAAGAAATTTCTGCATTTAAACTTATAACTGTGACATGTTTTTCTGTAAATAAATTAGTTAAGTATGTCAAACATGTGTAAAAGATTGTGGTGTAATATTATTCACTTTGTGCATACATACTTGTATAATGTATTCCTTATGACTCTCTTTTAAGCTAGCAAGACCAAATGAGCAAAATCAAACGAAACCTATCAGATTATTTACTACTTATTTTGTACTAATTTGTACCATTAATAAAAATTTTGCACCCCATGCCGTTTTTTAAAAAACCTGTGGCGCTGCCACGATTAAGACAAGCTAGCACGACAGCAATAAAAAAGAGATAAAAAGGGAAATAAGATCAGTAATAGCAAGAACTGAATTTGTATCACAAAAATAAATTAAATATTTTCATTTATTCCGTAAAAAACGGCCGCCAGACATACTAGATTTAAGAGTAAACTACTTTTTGCTATCAGCAGAATCAATCGCTACTTGCACAAGCGACGCGGCATAATATATACCGACAAAATATAAAATCTTAGATTTTGTACCCCCCGTTCCTTCGAATACTACCCTCGACCCCTATTAATATGTCCTATATCTCTACAGGTGAACGATATTTAGGAATACTACAAGAGTTGAATACTGAGTATCTGGATAATTTGCCAAAATGTAAGTACTATGGCAACATGAAGGTGCACCGCCTCACAATGGCATATTTTGAATACTTTCCTACAGAATACATTTGAGGACCATTCGAAAGCTAATGACGGAGCTTTTCAATGGCCACCGCGTTCACCAGATATATCGGTTTTAAATTTTTTGCATGGGGTGTCATTAAGGGTGAAGTATACTACATTCCTTTAACAATGAAGTAAAAATGTATGGAGAGAGTAAAACGCATTTCACTCTTTGAGTTCAAATTTAATAAGAGCGGCAACCCACAAGGTGCGAAAAGTGTCACGAAGTACAAGGGCGCAATTTCGAACATTCAATGAAACGATTTTTTTTTTAATTTCTAGTTTTTATTAAGTTCACATTGTAAACGACATTTTCTTTGCTAAGAACAATTGTTCTTTTAACGGAACCGGTATTTTTAAAATTTTCAACAATTTGCCTCACGGCTTTTGGTGATGGCTTCTTTTTTTCTGGATAACGAGCCGGATTACCAGCTAAGATTAAAAATAAAAAGTTCAACAACGCAACCGAACATAGGCAAGTAAAAACGTGTTTTCTCCAATCAAATGAAAAGGGTTATATTTAAGTATAAGCATTTAAATAGATAATCACAGTTATTTCTGGTGCTAAACCCAAACCCGATGCAAAAAGTATGGGTTCCAATTTAAAAAAAATTACTTTTTCTATTCTTTTGAGTACCAAATTCATTATTGTTTTTCTATCATTCTGTACACAAATATGTCATTGCGCGTTGTTAGTGAATTAAAACTGTCCTTTGTTTACAATAGTTCAGAGTTGCACTGTAACTGTAACTGTATGTTGCACACGTAATTATTACATTCCAAACTTTTAATGAGCTTTTATAACTGTTAATGAATGCGTTTCAATAAACAATTTGTGTGTCCGTATGTACAATATGAATATTTTTCAAATCGCTTTGAAAAAAATTACTTTTACTGGCAGAGAACCAGTTATATATCAACTATGCATAAGTAAAAACGTAGAAAGTGATTTAGTTTGATTAGACGAGTAACACAAAGAAGTGACTATCACTCGTAAACCAAATCTCCAAAACGTTCTTTCTGTACAGAGCTGGTAAGTGTGCTTTTAACCTTTTATTTATTTTATTTACTTGTACAGATTTTTAATAACAGCTATAAAACTCATCTAATCTATACGTAGCAAGTTTCTTTAAAAATTTTAAGGTGTACAATATACAACAATTTAACGAACGGATGGATATTAAACATATTTCAATACATTAGGACCAACAGGTAAAATTATCAGTTTTTATATTCATTTAGAAAACAATATTGTAATAACTATGGTATGTAATTAATTAACTTAATAAAAAATGTGAGTTTCATTCGAGAATAATCTGAATCCCAGTAATTTTTTTTATAACTCACTGAGGATTTTTTAATTATCATATTTACAATAAAAAATAAGTGTTCTACAATTAAATTTTAGTGTCATTCAAATTCCCCACGCAAGATCAAACCCTAACACAAGTTCATACACCTGTCTTACAAGATAGCAATAGGGCCTCCTTATTAGAATACAAATTCAAATTTTACTTCAAGGGGTCACGGGTCGAAGTCCCAACAGTAAGTTGCGAATCCCAATATCTGTCTTACAAGATAGCATTAGACCTCCTTTTTAGAATACGACTTCAAATTACCACTCACAACCTACAAAGACAAATACAATTTCCAATCAGGGGTCACGACAGGGGGCGAAGGCCTACACTTGTCTTATAAGGTTAGAATCCCCATACCATTTCCAACCAGGGGGTACGACAATGGGGAGGGCCTACACTTGTTTTATAAGATTAGGTTAGAGCTCACATACAATTACACCAAAAAGACAGCGACAGGGGGCGAAGGCATACACTTGTCTTATACAATCAGCTCTCATACACCAAGGTGACACAGCAATGGGGGGAGGGCCTACACCTGTCTTACAAGTTAGCATTAGGGCCCCTTATTAGAATACACCCCCAATGTATAAACAAAATTTCGTAAGGGTACAATCTGTAGATAGGAATAAAATTTTCAAGTTTCTGAAATGGCCGCTAGGGGGCGTAACTGCAATCATGAATCTAACAAAAGTGATGTTTCTGTGAATTCTGCTACATTAACCTAATAAAAAATAGCTGATCTTTAAAGTCGAGGATAATCTAAACTTCTTTTGTTTGGCACTTTTTGACGTATGTCTAAAAATAAAGTGGTGGGGGGGTATTCAAAGGGTTCCTTAAATAACCCCCTGTATCTTCGAAACGGCTAAGCCGATTTTAACAAACTTGGGCGCGTTGAAATGAGCTATTCTTGGGCTACAAATGTTATAATATTTTAGTTAGTTTCACATGTCGTCGCTAGAGGGCTTTGTTCGACATTCCGACAGAAACGGTTAATTTTCGCGAAAAAATCAAATGCATTGGTATGACTTTTTTTCATGAACAAGTAGCTAAATGACGCCTAAACAAGCTCGCGAAAACCGTATCTCGATATCTTGTTCCTAACCTAAAATATCGACCAAAGAGAACTTTATACGAAAATCCCTTAAATTTTAATTTTTTTTAACTATATTTTTCTGGAATTGTATCTAATATGTAAGTCGTGGCTCTAGAAAGGGCCGATTTAAAGGAGGAAGGTTTTTAATACCCCCGTAAATCCTTATGTTAGCACAAGAGCATTATCCACTGAGCTGGGCATATCACGGACAACGGTTCAAAAAAGGACCATACGTAAGTTCTAATGACCATCAAAATATATAGGTATTCGTTTAAACTTTTTTTAATTACTTTAAGAATGCACCCATATCATGTCGTTTTGCATCAGGCCTTGAAAGAGGACGATTTTGATCGAAGGTTAGACTATTGCCGCCATTGGATGTTAGGCATGATACGCGAAAATAGAGAATTTTTATTTCAAATTCTTTGGACCGATGAAGCCACCTTCAGTAGTGACGGGTGAGTCAATTTGCACAATATGCATTATTGGTCTGCAGAAAATCCCCATTGGTTACGTGAAGTTCAGCGCCAAGGACGTTGGAATTTAAATGTATGGTGTGGCATACTGGGAGGCAGAATTATTGGGCCATATTTTTTCGAGCAACCCCTAAATGGAAATGTATTTCTTGACTTTTTGGCCAATCAATTACCGTTGTTGTTGGAAGATGTGCCTCTGGAAACAAGGCAAAAATTGTTTTTGCAGTTGGATGGTTGTCCAGCACATTTTGCTATTAATGTGCGAGAGCATATTAATGCAGTATTTCAACAGCGGTGGATTGGAAGAGGAAATCTGTTTCCATGGTCTCCGCGATCGCCAGACTTAACTTGCCTCGATTTTTATTTATTGAGGCGCTTAAAGGACATCGTGTTTCGGACTCAACCTACTACTAGAGAAGATATGAAAAGCCGGATTCGTAACGCAATATGTAACATACCGAGAGCCGAAACTGAAGCTGCAGTTTTGTCTAGTCATGAGAGGCTTCAGCAATATATAGAGCGTGATGGTCAGCATTTCGAGCATTTACGGGGGCATTAAAAACCTTCCTCCTTTAAATCGGTCCTTTTTAGGGCCACAACTTACATAATAGAAACAATTACAGAAAAATATAGTTTAAAAAAAATAAAAATTTAAGGGATTGTCGTATAAAGTTTTCTTTGGCCGATATTTCAAGTTAGGAACAAGATATCGAGATGCGGTTTTCGCGAGCTTGTTTAGGCATCATTTAGCTACTTATTCATGAAAAAAAGTCATACCAATGCATTTAATTTTTTTGCGAAAATTAAAAGTTTCTGTCGGAATGTCGAACAAAGCCCTCTAGCGACATGTGAAACTAATAAAACTTCAAATATTATAACATTTGTAGCCCAAGAATAGCTCATTTCAACGAGCCCAAGTTTGCTAAAATCGGTTTAGCTGTTGCGAATATACAGGGGGTTATTTAAGGAAACCTTTGAATGCCCACCACCACTTTATTTTTAGACATACGTCAAAAAGTACCAAACAAAAAAAGTTCAGATTATCCTCGACTTTAAAGATGTTATTTTTTTATTAGGTTTCAAGATTGCAGTTACGCTCCGTAGCGGCCATTTCAGAAACTTGAAAATATTTTCCAGGTTTTCCCAGATACAGTACCTCGCATTTTTAGTTGACCACCCTGTACACTTTCATTTAACTTTTGTTCTACCCAATTGCAAAGATTAATCCTGTTTTGAAAATCGGTCTCTTTGAGCTCTCGATGTAGTTGGATGTGCTAAGCATGAATTTTTTTTTAATTATTCTTCTTTTTATTTTATTTTCCAATTTAGCTCGTTATTTTGTTTTTGTGTTTGTGTTTTTCTACTTAATAAATAATGTCTTATAATACGACTAGTGTTTTGTTTATTTTCCACGGGTTACTAGATAATACAAAATAAAAATAGAAAAATATAGCAAATTAAGCAGAACTTGTGAAATTAAAAGAAATCTACTGAAGATAGATACCGACTAGTTTATATCGTTAGAAAGGTAAAAAAAATTCGCATTTGATGCAAACATGAAAAAATGGCCGTTTCATTTGAAAAAATCAAGTTACCGTTGTTTGAAATTTTCTAAATTGACAAAGTAATTTCCCTAAACACAAGAAGAATCCGGTTTACACTAGTACATTTCATGTCTAGTAACATCATAGAGTTATGCTGTTCTAAATTGTGTGATGACAGTGATATTTAGTTTTTTTCAGACATCTACTTTTTTTGTAAAAATGACGAATTGCGGCTAAGCGATTCGTTTTAGGTACTAGGTGTGATACATAAAGTCGCACTAGAATTGACCAAGGAATCCAAACATGCAATAATATACAGGAGGTTCCATTTAAACAAATGTAACTTTGATATAAATCGCCCTGTATACACTTTGCGATTTAGGTTTGTAGCCTTAAGGATACCCTACCCCACCACATCCCATCTCAACAAACTTATATTCCTTAATAAACCCGCAATCTTCCACCCACGCACTATTGGGCCACCCTGTATATCGTTGAATGTGTATTTATATTACAACATACCATTTCTGACGTATAATTTTGGTAAATAATGCTAATCTAAAAGTATACTAGATAATTCATTATTAACCCCTTGAAAAAGAATCCAATTACTGTAAATAGCAAGAGAAGCACATTTTTTCTTGAGAGAAACTTTTAGTGGAGATATACATAAAAGAAATCTGGTTTACTTCCAGACAACAAAGGCTTTAATGCGCCCTCTGTATTCATAAACTGAGACCTTAGAACCGGACCTCATCAATGTTTCACTTCAACAAGTTTTACACTCCGAAAATTTTAAGATACATTTTCTTTCACAAATTTTTATCTCAACTTTTAGATTAAACGTATCAATGATGAAGTGAATTATTTTCGATTTTGACATTTTCGACGTTTTTTTTTTTTATTGAATAATCTAAAATGGGCCAAGTCCATGTAATCGAGTAGATAAAAATTTTATTTTCGTTTTAGTTTATGTCCGTTTTATCCCTAAATCCTTAAAACTGTGTTTAAACAAAAAAAGGTTGTTAGGGATGTAAACGGTTTATACACAAGAATATAACAAACATCGCCATTTGTAATTGTAAGCCTCTCCCGTTTTCGTTGAAAATTTATTTTGTCATCGTAAAATTTATTAATGTCAACTACCCTTAAAATAAATTGATTTTAATTAAAATTTGTGTGGGGTTGAATCTTGGGGATGTAGCGCTATTCATTTCAATGGTTCTATATTAAATGCATTGTTACACTTCACAAAACACAATTTTATAGCTTGCCTTGTACGTAAACTTTACGTCCTTATGAAGTAGGACCTACAGATGATAAAAAATAAACACACTTGTTTTTTTGTGCATGTACAGAATTCAAAATACGAAATAAAGGATAAGGATTGAAAAGCAAAACACGAACTCATAAATAAAATCCGTTATAAACAAGTTTCTCTCAAAAAAAAAGTAGAAGGTTCCAGATTAAAAATATACACATTCAAAACTAAAAATTTAAATAGAAAATAGGCTTCATTCTCGGTTGTTACTTTTTTGTGCAGTTCCATAATCTAAAAATTGATTAATTAATTAAATCACGTTGCTAATTGTTTCTTGCATTTCAATTAGTTTTTTGATTTAAGCAATCAAAGACATCAACAACTTAATAAAAAGAGAAAAAAGCTCATAATTAAATCAATGAAATACGATAATTAAATGCACTAATTTATAACGTATACTATAATTAAATGCATTAATACTTTTTTCAAAAGTCGCACGTCATTTTAAAAATAAGTTATTGACCGATCGACGGTTTAAAAAACTGATTAATAATCATAAAATCGACACAAAAGTATTCATGTAATTAAATGCTAATTAAATGCACCAAATAAAATTTATTGAAAGTCACGTATTCTGATAGCTTCGATATTGTCAGCAGCACAAATACTTAAAAATTAATAAATGGTCATAAAATAACAGTAATTTATTTAAAAATAATTAGGTGCTTATTGAATGAAAATAGGAAAAATGTGTTTCGTCTAGCCTTGAACAAATTCGAATTATAGAGGGTGATTCGGATTTAATATTGATAACTTCAGAAATCGATCGAACAGGTGAAAATAATGGGTGTTAGTCCTATGAACTATAGTCCTAAAACGCTTTCTTACCAGAGATAAATGGCGCCCAAAATTTGAATTTTTTTAATATTTTTTTCTTAATATTTCCTAAATTGAAGTAGGTGTTTCCAATGACAAGCGCACTAAATGAGCAATGACCATTATTTTGGCGTAATACGGCACTGATTAAAATCGATCTTATAGCGTGCTTGCCTTACACAACAAAAATCGATGCGATTTCTGAAAATTGACGTGTCAGTACCAATGTCAGTGTTAGTGTCGATCAACAATTGGAGACAACAATACCAAGAACGTTTTCAAATAAAGAATATTATGTTTATAGGTTCTGCGACGATAATTCTAACGCGGCAGTTGCATGTGTTTTCCAAACGGAAAAAACCAAATGCACAAGTGTTTGTAGATGTACACGGTCGATGTATCAGTAGGGTGCTCAACCATGATCATTGACCTGTCCAAGGTTTGCGTCCGGGAGACGCCGAAAAGCGCCTAATCTTTTGAAGATGGGACTTACAATAAGCATAAACAAATTCACAATTTCTGCATAACATTCTGTGAACTGATAAAAGCAATTTTACAGACCATGGAGTTGGAAATTATCATAACCTTCATGTATGGGCCCGTGAGAATCCTCGGTGTATTAGAGAATCGTCGTTTCAGCAGGAATTCAACGCAAATATGGGTTGGTGTTAAAAGAAACACACTTTGTGTGTCGTATTTCTTACTTCCTCGTTTAAATGAAAATTTACTTCGTAATTTTCTGGAAAATTCGCTTCAGGACTTGCTTTAAGTATGTGACAAGAAAGTGGTATGGTGCTCCAGTGCATTATGGCGGCAAGTTCGGCATTGGTTCATCGATGGTTGGCCAGCATGGTCGCCCGATTTTAATCCATTGGACTATTTTATTTGGGGTCATCTCAAAGGCATAGTGTGTCATACACCAGTAAATACACGTGAGGAACAATTGAAAGAATACAGAATTAATGTGAACTAAATAATTGTTAATTGTTACATCCTTTTTTTTTTGTTAATTAAAAATTTGATGTTCTTGACTAATCATACTCCTAAATGACCCTAAAATTTTGCTAGATGTCAGTTTACAAATATCACACCCATACATGCTGTATAACTAGGAATTTTCGAATTTTCGCCAAAAACGCAACTCAACAAGTGAACAAATTGAAAATGAATAAAAATAAAAATTTGTTGGTAAAAAAGGGTTGATAATACCCACTTCCATATTATATGTCGGGAACGATTCATGATTATATATATATATATATATATATATATATATATATATATATATATATATATATATATTCTCGCACCAAAAGGAAGACCAAACCCAAGTCCCACCTAACCGATCCTCAGGGTAACCTAATCTCTACCGATCAAGACAAAATTGAAATTTTTCGCCACCACCTCCAATCTGTCTATACTTCACCTATCGATCCCTCGTTGTGGGACGACTTTAAAAATCGTCTAGAGCAAGACGTTGAGGATTTCAAAAACTCCGAATTACCCGAGAAAATTCTGAATGAGAATGACCCGTTCTTCTGCCCAATTAGTCCAACTCAAACCCTCAATTATTTCCAAAAAGGCAAAATATCCGCTCCCGGACAGGACGGTCTCAACCGATTCATACTGAGACGCCTGCCACCTCCTGCTATCAGACGCCTAACACACATATATGACAAATTCCTCTCCCTCTCTTACTTCCCGACGGAGTGGAAATCCGCCTCGACCGTCATGATCCCCAAAAACTTCTCAGACCTGACAGATCCCTCATCGTACAGACCAATCTCCCTCCTCAGCTGCGTAGGAAAATGCTTAGAGCAGATACTAGCCCGAAGGTTGGGAGATCACATAGAATCCAATAACCTATTACCCGACAGCCAATTCGGCTTCCGACCCAATAGAACCTGTCAGGACCCATTGCTAAAACTCCTAACGAAAACATCACGTGGATTTAACCACCGTTACTGTAACCTTGCCGTGTTCTTAGACATAAAGCAGGCCTTTGACAGAGTTTGGCATGCGGGTCTAGTTCACAAAATCCGAGAATTAGGTATCCCCCGAGCTCACGAAGCTCCTACCGTTGTATCTAACAGATAGGACGGTACGAGTCCGAGTGGGTTCATCCCCCACACACAGTTTCACCCCTCAAGCAGGCGTACCCCAGGCTTCTGCCTTGGCACCTATCCTATACCTCATTTGCGCCAATGATATCCCCAACGTAACCACACCCGGAATATCCTTGGCGCAGCTCGTCAACGACACTACCTTCTGGGCAGCCAATCGGTCAACCAAAAACGCATCCGACAGTTTGTACAGAACCCTACAGAACTTCTCCAATTGGGCCAACCAACGGAGAGTCTCCATAAACCCTACCAAAACCCAAGCCATTCTATTCCGGCACCCTCATTATACCCGACACAAATTACTCTCCAAGGACGAGGTAACCATTTCTCTGCAAGGGGAACGGTTGCCTCTTCGCGAGGAACTAACATACCTAGGAATCACATTCACCAAAAACCTTAGCTGGAACGCTGATCTGTAAAAAACCCTAAACAAAATGCGAAACCGATTCAACCTCCTGGGCGCCCTTAGGGGACGCATAGAGGGATGTCAATCCGAAACCCTTCAACACACCTATAAGACCTTTATACGACCCGTAATAGATTACCGTGCTCCATTGTACGCTACCCTAAAACCGAAAGACCTAAAATCCATAGCCTCATGTGAACGCCGAGTCATACGGAGAATACACCGGTTACATTATAGAACTCCCAACACCATTCAACACGCTAACATCACACCTATCACACAACGGCTCCAAAAACTTCAATCAAACTACACCCACCGTAGGATATTCGGCGCCACAGAAGCTACCAAAATCGTCCTCCGCATTCCATATACGCCCCTAACCCACATCCAATACCTAAGAACCCACAGGAGAAAACCCAAAAATAAATTCGAGCACCCTCCAACTATCCTGACCCAGAATCTCGAAAGCCTCTCCGAGGAATTCGAAAACCTCCTAAATGATATCCCTTACGCCCTTAGGTAAAATCGAAGACGACCACTGCAACGACCAAGGAATCGATTAACACACACCATACACCTCACACACACGCCTAATTTACACACTATACGTACACACCATACATACGCACACAATCCAAACAAAAAATAATATTATACTAATAATAATTGTTTTTTTTGCAACCATCACTGTACACTACATTGTATGTACTAATACAATACACACAACTATATAACCCCACAAACACAAGGAAGACCCAAGACTGAAGAGGAAGCAGACTCCTGAACAGTCTGCAGGAATAAGTAATAAGATAAGCTATACTAACAATAAACAGTTTAACTAACAAGCATACTAACAATATATATATATATATATATATATATATATATATATATATATATATATATATATATGGCATATACAACGTTAAACCAGAGATTGGTCAAAAATAAGGCGATCCGGGTAAACATACCTATATCCGAAGTTGCTTCGTTTTGCCGCTAGAGAACGTCAAAGTTTTTAAAATAATTCCTTTTTTTGGAAATAATTTCTAAATGCATTAACCGATTTTAACTAAATTTGGGAAACAGAGTTGTAACATACATTGGCATAATTTGACGTAAATGGGAACTAAATACGTAAATTACATGAAAATGTTTTAGTTTCAATAAAAATTTAAATTTTCGATCACAATTATGGATGTTTAACGCAATAAATTATTATGATAATTGTTCAAAATGTTCTCTGTTTTTTTGAGTGAATTAATTTAGCTCTTCAATAAGGAAACTGCAAGTAACTACTTACAAATTTTAGTAGTTAAACTTAATTTCGTCATTCGTGTCTTTTATTCTTATGGTCAGTGCGCGTTTTTAGAAAGTTCTTTACGAATTTTCAATTTACATAACTCCTAATAATTCCTACAAGCCTGAATCAGTAATTGTAACTTGGATGTCAACGTACTACAAGAGCAGTAGATATGCAAGAACAAATTTTAGACAGAGTTGAGGAAAACGCAAAAGTAAGTACTAGACACCTGGGACTGGAATTAGCTTATTACCTATTGATACAGAATCCCGCTTAACATTTTGTAATTTTATTGAAATCAAAGTATGAGAAACTCCAAATTTCCATAGTAGAATTTTATTTACCGACGAAGTTACGTTTACAAGACCCGGTATAACTAACTTACATAATGAACATGTTTACTTTGATGAAAATCCCCATGCAACAAAAGTTACTCATTACCAACATGAAAATGTGGGCAGGAATTATTGACGAATTACTTATAGGTCCAGTTATTATACCAACTTAAAGGGAAATAATTATTTAAATTTTTTGCATGAAACATTAAACGCTTTACTAGAGAATCTGACCTTATTACAACGACAGAATATGTCGTTTATGCATGATGGTGCTCCGCCACATTTTTCGTTAGAAGTGCATTAGTATTGAAATATGATTTATAGAAATCGATGGATATGAAGAGGTAATGATACTCCTATAAAATGACCAGCAAGTTCGCCGGATCTGTGATTTTTTTATGGGGTGCCGTGAAAACAAAAATTTACTCCTCCGCTATTGAAAGCGAGGAAGATTTATATCACAGAATTTTAAACGTTGCCAACACCCTTCGGAATTCCGCTACACTACGAAGAGTACAATTTAATTTAACACGTAGAATTAACGCATGTGTACAACAAAATAGTGGCCATTTTGAACATTTGTTGTAACAGTAGGTAATTAATCGTTCATTATTTCCATTAGTTGTCTAAATCATAGCCAACTTTAATAAACACATTATTAGCGTTAGGTTAAAATTACTGATTCTGACTTGTAAGAATTCAGAAAATATTTTCTTCGGCTAAACCTATATATATATATATATATATATATATATATATATATATATATATATATATATATATATATATATATATATAATCCGTCATCCCGCTCTGTTAAAATTAAAGTTTGCGCCTCATTAGGAAATAAGTTCTAGCAAAAATTCTATAAGCACGGCTAACTTCACGGAAAAATTTTTTTTCTTGTGCGGTAATTAGGCACCAATTAGGCGCTATTAATTACATCTATACGGTTCACTTCCCAACCGTGAACTTCAGTATAAATTAACTTTTACCTAGCTGTAATTATGTACCAATTATGCGACGTTTTGCGCCGCTAAAATAAAATTTAGCGCCCCTATATAAAACAAGTTATTGTAAAAATTTCCTCAATACGACCAACTTTCCTGCCGTGAACCTTTGTCCTTATTTCGCAATTAGGCGCGGAAAAAGGTTTCGGTTTCGCGCCTTAAAACATGAAGGTTTGTATAAACGCATTTAATAATCTAATATTTCATTATGTATTATATAATTCTTATTTATTTTCAATCCACCGATCTACGAACTTACTTTAACTGGTATAACCTATGAAAAAGCACGATATTGATTATAATCAAATTTAATTAGCACATAATTATTTGAAAACGTCTATCTATTTTACAATTATTTACCAATTTTAAAGCCATTGTTCTGGCAAGTTTCTGTACTTAGCATAACGTGACTAAAAAACCACAAAATGTTATATAAGCGTATTTGACTGGCTTTCTGACAATATTATAATTACTCAGCAAGATTTCTCAAGCGAGTAAAAAAAAGCATGAAATTTTGTATAATCTATTACATAATTACTTAGTAATTTTAACAAACAAAATACACCCACGTACCACACAAAATTAAAAAAAACACCGAACGCGTTTCGATAGCTACGCTATCATCATCAGCGGTCAATTAGCTGATTTTCTGTAGCTAGCATAACGTGACTAAAAAATTATAAAATTATTTAATTATTTGAATAGTTTAATGACTATTTTAAAATTACTTATCAATTTTCGAGTAACTGATCTGGCAACTTTCTCTAGCTAGCTCATAATTAAAAAAAGAGACTTATCTGAATCGAATTAGCATCTAATTATCGAGACTATCGTCTATAATTAGTTATCCAGATTTGAGAGAATTGTTTTTCAATATAGAATAACGTGACTAAAAAAAATTAAGACAGCACCTACTTAAGATTTAATTATTTCAATACTTCTTATTATTATTCAACCAATTTCTTTAGCTAGCATAAAATGTGAATAAAAAAGATATTGTTTAATGCATTTAAATAGCAGATAATTGTAGAAATACTTTCATTTAATTGGCATTTAATTATCTGAACAATCACATGTCTATTTTATTATTATCAAATTGTAACACATTGTTGTGTCAATTATTTTCTAGCCAACATAACATGTGACTAAAAATAGAGCATAAAATTGTTTATAAGTGCATTTAATTAGCATTTAATTATCTAAAGCCTTGCCTATTCTATTTTCGAACTATTGTTCCGAAAATTTTATCTAGCTAAATTTTTTATAGATGGGTTTAATTAGCATTTAATTATCCAAACATTTATCGACTCTACAATTTACTTATCAATTTTCGAACTATTGTTGGTGGCTAGCTAGCCTAACGCGGCTAAAAACAGAACACTATCATATTCCGACAATTTTATCTAGCTAGCATTATATGTGACCAAAAATATAGTATACAATTTTTTATAAATGCATTTAATTATCATGTAATGTTTTCTAAGCGCATTTAATTATTTATTTGAAAATTCCTGACTCTATTATAATTTCTCCGCGAACTGTCACTAATTTGCATAATCCGCCTAAAAAAAGGAACATGAAATTTTGTATAAGCACATTTAATAATCTGAATATTATATAAAAATTCAGCAGAGAACTATTTACGTGAATTTAATTAGAATTGAATTATCTGAATAATTCTACCTCATAATCAATATTATCGAAAATTCTTTAATCATCTGAATACTTCTATGACTATTTTAAAATCACATATCAATTTTCGAAAAATTGATCTGCTAAAAATAGAGCATAAAATTCAATTAGCATTTAATTATCTATTACCTTGTTTATTCAATAATTATTTATCAATTTTTGAACCATTATTCCGATAATCTTATTTAGCATATATATTATTATAAGTACATTTAATTATATAAGCCTAGTCTATTCTATAATTACTTATTAACTTTACAATGACTGTTCCGATAATTTTATCTAGCTAGCATAACATGTGACCAAAGCTAACTAAAAAACACCATAAATATAATTATAAGTACATTTAATTAGCATTTAATTATCTATTACCTTGTCTATTCAATAATTATTTATCAATTTTCGAACTATTATTCCGATAATCTTATTTAACAACTAAAAAAACCATACATATAATTATAAGTACATTTAATTAGAATTTAATTATTTGAATATTTCTGTGTCTATTTCTAGCTGACTAAACGTGTCTATTTTATAATTACTTATCAAGTTTTGTACCCTTGATCTACGAACTACTTAAAGCTGGCAGAAAATGTAACTAGTAAAAAAAGCGTTAAATTTTGAATTACTGAATTTAATTAGCACTTAATTATATAACTAATCTTCTACTAATTTCATCTATAGCTAGTACAAAATGGGATTAAATTTTTAATAGTGCAATTAATTTATCGGAATACTTTCATATCTATGTTATAATCATAATTAATAATAATCAATAATTATTGATGGATTCTCAAACAAGTATTCTCTTCTTAAAGCATAATGTTGTCTTTATATAACAATACTATCAAATATATCACCCGGTATAAGATAATATACCAAAATATTTAAATGTTGTGACTATTATTAGAATATACCGTAAAAATAAAACCTGTATCTTAATTTACTCATAAATACACCAGGGGCGTACTATCGATATCTTTTTACGTTTATGCCATAAAAACGACGCGTTAAAATAAAATGTCTGTTTTAAAGTTCCTTTTCCTTTGTGCTTAATTAAGTTTATCAAAAATAATAAAATTTTTACGACATAATTAAGTCGTATTTATAAAAAGGTTATGAAATTTAATCCGTATTCAAATATTCATATTGTTTTCGTATAAGATAAGAGACTATATTAGATTTTTATGTTTTTATTAACTCCACGCTGTCTCATCGTTTTATAATATATATGAATTTAAAAATATTTTCTTAATTATTCAATTAATGTATTTCTAAAATTAATGATAAAATTCTATTTTCTTAAACTTATGTGAAAATATAAATACGCAGATATTATTTAGGAATACACTACTGAATAAGTTCTAGAATTAGAGCAATAAATTTCAGTTAGAAAAACATCTCACACAATATCCCACAACGCTAAAAGTTGGCGAATAATACACGCTTAAAGTAGTTTACATCCTCCAGATAATTACTATATTAAAATGTGGGCGAAAGTGAAAAAAAGCTCCAACAGGTGGCAATTACACAAAATAAATGAAAAGAATAACTATTTTTAAAATTTTATATCACTATTGCCTAATTAGACTCCAGTTATTCTTACAATTAATTAATTACCAAATACACATAGCTAATTAATTACACAATAAAAAATAGGAAAAAAATTTCTCATTACCAGTACCAACTTAAAATTTTACATATTATACATTTTTCAAAAAAATTGATAAATTAGGCACTACTCACTTCCAAAATTAAAAACAATTAAAAATCTCTGTACCTTACCGTGCGTTGTTAAACTTTCCATACGAGTTAATAATCGTAAAAAAATTAAACGTTGTCTAATTTTCGCCTTCAGTTAGACACTATCTTAAATTTTTTTAACTATAACCGATAATTGTGATTTTCACTCTAATGAAATAAAAATAAATTACTAATTAAACACTGCTAAAATTCTTAACCAAAATAAATCGTTAATTACACACTTTGTTTAACCGATAACGTTTAATCATGATTCTCGTAGGGATAAATATTTTTATTAATCAAATTAACAATTGAAATCAAAAACGCCTCTGTTAATAATATAATTTCTATTAATATTTTTTTAAAAACCATTACCACAGTAATAAAGTGAAATTAAAATCGCCAATTAACTAAGTTTACGGTTTAATTAGTTAACCATGATTAATTATTTATTAATTAAGTGTCATTGTCGCTGTAATAAAGTAAGAGGGAAACCGTTAATTAAGTAATTTTATTAACTGAAAAATCTGGAACACTGAAACTGTGGTAGGACCTGTAACAAACAAAATACACCCACGTACCTCACAAAAATTAAAAAACGGCCAACGTGTTTCGATTAACTTTAGTTTGTCCCAATCGACCGTTGATGATGATAGCTTAGCTACTGTGGCGCGTTCGGTGTTTTTCAATTTTTGTGTGGTACGTGGGTATATTTGGTTTGCTAATTTAGTTTAAAGTAAAAGAAATGCTCCCAATTCAGTAATTATATTAATTAATAACCACTATTAATTTTTAATTGCTACGTGTTCAACTCTTCTAAAAATGTAGTTGGCAGCTTGATACTTTGTTATAATTTTTCCGATCCTTAATGTACATAAATTATTAATTACTACACCAAGTTGTTTTTATTATTGTTAATTATGACACTGTTAATACTTTCTTAAAGCTACAACTGTTAATTGTGATTATCACAATAATAAACTCAAATCCGTATATTAATTAATTGTACACTATTTTAATTAATACATAGGATCAATTATTAATTATGTGTTCAGCTCTCTTAAAAGTGTAATTGACAGCCTCTAAATTTAACATTGTTATGATTTTTCTAATCCTTAATTATAATAAATTAATAATTATAAAGTACGTTGTTATCGTAAAATTATAATTGAAATTAAAAGTAACTTAACAACAGGTGGCAATTATACAAAATAAATGAAAAGTTTAACTGTTTTTAAAATTTTATATTACTATTGCTTAATTAGACTTCAGTTATTCTTACTATTAATTAATTACTAAACATACATACCTAATTGTAATTTAAAGTGTCAAGTAAATAAATTTATAGTAATACAGCACATTTACACAATTAAAAAATAAGAAACAAATTTCTCATTACTAGTACCAACTTAAAATTTTATATATTATACATTTTTCAAAAAAAATTGATACATTAGGCACTAGTTGCCTCCAAAATTGGAAACAATTAAAAATCTCCGTACCGCGTGTTGTTAAACTTTCTATATGAGTTAATAATCGTAAAAAAAACTTTGTCCTTATGTTTTGTATCATTTCTACATAATAATTTATTAATTAATAACCACTATTAATCATGAATTGCTACGTGTTCAACTCTTCTAAAAATGTAATTGGCAGTTTGATACTTTGTTATAATTTTTCGATCTTTAATGTAAATAAATTACTAATTACTACAAGTTGTTCTCCTGAAATTATAATTGAAAGCAAAAACATTATCATTAATTATGACCAAAGCAACTTGACTAATATTAATTTATTATAAATTTATTAATAAGAAATTAATATTAGTCAAGTTGCTTTGGTATGTGTGAATCCTTGCGATATTGCAGGCTCGCATTCCATTAATATAAGTAATTTGATTGTTACCTCATTAAATTTAGAATTTACATCAGTTCTACATACATAAAGACAAAATTTACATCGATTGGGACTTGTACTTCGATAGCGCAGCTGGTAGCGCGGTACTCTAGCAAAGTACAGGTCGTAGGGTGAAATCCTACTCGAGGTACACTTTTTATTTATCTATTTAATAAAATTAATAATAATTTTTAATTACATATTTACCTTTGAACTTATTCGTTCATAACAAAACTTATAATAAATTCCAATTAAGTAATTAATTAATAACCACCATTAATTATTAATTACTACGTGTTCAACTCTTATAAAATTGTAATGGGCAGTTTCAAATCGTATTAGTATTGTTTTTTGTTATAATTTTTCTGATCCTTAATGAAAATAAATTACTAGTTACTACAGTAAGTTGTTCTGGTAAAATTATAATTGAAAACAATAATACTTTTTTAAACCAATAATTGTAAACTGCGATTATCACACTAATACAGTGTACCTAAATCTGTCTAATTTGACAATATTTTAATTATTACATAGGATCAATTATTAGTTATGTACGTTCAGATGTCTAGTGTAATTGGTAGCTCATTAACTTGATATTGTTATAATTTTTCTAATCCTTAATTATAATACATAGTTAAAATTACTAAAGTATGTTGTTTCGTAAAATTATAATTGAAATTTAAAAATAACATACCATAATTGTTAATTATGAGTGTAACAGGTATAATGTAAAATGAAAACAGCTAATTAAGTAGCACTAATGTTTTAAGTACAATATAATTCCACAATCTAATCTAAAACATTACTTCTAATAAATAAGGAATGCCATGAAGTAAGGTTAATGGATACATATTTAACTAGTTAAGTAATTGTAATAATTTTATTAATTAATAAGCACCTTAATTATTAGTTACTAAATTGTCAGCTCTCTAAAACTTGTAACTAAATGTTGCAAATACAATTGTTAATCTGACACTTATAATTTTAGTGATCCGCGCTAATAAATTGTTAATCACTAATGTATGTCGGTCTTGTAAACTATAATTGAAATTAAAAATAAAATTATTCATTGAATTCCATTAATAATTATACAAACCATAACTGTTAATTGCCCCTGTAATAGAACACAAAATTATTATTGGAGGTTTCAAATCAAATGTTTAATTAGACCGTTTGTTATAATTTTTTTAATCCTGAACTATAATAAATTAGTAATTATGTACTAAAGTACGGTGTTCTCGTACAGTTACAGTTGAAATCTAAGTAATAAGGATAAATTATTAATTACCTAGTGTTCACTAAATGTCAAAATTATTATTGGAACACAAATGTTTCATTTCACCCTTGGTTGTAATTTTTCTAATTCTAAACTACAATAAATTAGTAATTAATACTAAAGTACCCTGTAAAATTATAAATGAAATCAAAAATGTTAATGATAATTAACTCTTTGTTATTATTTTTTTTAAACATAACTACTAATTGTGATTATCACAGTAATAATGTAAAATTAAAACAGATACTTAAATCATTTTACAATTTTAATAATAATAATGATAAATTATTAATTACTAAGTTTTGACTGTTGTACAATTATAATTGAAATTAAAAACATCATTAACTGACTTTTTTTTAACCATAACTGCTAATTGTGATTATCACAGTAATAATGTAAAATCAAAACAGCCAATTGTCATTTTACAATTTTATTAATTAATAAGGATACATTTTTAATTATTAAACGTTCACTAAGTGTAAATATTATTACTAGAGGTTACGAATCAAATGTCTAATTTGATCATTTGTTATTATAATTTTTTATAACCCTGAACTGCAATACATTAATAATTATGTACTAAAGTAGTCTGTTCTCGTAAAATTATAATTGAAATTAAAAATAATATTGTTAATCGATTCGGTTATTTTTTTTTTTTTTTTTTTTATTGTGTGTAAGCACATCGACAGCTGTGGTCTTTAGTGCTGTTCACTAGTCTTTTTATTTTTCTGTTTGGCACTTATAATTTGTTGTATATATCTGTAACTTTCAGAAACCGTAATGTGTTTGTGATATTTTCGATGTTCCTCAGGTTGTCTGTCAGTGTGTTGGTTATGGAGAACAGGTTTCTTGCATAGGTGTATGATGCACAGGAGCAAATAATGTGCTCGATAGTCACATGCGTATTACATTGTACACATATTGGAGGTGGTTCGTTAGTAAATAAATGTTTATGTGTTAAAGAGCTATGGCCGATTCGTATTTTGTGGAGAATACTGTATTCTTTTCTGGATAGGTGTAATGGTGGTTTCCATTTATCAACCGTTGGCTGTATTCTTCTTAATAGATTGTGCGAATTTGTCCAGCTTAATTGCCATGTTTGCTTTAATTTATTTTTTAGGAAACTAGCATAATTTGTACTATTTTCAATAATGATGTTTTCGTCATTAGGGTCTTGTGCTGCTTGACGTGCGGCTCTATCAGCTCTTTCATTTCCTATGATGTTGGTGTGGCTAGGGACCCATGCAAGTTCTATTTTATGTCCTGAGTCTATCAGGTGTTTAATTGTGGAAATGATGTTCTGTGCCAAAGCGTCATGCGTGTATGGATTCTGTAGACTTGTAAGGGAACTGAGGGAATCGCTGGCAATAAGAAATTTATTCTTGTCTCTTAATGACTCGCAGTAGCGGAGAGCTTGCCAGATGCTATATAACTCTGCTGTATATATAGAAGTGTGCAATGGCATGGACCAGCGGTGTTCGTCACCTTCAACTGAAAATGCACATCCCACCCCTGTGTTTGTTTTTGATCCGTCTGTATACAGCACGAGATATTTGCGGTATTTAGAAAGCAGATTTTTAAATTCCGCCAAATAAGTACTTTGAGGCGTATTATCCTTATGATGTTTAGTAAGGTCATTCAATATATTTATACAAGGTGCTAACCAAGGCGGAATTTCTAGCGGCCTCAGAGGTAGCATTTGTGGAAGGTGTTGATCAATTGATTCTAACGTGTTATTTATATTGTACCGCAAGGGTTTGTGCAATCTTTGCAAAGACGAAGTCTCGTCATTACAAAATAAGGTGTTATAGTTTGGATGGTTTGGCAGCGCATTAATTTTGCATGCATATGTTAATAGTCTATATTTTCTGTGTAAGAACAAGGGTAATATACCTGATTCACATAGTAGACTATTAGTTGGACTGGTGTAAAACGCACCAAGTGAATATCTTATGGCAGCACTTTGTACTGCGTCCAAAGGTTTTAGAGCACTTTTGAAGCTGATGAATATGCTTCACAACCGTAGTCGATTTTTGACTGTACAAGCGTTTTATACACTCTGAGAAGAATTTCTGGATCAGCTCCCCATTTAGAGTTTGCCATGGCTCTTATAACGTTAAGAACTACCTTACATCGTACAATTAGGTTGTCTATGTGCTCTTTCCATGTTAACCTGGAATCTAATGTTAACCCTAGAAATACCCCAGAATTTTTATTTTTGATGTGCTTTTTTTTCAAGGTAAGAAGAGGGCCAAAGTGTGGTTTTCTTAATTTGCAGAAATGCATACAGAACGATTTTTCTGGTGATATTTTGAATCCTATACTTTCCGCATTCGATAGTATACGATCGATGGCTTCCTGTAATTTTCTATTGATTTCTCCCATAGTAGGAGCAGAGTATAAGATTGCTAGGTCGTCGACATAAAGGTATGCACTGATTTCGGGAGGAATAGAATTTATTAAGTCGTTTATGGATATTGCGAAAAGTACCACACTTAATGTTGAACCTTGAGGGATTCCGTTTTCCAATATTCTACTAGAGGAAGGAGAGGTCCCCACTCTGACTCGAAATCGTCTGTCTTCTAGAAATGAGATTATGAATTGTGGTAAGTTACCTCTAAAACCCCATTCATATAACCTTTTTACGACTCCATACCTCCACGTCATGTCAAACGCCTTCTCAACATCAAGAAAAACAGCCACTGCATGATGTCTACGCGCAAAAGCTTTGAGGATTGTGTCCTGTAGGTGTACTAAATGATCCACTGCAGATCTAAATTGTCTAAATCCCATTTGACAATTTACAATAAGTTGCCGTTTCTCAATAATCCACATTAGTCTTTTACTCACCATTTTCTCAAGTACTTTTGCCATACATGAAGTCAAGCTAATTGGCCTATAATTTTTTCGAGGTATGGATTTTTCCCATTTTTTAAGATAGGAACAATTATGGCTTCCTTCCAGCAGGTAGGGTATCTACCTTCTGCCCAAATCGTGTTAAATTCATTAAGAACCAGTTGCTTATACGGGTTGGTGAGATTTGTTAGCATTTCGTAAGTTATTAGGTCTATACCTGGAGAGGAGGATTTGTTACACTTTAGAGCTAGCTCGAATTCTATTAACGTGAAAGGTACATTATATTCAGCAATTTCGGTTTCGCTAAAATTTAGCTTAACCTCTCTTTTATGTTTTGAATGCAAGAAAGAGGCGTCGTAATTTTGAGAACTGCTTGTATTTTGGAATTGATCTGCAATGATATTAGCTATATGGTTGGCTTCAGTAACTACGGTGTTGTTGACCTGGAGTTGTAACGTAAACGCTGTATTTTTCCTGATATAGCTTTAATTTTTTCCACATGTCTGTGCATGAAGTTTGACATGTGATTGACGATACATAGGTTTTCCATGAATCTCTTTTGCTTTGCAGAATAATTCGTCGGAAACTGACCTCGCTTTTGAAAGCTATAAGATTTTCATTTGTGGGATGTCTACGATAGAAATTGAATGCCCGTTTTTTTGTTTTCACTGCTTCACTGACCGTTCGATTCCACCACGGTACCTGACGTTTTACTGGCGTTCCTCCTGTTTTTGGAATGGCGGCAGTGGCCGCATTTATTATCTTGCTTGTGATTTCTTGTATACCACATACGGTTTCTTGGAGGTTTGAAGGCATTATCAGATGTGACTGGAACACATCCCATCGGGCTTCTGAGATTTTCCAGCGAATTGGTGTTACCATATGCGTACTATGATGTTCAGTATCTACTACAATGGGGAAGTGGTCACTATAATAGAGATCATCTAGTACTCTCCATGTGAGTGATCTAGCAATGTGTGCGGAAGCCATTGTTAGATCTATTGCTGAAAAGGATCCGGATCTTGCGCAGAGGTGAGTGTTTGCACCGGTATTTAATAAAAATAGTTGATTTCGGTCTATCACGTTCTCTAGTGTTTGTCCACGTGTATCAGTACGAAGAGAACCCCACAGGCGATTATGGGCATTGAAGTCACCCATCAATATATACGGGACAGGTAATTGATCTATAATATTTTGAATATCGTGCTGTTGCCAATTATTATTAGGAATATATATATTGCAGATAACCACTTTTATTGAGCGGTTATTTTTATCGCAATGGCTTGTAGCTGTGTCTTCAATGACACTATATCATATTGGACATTCTCCCTAATAATAATTGCTACTCCACCTCTAGCTCTGAGGTTAGGAGGTACATCTTTTCTAACTATCCTATGTCTACGCAGATAATATGGTTGATTTGGCTTGAAATGTGTTTCTTGTATGCAAAGACATAGAGGTTGAACTCGTTAATAATTAATTTGAGTTCGCAGTAGCGATTAATGCATCCGTTACAGTTCCATTGAATTATGGAATCCATTGTTGATAGTAACGTTTTTTTTTTTTTTAATAGTTGATTGGCTAACGAGTTAATAGTTAAAAAGCACGAGCACAGATAAATAACATATAAATATAAAGAACTAATAAATAAATAAATATATAAATATATACAAAACAAACAAATAAGTAAATAAATAAGTATATAGATATATAAAAAATATAAATAAAATACACAATGTAGCAAAACACTACTATGTGTAGATATCACAGATGTAATTCTTATACTACAGAGTACGCAAAAAAGACAATTAATCATATAGGACTAGTAGGACTCTTCTTCGTTTTGCAGATCTGAGCAAACCGAGGGTGGTTTCCTCGGTTTACCCTTTGGCCATCCCTTTTTCCCTTTCTTTGATTCTGAAGAAATAGATTCATCTTCTGATGCAACCCCACGAGCTACAGGAGAGCGTTTACGTTTTTCAACATACGTGGAGGTTGAGCAGGTTGAATATGTAGATGGTGGCATCATACATTCTTCAGGTAAAGATACCGCGGACGATTTTTGAAGTAGGGGTGAAATTGCTTCGACTAAGTGGGGTAAGAGTTCCCTAGCCAATGCTGGTACGTCGACCTTGGACTGAGAAGCTACAGGAGTAGCCGCTGCCTTGGAGTAACTAATTTCAGGGGATGGTGTTGGAATCATTATCTTTCTTCTTGCTTCGTTATAGCTGATTTTCTCCTTTACTCGCACTTCCTGAATTGCACTCTCTTGTTTAAATACTGGGCAGATTGTGGCTCTAGCTATTCTTTTTTTTAAACCATAGCTGCTAATTTTGATCTATCACTGTAATAATGTAAAATCAAAACCGCCAATTAGTTATTTTATAATTTTATTAATTAACAAGGATAAAGTGTTAATTACCAAGTGTTGACTAAGTGTCAAAATTATTATAGGTTAGAAATCAAATGTTTAATTTGACCTTATGTTATAATTGTTCTAATCCTAAATTGCAATAAATTAGTAATTATTTACTACAGTACAAAGATCTCTTAACATAAATGAAATCAAAAATATCATTGTTAATTGTCTCTCAGTTAATATTCGTTTGTTTTAACCACAACTGTTAATTTTGACTATCACAGTAATAAAGTGAAATCAATTTTTTTTAATTAATAAGGATAAATTATTAATTACCTAGTGTTCACTAAATGCCAAAATTATTATTGGGGCACAAATTAAATGTTTAATTTCACCCTTGGTTGTAATTTTTCTAATTCTAAACTACAATAAATTAGTAATTAATACTAAAGTAGCCTGTAAAATTATAAATGAAATCAAAAATGTTAATGATAATTAACTCTGTTATTATTTCTCTAAACATAATTACTAATTGTGATTATCACAGTAATAATGTAAAATTAAAACACATACTTAAACCATTTTAGAATTTTAATAATAATAATAATGATAAATTATTAATTACTAAGTTTTGACTGTTCTCGTAAAATTATAATTGAAATTAAAAACATCATTAATTGACTTTTTGTGATAATTTTTTTTAACCATAACTGCTAATTGTGATTATCACAGTAATAATGTAAAATCAAAACAGCCAATTGCCATTTTACAATTTTATTAATTAATAAGGATACATTTTTAATTATTAAACGTTCACTAAGTGTAAATATTATTACTAGAGGCTACGAATCAAATGTTTAATTTGATCATTTGTTATTATAATTTTTTATAACCCTGAACTGCAATACATTAGTAATTATGTACTAAAGTAGTCTGTTCTCGTAAAATTATAATTGAAATTAAAAATATTATTGTTAATCGATTCTGTTATTCTTTTTTTTTAACCATAGCTGCTAATTTTGATCCATCACTGTAATAATGTAAAATCAAAACCGCCAATTAGTCATTTTATAATTTTTTTAATTAACAAGGATAAAGTGTTAATTACAAAATGTCAAAATTATTATAGGTTAGAAATCAAATGTTTAATTTGACCTTGTGTTGTAATTTTTCTACTCCTAAGCTACAGTAAATTAGTAATTATGGACCAAAGTAAGCGGTTCTTGTAAAATTATAATTGAAATCAAAACTTTTTTTTAGAATCATAACAGCTAACTGTGATTATCGCAATAATAATGCAACATCAAAACCGCCAATTAAGCCATTTTACAATTTTATTAATTAATAAATATAAATTATTAATTACAAAGTATTGACTAACTGTTAAAATTATTACTGGAAGTTACAAATGAAACGTTTATTTTTTAAACAAGAATAACGGTTAATTGTGATTAGCACAGTAATAAAGTAAAACAAAAACTAGGAAATTAAGTAATTTTACAATTTAATTAATTAATAAGCTCAATTAATTATTAATTATTTCAGCTTTGTTTAAATTTGAATTGGCGCATTTATGTAAAATTGTTATGACTCAGACATGATAGTAATAACTTAATAAGTATTAATTAATTTTTTTTAAATTTCTGAAACCACTCATATATAAGTTCACATTATTCATCGCTTTTGATATTCGTGATGCAGTTTTTCTTAAACTTGCACAAAATCTAGAATGAATGTGCGTGAAAGGTGTTAATTGACGAACATCTCAAAACAGAGAAGCTTTGGCACAGAAATTTTGCCATGCACCAGGTGTTACTCACTACACCCGTGACCCAATAATGAGGTATTAATCGCATTCCAAACCTGTAATAAATCTCAAAGTGCTTGGCAAACCATACATGTTTAATTTCAAACGCTCGACTGCAATCCACGTCAATACTTCCTTCATATACCAGCAATCGACGTCAAAAACATAAAGTTATGCAACAGATGATTCAATAATCAAAGAATTTTAATTAATTTTCAAAATAAAGATGACCTATACACATGTTTTTCTAATTTCCAGATTATTGATTTGAAATGAATCTTAATACTTCAAACACGACTGGAGTTAACGTAAACAAATTAATCTGACAAATAGCCAACTTTGATTAGGTGATAGACTGTAAAATGTTTATTTTAGAAAATCCCGTAGGACCTTTAAGCTGTCTTCTCCTTATCTCCCTATCCCATATTTCCGTTCAGAGATTTTACGTCATGCCACCTTTACGGAATTATGATATTAGGCCAACATGTGGTTGCACTTTACTACTTTGTTGCATATTCACTTTGAAGCATTATAAATAAAGCTTACCGCATACAAACAGTAGGCGTATGATGTTTTATGGCAATTAAAATAGGAACTCACCTGAAACAAAAACAAATTATTAAATACCACAAATAAATAGGTAAGAAAATATAAAGCAATACACGGTATATGTCAGAATTAACGATCCGAGTAAAGTATCTCAGATTTATTACACCATCGGATTAATATTAAAGGGAACCCTCTTACATTTAGTTGTGCTACGTTTTCTATACAGTTACGTCTACGCTTTTAGAACGGAAAATTGTTTTCATAAAAGAAATTATAAAAGTAACGCTCGTGTGAACTTTGTTCATATGTCTCTCACACATCAGGATCTACTTAACATTCCGGCGGTAATGGGTTCGATCCCCGTTCCGGTGTACCCTGTATGAAGGGTTTTCTTCACACACATTGTGTATACGTACATCATGTGCCGATATTTAAACGATGCTGGAGTGGTAATTTCCCTCTCAGAATCCAAACTTTCGCTTTTCCTTGTCTGCAATTTTTACATTTAAATGTAAATTACAATTCATATTTTCTGTAACTTTTACATGCGCACGCGCTCGCTTAACGTACATATATTGCCAGAAACTTTGGAACGTAAACACCCTTCATTATTGCAAATAATTACTTTACTGCAGTTTTGCATTTTTATACATTTGCACACAATTCAATTCGTTATTTGCCTAAAAGTTTCACATTTTTACATATCTAAGTTACGCAAATCATTCATTACCTGCACTTGTCAGCTATTTTGACACTAAACATCACTTCATATTGAAAATAATTGCTTTCCTTGAATTTAACATTTATGTACATTTGCATAATGCAATTGATTATCTGTTTGCATATTTTACATTTGTACACATCTGCATAATTTAATTATCTCATTTCCTGCAATTTATACATGAACACACACAACGGCAAATTACTTGCCAGCTACTTTAGACATGTAAACATCCTTACATATTGCAAATATCTACTTTTCTGCAGTTTCTTATTTGTATGTATTTGTATAATGAAAATAATTAATTTCCTATAATTTGTATATTTACACAAAATTGCGTAAAACAAATTACTTGCACGCTATTTTAACATGTACCTAAACATCTATGCATATGGTAAATAATTACGTATCTTCACTTTAACATTTATATACATTTGCATAATGTAATTGATTATTAATTTGTCTGCATATACTACGTTTAAACACATCTGCATAATTCAATTATACATTTGTATAATGCAGTTTACAATTTATATAAACATCCTTGCATATTGCAAGTTTTTTATTTGTATATATTTTCATAATGAAATTCCTTAGTATCCTGCAATTTGTACATTTACACACAATTGCGAAAGGCAGCTTGCTTGCCAACTTTTACAACACGTAAACATCTTTGCATATTGCAAATAATTACTTTTCCGCTTTTACATTTATATACTTGCATAGTGCAATTCCTTACGATGCTGCAAATTTAAACACATTTTGATAATGCAATTAACTCAACTCATAAGGCAATTTTGGCACGTAAAAACACTACTGCATATTGTAGTTTTTACACATTTACTCTTGCATTATGCAAATCATTACTTGCATGCAAGTTTTACCTTCACACACTTTGACATGTTTCTTTTGTTAGTATGTGCATGTTTATGTTAGTTGTGTTGTGTTGATGAAGTGTAAACATCTTTGCATATTGCAAATAATTACTTTTCCGCTTTTACATTTATATACTTGCATAGTGCGATTTCTTACGATGCTGCAAATTTAAGCACATTTTGATAATGCAATTAACTCAACTCACAGCGCAATTTTGGCACGTAAAACACTACTGCGTATTGTAGTTTTTACATTTACTCTTGCATTATGCAAATCATTACTTGCATGCAAGTTTTACCTTCACACACCTTTGTTAGTACTAATCATATTTCATGCAACTTTGACATGTTTCTTTTGTTAGTATGTGCATGTTTATGTTAGTTGTGTTGTGTTGATGAAGTGTAAACATCTTTGCATATTGCAAATAATTACTTTTCCGCTTTTACATTTATATACTTGCATAATGCGATTTCTTACGATGCTGCAAATTTAAGCACATTTTGATAATGCAATTAACTCAACTCATAAGGCAATTTTGGCACGTAAAAACACTACTGCATATTGTAGTTTTTACACATTTACTCTTGCATTATGCAAATCATTACTTGCATGCAAGTTTTACCTTCACACACTTTGACATGTTTCTTTTGTTAGAATGTGCATGTTTATGTTAGTTGTGTTGTGTTGATGAAGTGTGGCTTTGTTGTGGAACGCTCAGGAGCCTTCTTCTTTACGCTTCTTTTGTTGGTGTAGCATTGATTGTAATGCTGCATTGATTACAGTTATAATTTACGTGTGGAAGGTTATTTCATATTCTTTTTCCGATTCGGGATGCACAAGCAGCACTCTGCTATCCCTTCCGTTGAGACTTCTTGTGTAAGAATAGAGGCAGGTACTGGTAGTTATAAGGTATGGTAAGACTTTCTTAGTAGAGTTAAAGTTGCTGGAAATCCTTTGGTGTGCGAAATTTTTTTGTGGCGTTTGTATTCTGTCTGGAATGGCCGCAATGTATGCATGTTTTACAGTAAAGTATTGGAGTATCTGTAATATGCACAATACATACCATGAAAATTTTGATTATCTCGGCAGCTGGGATGTTATAAGAGAATAGTTAGGGAAGTTCCAAAGTAGTGTCATAGGCAAACTGCACGACGAAAATTCTAGGCAGTGCAACAGCTGGAAAGAGTATAGTATAGAGGATAGGAAAGAACCTGGCGGTACTCCTGCAATGGGTTGAAGATATTTCGAAAAGTAGTTTGCCACCAGATCTGAAAGGAAGAGTTTAGAATAGTGTAATGGGATACCTACGGTGCCTTGGTGATCTCTGTAAATAGCTTTAACAAGTAATAGTTACAAGTTTGGTCAGATTGGAAGTCGAATTAGATATAGAAGGATGGTCATTGGATCTCTAATCGCCTCACTAAGTCTGTTGAGACTATTTCTCAAGACAGTTTAGAAATAAGTCGATAGGAAGAGAAAGTCAATAAGTCAGAGAGAGGTTTGGAAAGCATGACATGACAGTGGAAGCACATTACCAGATGGTCGGAAAGTAGGAAACTGTAATGTATTGTCCAGTGTAGACCGCCGCTTTTTAGAATATAAGGCTTGATTGGGCGTAATGAAAGCATAGAGAAGATTTCCGTAGTTCAATTGGAATTCGGGTAGTTTCAGGCATTGGAACAGTTCAAAGCGACTTTTTGGAAGTTCTTTAACGGCGCTGTCAAACTGTGTATCATAAGGCGATCTAAATATGGTTTGCAGGTGAAGACGGAACATGCCTGTAGGAAATAAGGTTACCTTCAGAGTCAGTGAGATTTGATTTGAGGGTTGTTTTTCTTCTGACTAGTCTGTCAAACTGTCGCCATGTTAAATATGCCGTTTTAATAATCAAGTTGGGATGTGGTTCAAGATTTAATATTAACGGCGTATAGTAAGTGCGTAATTAAGATGCAAGCGAAGATTAATTTTTATATAACGCTATGAAGTTAGCCGTATCGATGTAATTTTTGCAATAACATTGTTAATGGAGGTGAAAAATTTTATTTTATCGGTACAAAACGGCGCATAGTTTGCGTCTAAATTCTGCATACAAAAATTTATATACGACTGTAAAATTAACCATGACTATATAATTTTACAATAACCTCTTTTTTACAGGGACGCAAGATTGTATTTCAATGGCACCTGATTAACCCAAAAGTTACGGCCCCGTGAAGTTACTGACGTATATATAATTTTTATTGAAGCGCAAAATTTAATTTCAAGAGCGCAAAAAGGCTGATAATTAGCGTCTAATTATACATACATTTAAATAACATTATTCAAAACAGAATGAAGTTAGTCTTGTCAATGTAATTTTTGCAATAACATTTCTAATGGGGCGCAAAATTTAATTTTAGCTGCTCAAAACAACGCATAATTCGCACCTAGTTACTGCATAAAAACTGATTTATGCAGAAGGTCGCGACTGTAAAGCTAACCGTGTCTATGTGATTTTACGTTCATCTCGTTCCTGTAGGGACGCAAAATTGTATTTCAATAGCGCAAAATAACTCCTGCATAAGAAAAAAATAATGTGCCCAAAGCTTACGGCTCCATGAATTTAACCATGTTTATATAATTTTTGATACAACCAATTTCCTATTGAAGCGCAAAATTTAATATAAACGGCGCATAATGCCGGGTAACTGGCAGCTAATTATGCACATGTATAAATTGCATAATTATTGCATTAAAAAATTTATTTATGCAGAAGGTCGCGGCTGTCAAGTTAGCCGCTATTGTGTAATTTTGCAGTAACTTGTTTCCTATAGACGAACGCAAACTTGTATTTCAATGACGCAAAATGACTCCTGCATAAGAAAAAGCGATATACTAAAAGTTTATGGCTTATAGAATCTTTGCTACAAATTATTTCCTATTGAGGCGCAAAATTTGAATTCAACGGCGCAAAATGGAGCACAACGCCTAATTATACACATGTTTAAATCACATTATTCAAAACAGAATGAAGTTAGCTTTGTCACTGTAATTTCGTTTGAGGTGTAACATTTAATTTCAACGGTGCAAAATGGCGCATAATCACACGCGTTTTAATAATCACATTTTTAAAATAAGAATGAAGTTAGCCTTGTCGGTGTTATTTTTGCAATAACATTTCTAATGGGGACGCAAATCTTATTTTATCGGCGCAAAACGGCGCATAATTGGCACCTAATTACTGCATAAGAAAAAATTTATAAAGAAAGCCGTAAGTGTACAAAATTGCATTTTAACGGCGCCTTCATAGAAAATTATTTACTCAAAAGTTTACAGTTCCGTGAAGTTAGCCGTATATATGTTAGGTTGCACTAATGTTTTATAAAGCCGAATTAATATCTCTCTGCCAACTCCCCAACTTGAGTTTGAGATGCACATTTAGGTGTTTCTAGACTTTTCTGATGATCGAGTTGATATGTGGTTTCCACGTTAGAGTTGTCAAAAAATTAGCCCTAGGAATTTGTACGTTGGTACCAAATGTATTTTGCTGTGGTTAAGGTATAATTTGGCTTTGTAATGTGGGCGCCTTAATTTGCAAGAATGCATACATACGGAACCCTTTAGCATCCGGTTTTCGTTGTATTGCATTAACGGCATGTTGCATTTTTGCGTTGTGTTTTCTTCTGAAGATGCAAAAATCACTATGTCATCTATGTCTTCTAATTGAAGCATCCAAACCGCTTGCTAGCTCATTCATCGAAATAATAAATAACGCAACGAAACGCTTAGGGGAGAACCTTGGGGGATGCCGTTTTCTAACGTACGTTTTGTAGATGTGATCGCCCACTTTTACGCAAAATGTTCTTTCTGTTAGAAAGGATTTGATGAACAGTGCCATAGTTCCCTTGATTCTCCACTCATTTTTCTATGATTCCTGGTTTCCAAACCATCTCGTAGGTTTTTTTAACGTCGAAGTAGACTGCTGTACAATGCCTTCTATTTATAAAAGTCTCCTGTATGGTGTTTGACAGAAATACGATGTTGTCCTTAGTGGCATGTGATTTAGGGAATCCTGAATGAAATGTATTACCAACTGGTGCTTTTCTAAGAGGTCGATGACCCTTGCGTTTACAGTTGTTTCTTGGTAATGTGCTACTATGTTTCCAGCAACTTTAGACGGGTAGATAAATGAACACACAGCAAACGCGGATGTATTTTAATAAACTTTTCAGAAAATGTGCATTTTATTCCTATTAGTAAATTATCACAAGATGATGCCACAAACGAAACCCTAACTAGATCTAGAAATATAACGCTAGGTGGTGCCACCTTTATTACAGAAAATATTCATTAGTCCACACACAACTAGATGGCTACACAAATTCAAATCTTGCAATAAGGGGTCACGACAGAAAGGCACAAGACACAAGTTCCTATATTTGTTTTGTTTATTAGAATACTATTTCCAGCCAGACATGGAGGCCAAGTCAGGGGTGTGAAGGCCCAAAAGCAAGTTGCGAAGCCCTATGTCTGTCTTATAAGTTAACAATAGGCCTCTTATTAGAATACAAGTTCAAATTTCCCGCCAAAGGACCAGGGACTAAGATCCGAAAACAAGTTGCGAAGCCGTATGTCTGCCTTATAAGTTAGCATTAGGCCCTTTATTATAACACAAGTTCAAATTTCCCCTCATAGATGGCACCGCAAACAAATTCAAATTTTTCGTCGAGGGGCGTGGGCGTGAGAGTAAGTTGCTAAGCCCTACATCTGCATTACAAGGTAGCATTATACCCCTTATTACAATAAAATTCAAATTTTCTGCCAATGCGGCCTCGACAAGGGGTAAGCAAGTTGCGCAACCCTACACCTGTCTAATTTTTCCAATATGTAAATAATAGATATAAACCGTATACCATTCCTCGAAAGTTACTCTACAGCTAATCAAATAGTCTTTAACGTAAAGGTCACTGTTTTGGAAATTGATCAACCTGAAAATAATGACTAGAAAATGCATTCCGCATCACATTCTTGTTTCAATGTTTTATTATTAAATCTCTTAGCTACAGATGTTTTTACATCAATTTATCTGTCATATAGAAATTGCTCAAGCTTCAGTATCCAGTAGCAACAAAAAGATGATGGGCGCATACTTGGACGTACAAGGGCTTAGAGGTGTTAATAACGAATTCATAGAGATTTCAGTGGTTACAGATCATGAAGCTTTAATACTGATACTGATAAAACTTTATATCAAAACCCATGTCACGTCAGATACGATTTTTGAGGAAAAATATCGCGGTCTGAGATGGTGGTCGGGGCATGTACACTACAGCGATTTCCGTGAAGAGCTTAAAAGAGTGCTGCAGCCCTTTAACAAAATTCATGTTAAGGGCAGTGAAAAACAACAGTTTCTAAGGTTTCTTAACAAACCAATAGTAAACCTGGACGGGACTGCCTGCCCGCCGCTTAAAAAATTGAAAAAGGCAGCAAAAGCATATAGCTGTTTAAACCATAACATCGTTGATCCTATGTATGCATTGGAAAACGCCTTACTACTGCAAAACTGGATACATACCAATTCCAAAGATATATGCGGTGTTGAGATGTTTGAAATCGATCCCTAGCCGCAAGAATGTGATCCGACTTGTATGTGGATCTAATCATCTGCCCAGGCACCCAGACCGTGTACAATTATTGTAAACACGGATCCTGGAAACAAACCAGAGCAGCATTGGACCACTATCTACATTGACGAGCATGGTAATGGGGAATATTTTGATTCTTTTGGACGAGCACCGCAAGGATATCATTTAGGTGTCCTAGAGAAAAATTCTAGATGGTTCCGGTACAGTAAAACAATGCTGTAGGGTTACCATTCGGATGTATGTGAACTTAAAAGCGTTTTTAATAGTTTAGATGTTTTAATTAAGAGATCCGTAACAAGTTCAGTGCATGATCAACTTCTATTGCAGAAAAATTTTCGGTGACAAAAAAATCTGCAATCACAAGTATATGCTACTCTGTTTTATCGTGCTTATGTCAATCAAGATAATCCTATTTTGTTGTTGTCTTTTAAATATTTACTAAAACCAACACGTGCATCGTGCATTAACAGTAATAGTCTTGATGTATATCTAATTAATGTCTAAATACCTGCTTACTTAATCGCCGCTCATTTATTAATTTTAAAGCAATTTGTGTGTGTATGTATGTCTGAGTAATTGAACATACAAATAAATCAGGCATTATTTTTTTCGAATGTATAGGTTCTAACCGCTTAGATAGAGAATCTGCCTGTATAAAAAAGCTCTATTTCATCAGGGTAGAAATGATTATTATTATTTCATCTAATATTTAATCTAAACCTGAATGTTTTTTGCAGCAGCAAATTTTTAATTTTTTAGTTTTCAAAAATTTTTTCATCTCAGGAATTCTAGAACTTTGCAAAATATGGTAATTTAGATAGTCAGAACCACTGGATCTCGATTTTCGATGTGAAGTTAGTATCCCGTTTTTCAAATTAAAATTTGGAACCGTATGAGCGGAACTCGTTCTATTTTTTAGTACCTTTAAACTCTTTAAAAGGAAGCTGGAACTCTAATCAGAACTTTTGCAACTCTTTGTCGGGGAGCTAACTTCACACGTGTGGGTCAATGGCAGAGAAAGAGTTGAAGAAGGTGGATTTGGTGTTATTTAGGAGAACCACATCATTTCTTTCCAGAAACTCTTCTATTTTCTTATCCCAAATATCAAGTTATTGTCCTTGGCAATTCCTACAGATATTACCAGTTACTGAGGACGATAACTGTAATTGTTTTCCAAACGTATAAATTTATATAAAACATAAATAAAAAATACAGGATTTAATAATACCTAAAAATAAGCATTTTAATTACGTATGATAATTGTGAAAGTTTACATTTTCATACATTGTAGCTAATGTTGCCACATCGTATTTCTTATATTTAGGGGTTGACAAAAATGCAAATCATTTTAGCCCAAAAAAACTGGCCTTTAACGGAAGTATTTAATATGGAAATAACACAAGCGTTTACTGTTGTTCGTTTTTGGACATCAAAGTAGGTATTGAAAACATACTCAAGTAGCATAAATACAATGTAACCTTAGTCTACACATATACTGAACGATCGAAAAAGGTAAACGTTAAAGGTGAAGAGTTCCTTCATTATTGTCTCAATTATATCTTAAATTAAATTGAATGAAATAGAATGAGAGTTATATAAGCGCAACAATTTCAATTACAGTATCTGATCTTCGAACAAATTCCCGATAGACATAAAAGGAAAAAAGAAAAACTAATTGGAAAAACGTTGTAATCGATATCGAAGTATGCTATTCCTTTTCTTTGCGATTATTACATAATAAACAATATGAATAATACATAAGACATCATTCGCCACTTTGACTTTTCATAAATGAAATTTTTTATTTATGAAGCGAGCGGTTCCTAAATCAACTTCAAGTCCAAAAAAAGAAGACAAATACCCAAATCTGTGTGAATATAGAATGTCAACATGACACATAAATAACTTCGGATCATCTGTAGCGACAACTGTAATAAAAACTATCAATTTTCCAAATATGGTTACGATACACATACATGATGAGAAAAATTAACATAATAAAGCAAACCATACGGAACTGCGTGCGTAATTGTGTAAATGTAATAATCGTATTCAACCCTCACACCCTATATTCAGCGATTCTAAAATAAACGTTACGTCCGATTTAATTAAGCCACTAAATCGTTTGTTAAAAGTAGTTTAGCTTACGTAAGAAATGCACGAATGGACCGGACGGACCTTCGCCTCTCTTAAGAAAACAAAAATAAAACATTAAAAATGGACTCCCTGACGAGGTTGATTTCGTATCGGTTTAAATATCGTGACGATGCAATTTTGATAATTATGTTGGTATTCTTCTAAACGTTTTTGATGAAGCCGACAATAAATAGAGGTTACATTTATACTATGTGTGTAGAATTAGATTCGGTATTAAAATTTATTTATTTATATTTTCTTTGACATGTTTTCAAACACAGTTAACTAATTGGTGTACCAATTTAAATTTTAAAATTCAGGACGACGCAAAAAAGTGTAACGCTATTTAAATTTACAAACGCATATCGTAGTTTAATATTGCAGAGTTGGTAATTTAATTACGTAGGTCAAATGGGGCAATAAAAGTTGGCGGATCGTAAGTAAGTAGGGACTTGGTTACATACACATTTCCTGTATTCGAATACAATTACAGGAAAGTTTGAATAGCACTTATATTCGAAATTGTAATTTAAACTAAAATATTATAAATATTAAAAATACTATTTCTACTCTTCAGTATTCTCGTATGTTCGTGTCACTTAAACATCAGTGTTACATAAAATGTTCATTTTCTTCTTAAAATGCAGTATCAATTAGAATGTGTTAATTGGTTTTTTAAATTTAAAATGGTAACTTAAATCAAAACAATAACTTGTAATTAATAACAAAACGTGTCAAAAACAATATTGTAATTTCAAACCTTATTTGTTTAAGTGTCACTCAGGCATCAACGTTACTTCAAGTTGTCGTCTTACTTAAAATGCTGCCTTATTAAAATGTTTTAATAGAGGCCTAACATTAATTATGGTGATTAAAAAGAAACATCTTATAATTCACACGAAAAAGTCACTAAAACAAATATTGTATTTTAAACCTTGGACGAGTTTCACCACCAACACCAACACTAATTAGTGTTATTTTGATTTAAAATGTCATATTAAAGTGCTTTAATTACGGCTTAAAATTCAAAATATTAATTTAATTAATATCGTGTATTTGATAAGAAAGAGTCACTAACAACAATGTATTATGAAGCTTAGATAATTTATATAATCGTCATTTTAACTTAAAATGCTGTAACAGTAAAATGTGTTAATTAATGCTTAAAATTCTTAATCGTAATTTAAACCAAAAAATATAGTGTAATTGATAAGAAAAAGTAACTAAAAAACAATGTTCTATTTTCAAGCTTTCTATGTATGTTACTCAAACACCAATAACACGTAAACGGTAATTTTGACTCAAAATATTATTTCCTTAAGATTGTTTTAATTCACGCATAAATGGTAAATTATATCAACAGAATATCTCGTAATTAATAACAAAACTTGACCACTTCATTAAAACTTTGCATGTTTAACTGCCACTTAGGCACCAACGTTCCTTCAAATTTTCATGTTGATTTAAAATGGTGCCATATTAGAGCGTGTGGAGTTAGCATCCCGACAAAGAGTTCCAATAGTTCTGATTAGAGTTCTAGCTTCCGTTTAAAGAGTTTAGAAGTACTTTATAAAAAATAAAATGAGTTCCGCTCATTATCGGTTCCAATTTTTAATTTGAAAAATGGGGTGCTAACTTCACATCTAAACTCGAGATCCAGTAGTTCTGACTAGCTAAATTACTATATTTGGAAAGTTCTAGAGTTCCTGATATGATACAAATGTTTTTTGAAAATTAAAAATTTTGAAAATTCAATTTAACATGCAGTAGTTGTTCTTTTATTCATTCCTAAGAGTTTTCGCTAATAAAAAAAAATTATAATCAATTAACAAAAAATATTTAAAAAAGTTCTAATAATTCTCGCAGCAGATTTGGACAGTATTCGAAAAGTTCGACTTTAAAAAATCGGATTTTCTAATTATCTAGGATAAATATTTTGAAGAGTTACAATAGTTCCCAATTAGTTCTCGTGTAATTCTCGACATGCACAATGCCTTTCCAAAGAGTTTTGATGTTAAAATTAATTATATAATTTTTTTAAAAATGAATTTATCTATTTACCTATTTTTTAATAATTTTTAAAAAAATTATCTAATTAATTTTATCATCAGAACTCTTTGGAAAGACATTGTGTATGTTTAGAACTATAAGAGAACTCTTTTAGACCAAGCAGAACTCTTGAAAATCGACCAGCAATCCGATCAATAATTATTATAAATTTTGTTGTGAAAAGTTCAAAAGTAATAATTTTTAATTCATAGAAGTTTTGAGCTGTTTCAGCGAAAATAATTTTTCAATTATTAAATACCTATATATTTTATGAAAATTCAAAATGGAAATTTAAGAAAAAAAGTTTAATAGCATTTTTATTAGGATAATTTGCAACCTCTTTTACAATAAGTTTATTACGAACATAAGCAACATTGTAAAAACAAAATCTATGTTAAATAGACGTTTAAATCTTCATGTCAGGCAGAGGTTAATGGACATCTAGACGCTAACTTAAAAAATTAAAAGAAATTAAATAATTCTTTGCGAAAGCGGAAGTGGGAGTATCTCTGTTGTCAAAATAGTGACAGAAGTGAAACATCTTCTCCTTAGGGACCAAATATGTCACATTACCTCCCTAAGCAGTTTATTTTATGTTTTGACAATTTCAAATAACGACTACAAATAAAAACAAAAGAACGAAAGAACTAACTTATTTATTTGCGTTTACAGTAAATGATACAAGCCCACACTTAGTGAAATTATTCACAATTTTCAGTTTTTTGAAAACAATTGTCAGACACACTAGGTCTGGTTGTCAAGGTACGAATTCCAAAAAAACATACGGATTTGACGAAACTATTACTAAATTTATTAATTTTTCGTGTTTTTTTGTTCCGCTTTTACAAAAAATAGTATATACATCTCCGGAGAGAATGCTACTTATCCATCGATGTTTTGTAGTCCTCGGTCTTCGCCCTCGTGCTGCAAACTGCATCTCAGGAAAAATCATGTACTATTAATTATAATTCTTTTAGGATAACTGTGCAATCTCTTTTTATACGTACATAACGAAAACAGGCAACATTGTAAAAACAAAAACAATAATCTATGTCGGAATGACGTTTAAAAGTTCATGTGATATAGAGATTAATAGACATAAATACATGTTCACTTGAAAAAAAATTCCAAAGCCGCCCACTTCTATATCACTAATCCAGTTTAATCATTTTCGTTCACATTTAATTAATTTTAGACTTACCTTGCATTATAATACGAAACTTTATAAACTTTAAAAAATATGTCTACATTTTTTCTTATAAAATTAATCGTTATTCAGATATTGGAAAAATTAAATTCTACCTTAAGAATTTTTTTGCCGCTAAATTACACGTCGCGTCGTATCAAGAAATTGAATAGAACATAATGAATCGATATGTTTAAAGTCTATATTTAGGTATGTTTATATCTTTTAAATATGCAGCTGTTTTAGAAATATTACAAAAAAAAAACTGACCCTAATAACCCCCTCCTCCCCCGCCACTGGATTTCTCCCAAAATGTAATCAGCTCCAAGCCAAATGAAAACAAGCTTAAATGCAAAATTTTAAGTACGTAGGTATTTTCGTTCTGGAGCTATCGTGGATAGGGACTAACATACATTCACAATGTTGTAAAATGAGCTAATAAGTCGATTTAGCGATAGTGAAAAAAAGTCGATTGCATAACCTGCTATACCTACGTATGTATAATGTAGGTTGGAAGGTAAAAATTCTAATTAAAATTATTTAATTTCTTTTAATTTTTTAAGTTAGCATCTAAAAGTCTATTAACATCCGTTTGACATGAAGTTTTAAACGTCTGTTTGACATAGATTGTTTTTGTTTTTACAATGTTGCTTATTTTCGTAATGAACTTATTATAAAAGAGATTGCATAATTATCCTAAGAAGAACGTTATAAAAAATTATTTCAATTCCTTTAATTTCCTTTTTGAAGGTTGGATGGTCGTGTAGACTTCTACACCAGATATTTTCATAAAATATATATTTAATAATTGAATGATTATTTACACTGAAACAGCCCAAAACTTCTATGAAAACAAAATATTCAAAACACTGTTCATCAATACTTTAAAAATTTACGAGGATATAGATGAGACGCTAGTCGATTTTCAAGAGTTCTGATTATTCTAAAACAATTCTCGTAGGGGTCCGATGACAAAAATGAAATAGATAATTTTTTTAACAATTAGTAAAAAATATCCCATTTTTCGGATAAATTCATTTAAAAAAAATTATATAATTAATTTTAACATCGAAACTCTTTGGAGGAGCATTGTACATGCCGAGAACTACACGAGAACTATTTTGGAACTACTGGAATTCTTAAAAATATTTATCGTCGATATTTAAAAAATTTAAGCTAAGCAATTTTTAAAAGTCGAATAATTCTATAAATATTAATCGGATCGCTTAAATTTCTTTCAGAACTTTTAGAATACTATCCAAATATGCTGCGAGAACTATTAGAACTCTTTAAAATTTTCTTTTTCTAAGTGAAAAATTTTCAATTTTTTTTAATCTTCAAAAAAAATTTTTTTCATATCAGGAACTCTAGAACTTTGCAAAATATAGTAATTTAGCTAGACATAACTACTGGACCTAGATTTTCGATGTGAAATTGGCACCCCATTTTTCAAACTAAAATTTGGAACTGTTAATTAACGGAACTCTTTATTTTTTATCAAGTGTATGGCGAGAACTACACGAGAATTAATTGGGAACTATTGGAACTCTTCAAAATATTTATCGCGGATACTTAGAAAATGCGATTTTTAAAGCCGAATAATTCTATAAATATTAATCGGATTGGTTTCGATTATTAGAATTTCTTTCAGAACTGTTCGAATACTATCCTAATCTGCTGCGAGAACTATTAGAACTCTTTAAAATATTTTTTATTAACATTTTCTTTTTTTAAGTAACAGGACTGTTAACTTTTTCATTGTTGAACATAATTTTTTTTTAATTAGAAAGAACTAATTAGGAATGGATAAAAGAACATCAATATTGCATGTCAAAATTGAATTTTCAAAAATTTTTAATTTTTTTTTAATTTTCAAAAAAAAATTTTTTTTCATATCAGGAACTCTAGAACTTTGCAAAATATAGTAATTTGGCTAGTCAGAACTACTAGATCTCGATTTTCGATGTGAAGTTAGCACCCCATTTTTCAAATTAAAATTTGGAACCGTTAATGAGCGGCACTCTTTATTTTTTATAAAGTACTCTTTAAACGGAAGCTAGAACGCCCGCCATATTAAAATGTTTCAACCCATAAGTGGTCAAAGGTGCGTATACGCACCCTTTTCAATTATTTCTTTTTACAAACTACTTAAGCAAACTGTTATAATGAATTTATTATTATTAATCATTAATGATTGTGGTATATTTTTGAACATTCGTTGCAAATCAAACGATGTTTAATATCTGTATATCTGTTGCATAGTGCACAAGCATTTGTAGATTGTATTACATTTTTCTTATTAATCTCTGTATCAAATAATGTTCTTGTAGCGGATTGAATTTTTTTGGAAACACTTCTACTAGGCGGTGAATATACTTGTAAAGTATTATTTACATTTATTAGCTCCTCCTGTTGCACAGCGGGCTGTCTCTTTTTTGTTTGGTCTCATTTAATGTCTTTTTTTTCATTCCGCTTAATTTTTCTTTCAGCTTTTTCTTTTCCCTAAACATTTTTTTAATATTTTCCTGATGTTATCGCATATGGGAAACGTTCGGTTTGACGTTTTCCTTTTCGTTCCTGTGTTTTGGGCCAAACCAAAAAGTTCCTAAAACTTGAATTGCTCACGCTGGGCTTGCATCAGTGCGCAGCTGCTCATTGTTATTTTCCGCATTGACGACTTCTGTGGTTACCACATCTTGTGCTTCCTTGCTTTCTTTTGGCTGGGGACCAGTCATTATTCTTGCTTCAGAAAACTCTGTCCATTTCGTCTTCATGTCTCTGCACATTTGTATTATTTTCAATATCCTCATTTACTTGTACTGGGGACTGATGCTTGGTACAATCTGGTAAATCTGAGATTTCAACTGCAGAGTTTGGTTTACTGGCCCTTTCCTCTCTGCAGTCTTGAAAATGTTTCCAGATTTTATAAAACAAAAAGAAATTCGTATTATAGTCCATGGTACCCTCTGAATTAACATTACGAAGTTCGTCAATTTTTTCATTGCCAACTATATTTGCGAAAGTCTCGTAGTCCAAAGTTAAATTAAGAATCTCGCTGGTTGTTTCAGAACGCCGATCTTTACCAAGGCACTTTGAAAAATCGACGACATCAACGTCCCATAGACAAAGTCCACATATCCAAAAACCATTAATCAATACTTCAGGATTTATGGCAACATTCACCACATGTTGTAGTATGCACGCAAAATTTATTTTAGTAACAACCTCATTAATTGTTGACTGCACCACTCTCTTACTGCTTTCTTCCAAGCGAGCTTGACTGGCCTAAACACTGAAACGTCTGCCGGTTGGAGTATTCTGGTCGCATTAAAATACAACGCAATCAGTTCTATTTGTAATTCAGAACACAGTTTACTGACCTCATAAGTTAAGTGCGTCTTGTGGCAAGGAAATAAATAACTGGTAGTTGTATATTTTGTTTACACAAATAGGGATGAAACATATTGGCAATGTATTCAAAGAAAACCAGTGACGTCATCCAGCCGTTTTCGCTCTTTGCAATGCCCTACTTCTCTGGTACGCTTAAAGCCACTTTTTCAGGTATCCTTTTGTATGCATATATAATCATGGGTGGACAGGGTGTTCCATTTGCAGAGAAGGTAAACATAACTGTCAGATTTTCCTTGGATGCGCCATGTTCTTCTTTTCGCCTTTGGCTGCAAGCACCTTTCCAGTGTTTGGACAAATCTGAAATGAAGTCCGCCACCATCAATCATTAGAGCAATGACATTTTTACATCAAGGGCGCGCAAAAGAAAAATTCTAATAATTTGTTACGCCCCTTCAGTAAAGCATTTTTAAGCGTGCACCTGCCACTCACCACCTAACATGTGTTTACAAACATATTAGTTACAAACAATCCTACATTCCTGAGATAAAAATATATAAATAATAATATTTTGAAAACAGTAGATTACGACGTATTATCAAGATATTAAATATCCACTAATTATCTTTTCTATCGTGGTAACAATGGCGATTTGACAAACGTTTATTACAATAATAAAATATTCGCGGTCCGCTACTGACAGTTGACGCCATTTAAAATCATTTTGGCCAACCTAACATGTATTTTGCGTAAATATTACAAAAGTTATTGGACACTGTCCAATAACTGAAAATACCTGTTCGACGTATACAGTTATTGGACACGTTCCTAACCCCACAACATCAAATATTTATAAGCTTTAAATAAGTAACAACTGATAGAGTAACATATTATATACTTACCAATATCGAGAAATCACCTTATTTTGAAAACTTTCCTTCTGGTGAAACTACTTGATAACTCACTTTTTTAACAAAATAATAACTGACGTCAAGCACATGGACAGGTTTTTTACATAATGCGCACGCCATCTGGTGATATTGTTTAAATTATAATAAAATAACGGAGACCGTATTACAGTTATCTTTCACAAACGGAGTTTTAAACTTGTACAGGTTTCTAAATATTCGATAACTGTCACTGTTCAACGACTGTATGGTTTACCCTACCACTTCTTTATTCTTGCCACATTTGCATATGTTCTAGTAAGTCTTCGCTATTGTATGATCATGCTTACTTAATTTCATATTGTGAAAAATCCTTTTTACAATTTGACAAACTTACATGATTTTTGAATATTTCGGAACGTTACAAAGCAGATACTCTGGAAGCATTATTTGGCAAAATAATGAATATTTTTCTGATAATCTAGTTTCCCAATACTACTAGCTTAAGTTGCAAACGTTCACCTTGAGCAAATCCCTGATTGTAAAGTTGAAATTAGAATTTGGCGCATGGTGGGAGCACCGTCGCTAATCGTACATCATTGGGTTTTGCTTCATCATATTTTTATTTGCTTTGTCGCTGTAGGAGTGTTAATCGTCAGTCATGCGTCATCATAAAGTTATTTTCCTTTGCAGTAGTGTTCACTTGAAGAGGTAAATTTCAATTTTGACTATTGATTATGGTTGTTTCGTGGATTCAAATATAACTAAAGGTAAGATAAATTTCGAAGCAATCAAACAAAATAATCATTTGGCTGACAATACTTAATTACACAAAGAAGATACGTTTGTTAAATTGACTCCTATTTTTAATGTGGTGAATAGAACATTTTTGCGGTTTGGCATATTTGAGCACAACTCGTCGATTGACGAAGGAATGGTGACGTACTTCGGACGTCACTCGTGCAAAATGTTTATTACAGAAAACCAGTCAGATTCGGATTCAAGTTATGGTACCTGTGTTCATCCGCAGGATATTTATATAAGTTTATCCCAAACGGTGGGAAACAGCATAATTTGTGTACAGGACAGCGTAGAAACAAGAGTAGTGTTACAGTTACTTTCGATAGTTGACAAACCACAAGAGCATAGAATATTCTTCGACAATTTTTTTTCTTTGTATGGTCTTTTTACAAAATTGAAAGATTGTGGATTTTTACTACAAACACAATTATAGGAGCCCGCACTTCAAAGTGTCCGTTACAAAATAATAGTTAAAAAAAACTGCTAGGGGAACCTTTGATTCTGCATTTGACCTTCTCTCTGAAGTTCTACTTGTGAAATGGAACGATAATTTTTCTGTTACAGTTGTAATAAATACCTGCACCTTACTGCCCCTTGTACAAACAAAACGATACAGCTAAAAAGAGTGCAAAGATATTTTAGCACCTCAGCCAAACTTTATAGCTGAATATAATGAGTTTATGGGTGGCGCAGATTTGCACGATAATGGTGTAGCAAACTACCTTGTTCGAATGAGAGGTAAGAAACTGTGGTGGCCACTATTCCACTATTCATACATCTTATTGATAGCAACGTTGTAGATAGTTGGAAAATCTATAATATAGGTAACAGTAAGATGTCACAATTAGAGTTTCAGTCAAAAGATACAATTTGAATGCACCGAAGAAATGTCGATTATGCAAAAGTCATACTATCTATTTATGCAAGAAATGCACAATTCATCTCCATGCTGAGTGTTTTGAAATTTTTCACACTAAGTAATTATCAACCAAAACGTATTTTTTAAATTTCATCATAAAGTATGGCATTAGCCAATAGTGCGTATGCGCACCGTACCCATTTTTTTTTAATTATTTCAATATGTCTAAGCTAATGTACTTTGAGCATTATTAAAAAAAAATACAGAAAATTGTGTTGGCCATTAATGGGTTAATAAAGGCCTAACATTAGTTATGGCAACTAAAAAGAAACATCTTATAATTCATACGAAAAAAATGCTAAAATCAATATTAGGTTTTCAAGCTTGAAGTGTCACTTTAAATATCAACACTAACTAAATTGTCATTTTGATTTAAAATGCTGTCTTAATAAGCGATTTAATTGATGCTTAAAATTCAAAATGGTAATTTAAACCAATAGAATATATTGTAATTGATAAGGAAAATGACTTAAAACAATACTCCATTTTCAAGCTTTGTATATTTAGGTGTCACTCAATTATCATGATCATGATATTTAAAATTGTCATTTTGATTTAAAACGAAATTTACTATAGATTGTTTTAACTGACGCTTAAAATTCAAAATGGTATTTAAACCAATAGAATATATTGTAATTGATAAGAAAAAATGACTTAAAACAATACTCCATTTTCAAGCTTTGTATATTTAGGTGTCACTCAATTATCATAATCATGATATTATAATTGTCATTTTAATTTAAAACGTTATTTACTATAGATTGTTTTAATTGACGCTTAAAATTCAAAATGGTAATTTAAACCAATAATATATTGTGATTGATAAGAAAAAATGACTGAAAACCATACTCCATTTTCAAGCTTTGTATATTTAGGTGTCACTCAATTATCATGATCATGATATTTAAAATTGTCATTTTGATTTAAAACGTTATTTACTATACATTGTTTTAATTGACGCTTAAATTTCAAAATGGTATTTAAACCAATAGAATATATTGTAATTGATAAGAAAAAATGACTTAAAACAATACTCCATTTTCAAGCTTTGTATATTTAGGTGTCACTCAATTATCATGATCATGATATTTAAAATTGTCATTTTGATTTAAAACGAAATTTACTATAGATTGTTTTAACTGACGCTTAAAATTCAAAATGGTATTTAAACCAATAGAATATATTGTAATTGATAAGAAAAAATGACTTAAAACAATACTCCATTTTCAAGCTTTGTATATTTAGGTGTCACTCAATTATCATAATCATGATATTATAATTGTCATTTTAATTTAAAACGTTATTTACTATAGATTGTTTTAATTGACGCTTAAAATTCAAAATGGTAATTTAAACCAATAATATATTGTGATTGATAAGAAAAAATGACTGAAAACCATACTCCATTTTCAAGCTTTGTATATTTAGGTGTCACTCAATTATCATGATCATGATATTTAAAATTGTCATTTTGATTTAAAACGTTATTTACTATACATTGTTTTAATTGACGCTTAAATTTCAAAATAGTATTTAAACCAATAGAATATATTGTAATTGATAAGAAAAAATGACTTAAAACAATACTCCATTTTCAAGCTTTGTATATTTAGGTGTCACTCAATTATCATGATCATGATATTTAAAATTGTCATTTTGATTTAAAACGTTATTTACTATAGATTGTTTTAATTGACGCTTAAAATTCAAAATGGTATTTAAACCAATAAAATATGTTGTAATTGATAAGAAAAAATGACTTAAAACAATACTCCATTTTCAAGCTTTGTATATTTAGGTGTCACTCAATTATCATGATCATGATATTTAAAATTGTCATTTTGATTTAAAACGTTATTTACTATAGATTGTTTTAATTGACGCTTAAAATTCAAAATGGTAATTTAAACCAATAATATATTGTGATTGATAAGAAAAAATGACTGAAAACCATACTCCATTTTCAAGCTTTGTATATTTAGGTGTCACTCAATTATCATGATCATGATATTTAAAATTGTCATTTTGATTTAAAACGTTATTTACTATACATTGTTTTAATTGACGCTTAAATTTCAAAATGGTATTTAAACCAATAGAATATATTGTAATTGATAAGAAAAAATGACTTAAAACAATACTCCATTTTCAAGCTTTGTATATTTAGGTGTCACTCAATTATCATGATCATGATATTTAAAATTGTCATTTTGATTTAAAACGTTATTTACTATAGATTGTTTTAATTGACGCTTAAAATTCAAAATGGTATTTAAACCAATAAAATATGTTGTAATTGATAAGAAAAATGACTTAAAACAATACTCCATTTTCAAGCTTTGTATATTTAGGTGTCACTCAATTATCATGATCATGATTTTAAAATTGTTATTTTGAATTAAAACGTTATTTACTATAGATTGTTTTAATTGACGCTTAAAATTCAAAATGGTAATTTAAACCAATATAATATATTCTAATTGATAAGAAAAATGACTTAAAACAATACGCCATTTTCAAGCTTTGTATATTTAGGTGTCACTCAATTATCATGATCATGATATTTAAAATTGTCATTTTGATTTAAAACGTTATTTACTATAGATTGTTTTAATTGACGCTTAAAATTCAAAATGGTATTTAAACCAATAGAATATGTTGTAATTGATAAGAAAAAATGACTTAAAACAATACTCCATTTTCAAGCTTTGTATATTTAGGTGTCACTCAATTATCATGATCATGATTTAAAATTGTCATTTTGATTTAAAACGAAATTTACTATAGATTGTTTTAACTGACGCTTAAAATTCAAAATGGTATTTAAACCAATAGAATATATTGTAATTGATAAGAAAAAATGACTTAAAACAATACTCCATTTTCAAGCTTTGTATATTTAGGTGTCACTCAATTATCATAATCATGATATTATAATTGTCATTTTAATTTAAAACGTTATTTACTATAGATTGTTTTAATTGACGCTTAAAATTCAAAATGGTAATTTAAACCAATAATATATTGTGATTGATAAGAAAAAATGACTGAAAACCATACTCCATTTTCAAGCTTTGTATATTTAGGTGTCACTCAATTATCATGATCATGATATTTAAAATTGTCATTTTGATTTAAAACGTTATTTACTATACATTGTTTTAATTGACGCTTAAATTTCAAAATGGTATTTAAACCAATAGAATATATTGTAATTGATAAGAAAAATGACTTAAAACAATACTCCATTTTCAAGCTTTGTATATTTAGGTGTCACTCAATTATCATGATCATGATATTTAAAATTGTCATTTTGATTTAAAACGTTATTTACTATAGATTGTTTTAATTGACGCTTAAAATTCAAAATGGTATTTAAACCAATAAAATATGTTGTAATTGATAAGAAAAATGACTTAAAACAATACTCCATTTTCAAGCTTTGTATATTTAGGTGTCACTCAATTATCATGATCATGATTTTAAAATTGTTATTTTGAATTAAAACGTTATTTACTATAGATTGTTTTAATTGACGCTTAAAATTCAAAATGGTAATTTAAACCAATAGAATATATTCTAATTGATAAGAAAAATGACTTAAAACAATACGCCATTTTCAAGCTTTGTATATTTAGGTGTCACTCAATTATCATGATCATGATATTTAAAATTGTCATTTTGATTTAAAACGTTATTTACTATAGATTGTTTTAATTGACGCTTAAAATTCAAAATGGTAATTTAAACCAATAATATATTGTGATTGATAAGAAAAATGACTGAAAACCATACTCCATTTTCAAGCTTTGTATATTTAGGTGTCACTCAATTATCATGATCATGATATTTAAAATTGTCATTTTGATTTAAAACGTTATTTACTATACATTGTTTTAATTGACGCTTAAATTTCAAAATGGTATTTAAACCAATAGAATATATTGTAATTGATAAGAAAAATGACTTAAAACAATACTCCATTTTCAAGCTTTGTATATTTAGGTGTCACTCAATTATCATGATCATGATATTTAAAATTGTCATTTTGATTTAAAACGTTATTTACTATAGATTGTTTTAATTGACGCTTAAAATTCAAAATGGTATTTAAACCAATAAAATATGTTGTAATTGATAAGAAAAATGACTTAAAACAATACTCCATTTTCAAGCTTTGTATATTTAGGTGTCACTCAATTATCATGATCATGATTTTAAAATTGTTATTTTGAATTAAAACGTTATTTACTATAGATTGTTTTAATTGACGCTTAAAATTCAAAATGGTAATTTAAACCAATAGAATATATTCTAATTGATAAGAAAAATGACTTAAAACAATACGCCATTTTCAAGCTTTGTATATTTAGGTGTCACTCAATTATCATGATCATGATATTTAAAATTGTCATTTTGATTTAAAACGTTATTTACTATAGATTGTTTTAATTGACGCTTAAAATTCAAAATGGTAATTTAAACCAATAATATATTGTGATTGATAAGAAAAAATGACTGAAAACCATACTCCATTTTCAAGCTTTGTATATTTAGGTGTCACTCAATTATCATGATCATGATATTTAAAATTGTCATTTTGATTTAAAACGTTATTTACTATACATTGTTTTAATTGACGCTTAAATTTCAAAATGGTATTTAAACCAATAGAATATATTGTAATTGATAAGAAAAAATGACTTAAAACAATACTCCATTTTCAAGCTTTGTATATTTAGGTGTCACTCAATTATCATGATCATGATATTTAAAATTGTCATTTTGATTTAAAACGTTATTTACTATAGATTGTTTTAATTGACGCTTAAAATTCAAAATGGTATTTAAACCAATAAAATATGTTGTAATTGATAAGAAAAAATGACTTAAAACAATACTCCATTTTCAAGCTTTGTATATTTAGGTGTCACTCAATTATCATGATCATGATTTTAAAATTGTTATTTTGAATTAAAACGTTATTTACTATAGATTGTTTTAATTGACGCTTAAAATTCAAAATGGTAATTTAAACCAATAGAATATATTCTAATTGATAAGAAAAAATGACTTAAAACAATACGCCATTTTCAAGCTTTGTATATTTAGGTGTCACTCAATTATCATGATCATGATATTTAAAATTGTCATTTTGATTTAAAACGTTATTTACTATAGATTGTTTTAATTGACGCTTAAAATTCAAAATGGTATTTAAACCAATAGAATATGTTGTAATTGATAAGAAAAAATGACTTAAAACCATACTCCATTTTCAAGCTTTGTATATTTAGGTGTCACTCAATTATCATGATCATGATTTAAAATTGTCATTTTGATTTAAAACGAAATTTACTATAGATTGTTTTAACTGACGCTTAAAATTCAAAATGGTATTTAAACCAATAGAATATATTGTAATTGATAAGAAAAAATGACTTAAAACAATACTCCATTTTCAAGCTTTGTATATTTAGGTGTCACTCAATTATCATAATCATGATATTATAATTGTCATTTTAATTTAAAACGTTATTTACTATAGATTGTTTTAATTGACGCTTAAAATTCAAAATGGTAATTTAAACCAATAATATATTGTGATTGATAAGAAAAAATGACTGAAAACCATACTCCATTTTCAAGCTTTGTATATTTAGGTGTCACTCAATTATCATGATCATGATATTTAAAATTGTCATTTTGATTTAAAACGTTATTTACTATACATTGTTTTAATTGACGCTTAAATTTCAAAATGGTATTTAAACCAATAGAATATATTGTAATTGATAAGAAAAATGACTTAAAACAATACTCCATTTTCAAGCTTTGTATATTTAGGTGTCACTCAATTATCATGATCATGATATTTAAAATTGTCATTTTGATTTAAAACGTTATTTACTATAGATTGTTTTAATTGACGCTTAAAATTCAAAATGGTATTTAAACCAATAAAATATGTTGTAATTGATAAGAAAAATGACTTAAAACAATACTCCATTTTCAAGCTTTGTATATTTAGGTGTCACTCAATTATCATGATCATGATTTTAAAATTGTTATTTTGAATTAAAACGTTATTTACTATAGATTGTTTTAATTGACGCTTAAAATTCAAAATGGTAATTTAAACCAATAGAATATATTCTAATTGATAAGAAAAATGACTTAAAACAATACGCCATTTTCAAGCTTTGTATATTTAGGTGTCACTCAATTATAATCATGATATTATAATTGTCATTTTAATTTAAAACGTTATTTACCATAGATTGTTTTAATTGACGCTTAAAATTCAAAATGGTAATTTAAACCAATAATATATTGTGATTGATAAGAAAAATGACTTAAAACCATACTCCATTTTCAAGCTTTGTATATTTAGGTGTCACTCAATTATCATGATCATGATATTTAAAATTGTCATTTTGATTTAAAACGTTATTTACTATAGATTGTTTTAATTGACGCTTAAAATTCAAAATGGTATTTAAACCAATAGAATATGTTGTAATTGATAAGAAAAAATGACTTAAAACCATACTCCATTTTCAAGCTTTGTATATTTAGGTGTCACTCAATTATCATGATCATGGTTTTAAAATTGTTATTTTGAATTAAAACGTTATTTACTATAGATTGTTTTAATTGACGCTTAAAATTCAAAATGGTAATTTAAACCAATAGAATATATTCTAATTGATAAGAAAAAATGACTTAAAACAATACTCAATTTTCAAGCTTTGTATATTTAGGTGTCACTCAATTATAATCATGATATTATAATTGTCATTTTAATTTAAAACGTTATTTACTATAGATTGTTTTAATTGACGCTTAAAATTCAAAATGGTAATTTAAACCAATAATATATTGTGATTGATAAGAAAAAATGACTTAAAACCATACTCCATTTTCAAGCTTTGTATATTTAGGTGTCACTCAATTATCATGATCATGATATTTAAAATTGTCATTTTGATTTAAAACGTTATCTACTATAGATTGTTTTAATTGACGCTTAAAATTCAAAGTGTTAATTTAAACCAATAGAATAATTAAGTAACTGATAAGAAAATTAGATAAGAAATTGATAAGAAAAAATGACTTAAAACAATACTCCATTTTCAAGCTTTGTATATTTAGTTTTCACTCAATTATCATATCAATTTGATTTAAAACGTTATTTACTATACATTGATTTAATTGACGTTTAAAATTCAAAATGGTAATTTAAACCAATAGAATATATTGTAGTTAAGAAAAAATAACTTAAAACAATACTCCATTTTCAAGCTTTGTATATTTAGGTGTCACTCAATCATCATGATCATAATATTTAAAATTGTCATTTTGAATTAAAACGTTATTTACTATAGATTGTTTTAATTGACGCTTAAAATTCAAAATGGTAATTTAAACCTATATAATATATAGTAATTTATAAGAAAAAAATGACTTAAAACAATACTCCATTTTCAAGTTTTGTATATTAGGTGTCACTAAATTATCATGATCATGATATTTAAAATTGTAATTTTCATTTAAAACGTTATTTACTATGGATTGTTTTAATTAACGCTTAAAATTCAAAATGGTAATTTAAATCAAAAGAATATTTTGTAATTAATAACAAAAACGTGACTAAAAACAATATTGCAGTTGCAAAGCACTTAGACATCAGCCTGACTTCAAACTGTCATTTTGATTTAAACTTAATAAGCGTTTAAATCGATACTTAAAAATTAAAGTGGTAATTTAAACCAAAAGAATATTTTGTAATTAATTACAAAAACGTGACTAAAAACAATATTGTAGTTGCAAGCTTTACAGATTTGTGCCACTTAGACATTAACATGTCTTCAAATTGTTATTTTGATTTAAACTGTTGTCTTAATCTTGTAATTGATGAAAAAAATGACTAAAAACAATCTTCTATTTTCAAGATTTGTATATTTAGGTGTGTACCGCGAAAATTTTATTATTGCAACAAATATTTTTTAAATCGAAATTGTTACCGCGATAGGAAAGTTAATTAATGCGGTATAACATATTTTATTAAATATTAAGTCGTTATTTAAGCATGGTTTTCGGGATATTTTATTTTTGTAACTAATATTTGGCTAAGGGTTGAAAAACATGTGTTTGGGGTTTGACTAGCAGGTGTACGCTTAAAAGCTGCTTTACTGAAGGGGCGTAACGAATCATTGGAAATTCTTATGCGCACATTCTTGATATAAAAATGTCACTAGTTAGTAATTAATTTACGTGGGGACACACTGCAATCAAAGACGTCTTTGTTTGGTACGTTGAAACTTGAGACCTAAATGTAGCGCTTGTTACGGACGAATGCATATTTTTAAAATTAAATGTCGTTGAATAATTAATATGAATCTGTTCCAAAATAATAATTTTTTGTTTTTTATTACTTTTGAAAAATGGGGGTTGATTGCGGGACTAAAGGTAGTTAGTTTAAAATTAAAGAAAAAGTTAGTTACAGTGACAGTGTCGATCGAGCCAGATCGAGAGGGTTAATTAAATACCTTCATTGTAAACAGTTTGCCTTTCAAAATAATTCTTGCGTTTACATTTTCTCTTGAATTAGCCAACGCTCATTTGTCTTTTCTTCCGGGTGTTAGTTTTAATGTATTTTGCAAATATTAATCTATAAATAACAGTCACCATTTTGAAGTTAAACCGAGTATGTTAACGCTTTGTGGCTGTGATCAATCAATCAAGTGTAAGTAGGTATTTGTATATAAATTAAGGCTGGCAGCAAATAATTCTACAAGCCTATATAACGTATTAAAAATCAGACATTGCCTTGCAAACGTATCTCATTCGCACGCCGCTCGTTAAACGGAAATCTGGTAAAATAAAAGACAGTACAAGGCTCCCTCACTCTGGTATTTGGGTGAATTAGCAATGCTGTTAATATTTATATTTATATTGTCAGAGGCAATTGCCAAGTGGGTACATACTCATGGGTCGAGATGACCATTACACACCTCGAATTTTATTTTTATTGTTGTATAGATGAATGTGTAACCTGATAAAGGGGCGCTGTATTTTTCTAACGTACTCAAACTTATATATCGGCCACGATGTTAGGATCTATTTACAACTTACCTTTGTAAGGCTTTGTTTAATGGGTTTTTTTTGTGTCAGCTTGTTAAGTAGAATTGTCTGCCTGTCAACTAATTTCTCTTTATATGTAATTTACTGTAATTTTACGTATGTGTTTTGTGCTTTAGTAGTCACTAAATAATTGTGTATGTGTAAATTCCTTGTATATTTTCTTTTGTCCTTGCCTTTAACTTATTATCACCTGTGCAATTTTACTGTTGTATTTTATATGTACTGTAATTTGACTTATTGTTTTATGTGCTTATTTGCTTAAACACCAGCATGATTGGTTTTAAAGGACCACATGTTTGGTATTACAATTTTTAGTCTGATTATTTATGACGCAATTGTGGGTGTGACTACATGGTTTTTTTATTGTGTTTATGTGTAACTAAACTGCTTTTTATTTATTTTTCGCTTAATGTTATGATTTTGTACGCACTTTAACCTGATTTAATGGCGTTTTGTTATATATTTAACCCTTTCTTTGCTTTTTCTTTGTTATTTGATCTATTAATGTACTTGTGCAATTACTTATTTATGAATAAAGCGGGTTTTATTGGTGGTTCATTCCTACAATAGTATATTAACGGGCTGAAACACCATTGCGCAAAGCTTAATTTGAGTTTTATTGTTTACCTGCCCCATATGATGCAACACGACCTCGTCCAGCCTATCTCAGTCAAATACTATAACGTAACTACCACTAGACATACCATTCGTTTGGTCAGATTTGAGGTTTAATTAAATAACAGACTTGTAAATAAATTCTAATGTTTTAATTATTGCCAGGAAGGGCCACGTAAGGCTACAGGTGTCACTCAATTATCATGATATACTTTAAACTGTTTTAATTGACGCTTAAAAGTCAAAATGGTAATTTTAAACCAAGGTAATATTGTCAAATTTCATAGGTGTAAGGTATGTATACCCCATGCCGCCCGGTGCAATACCACCACCTTTACCATGGTCTCCTTAATGTTGGTCGTCCGAGTTCGGTCAAGGCTGCCGGTCACTATCTACTTTATTCCTTATGTACTCGCCAACACGCACTAGCTAAGCGTTGCGTTTTAACGGCTAAACCCTAAAAATGACGAGTTCTAAAACAGACCCTATACCCACGTCTATTAAGTTGGACCCCCCACCAACAGTAAAAAAAAATTCGACTTATTAAAAAAATGAGTGATAATTATGTGCTAATTTGTTACCGTATTCAAAATTTTGTTGATCAAGATGAACAGCAGTAAATAAGAAATGAAGTGGGTGGGCCAGTTTACCGTAAAGCTGGATTCCATAAAAAAAATTTATTGCGTAGAAGAAAACGAACGAATGTCAGGCGGAAATTTGCTGCTAATTTGTTGCTGTAAAATAACAATAACTAACGCGAAAAAGTTAAGTATCCTTTTACAAATGAAAAGGATTAATTCTATGATTATGGATATTTGTAAAAGACCCATACATGATCTGAGCTCCGCTAAAAAGGATCGCGATAAAAACTTACATATTAAAACATCAAACAATAATAAAACCTAAATTAAAATTATTAGACAATTGATTTTCACATTATAAATAACAATAACTTACAGATTAACGAATTTGTTACTAAGAAAATAAAGGATAATCGATACGCTCTCGCGGTGGGCCTTTTGTTGTTTTAATTGCATAAACAATTTGTTCCTTAAATAGACTATGTAAATTGTTCTTCGCACTATAATTAACAATAATATATACATAATCGAATTTGTTACTAATTATAAACAATAAAAACGTCGGAGAATGCAAATTAAAACAACAAAAATTCCCGTACGAGAGTACATCGATTCTCAGTCGTCTTTTATAGTTTATAATTAGTAACAAATTCAATTATGTATAAATTTTTGTTAGTTGTAGTGCGAAGACAAAATTTTAAGGTGGATCGCCTTTTAGGCGGTAAACGAAGACGGGGGGTACAGCGCGAGGGGAACACCTGCACCAGCACCAACACCAGTACCAGCAGTAGAACTAGTACAGTCATCGGCGACAGTACCACGAACAAGAAGAAGAGAAAAACTAGGCTGACTAATGAGGAGATTGGCATGGTTAGTAACACCGATGATGAAAAAGAGATACATAGACGGTCACTACCATCGACGTGGCACACTATACCGATGGGTGTAGGTAGAGGTAAGGGTATATCCAAACAAGAGTTGCACCACAGCACCTCACCTACACCTCTAAAATATTACAAGGACGTGGCCCCTGTGCCACTACAGGTCTGTAAAGAAGAGGAGCGTCAGCCGCCAGCGCCACCACTAACATTTGCAACGGCACCGATGAGATAAGTGGAGCCCGCACAATCACAGGGTATAGGTGAAGGTACGGGTGACTCTATGCGAGAGTCACTCCTCAGAGAGCCACCCATGCCTCCTCTACACTCTAATCCTTGTCAGGGGTTCGATTATGAAGAAGATTTGGATTTGGTTTTAGCTATATTAACGCATATAAAATAAAATCATTTTTTTTTATACGTTTTTTATTTATTCCTTATACCCAAACCGTGCCAAAGTTTTCAATTCTTCGACGTTTAGAGTAACTTATTTTATACTGCTTAGATTCAGGTCTAGTTAATACATTGTAACACCTATCTTTAACTATTTTTCTATCGTTATATACAAAAAGAGAGTCTTTACTATTGCTAAGAATCATGTCTTTCATCGATTCAAAGTTTATAGCACGAGTGTGCGTATAGTTTAAGCTAATGCCCTTCACTTTACACACTGATTTAGTGCCTGATCACTAGTTAAAAACACATTATAACTGTAGTTTTTCGATCCTGCACTAACAAATTTGGCTATGTAACTTCCCTCGCAGTACGTCTCCAGCTCGTCGGTCATCTGGCCAAGGAAATCCCCGCAGGTTGGATTCCAGTCGCCGAGTTTCGCCACAATTATGACACTGTCTGTATCATAATACATAACGCGACGGTCCAGCTTCTCCAAATAACTGTATAGTTCTAAACGTGCATGAGCTGTTGAGTACGCGGCTATGGACACATTAATAGTTTTCAGAGCTTCGCCTTCAACCTCAGGTCTATCCCCATTTACTATTACCACATTATCATTAAGGGGGTTAATGGATTGTACTTGAACCAGAGGATCCGTACGCGACTTGAAAACGTCCTTTGGCTCAGATACCATACTGCACTGGGTTAAATTTTCTCGTTGGCCAAACTAATGTTAAATTCTTTTTTTTGGTAACCGAGGTAATGGGTTCGATTCCCGTTACGGTCTACCCTGTATGATGTTTTTTCAGGGGGGTTTTCCTCATACACATGTAGCGGCATGATCACTGCGTATATGCACACCATGTGCGGCTGCTTAGACAAATGCTGGGGCAGTATTTTCCCCCTCAGAACCCTAACTCCGTTCCTTCCCATCCTATCCTGACCATACCCATCCTTAATCCCACCATGCATACACACGTAATGTATGTATGTATGCTGGGAATCCATGATTGTGGCTGAAAAAGCTCGGAAAGCTCGAGCAGCCCGCCTCCCCTTCGGGGAGGGAATGAAATACGTGGCCTTTTCCCAACAAGCCAGTTGTACCACAAAGCACATTAGCGTATTACCCTATTGGCTAGTTTTGCATACAGTGATAAAAACAGTTAAATTAGTAAAAATGTGTATACAATAACTAATATAACCATATTTGAAAGCAGTCCTCTACATTATTTTACACACACATCTGTTTTATCGGAAACACCTCCGTCAAAAATGGTCTTAGATTTATAACAAGTTAAAGTGTAAAGGTTAAAAAAATCAACCCATTGGCGGAAAATTTGAATTTGTATTTAAGTCTCTGCATTCTGCTTGGTTATGGCGGGCAATGATTGTCATCGGAAATACCTCTGGCAAAAAGCGCCCTAGATTTATAAACAAGCTTGAACGCACTATTTTGTCTTGAAAACGGCCAAATACCCCGTAGTAAATAAACAAGCTGACTTTCATTTACTATTTTGATAATACACAAGCGTTTTGAAAGTAACACCGATTCCATTTCGCAAGGCAGCTATAGGACTCTGTTAACTAAAAAAATAAATGTTACAAAAGGTGTTCCACATGATGACCATTTGTTTCGGTACATAATCTCACTCGTTTTGATAATGAGCGGCGAATCCCTGAACATATTCCCACATTATTTCTGAAGGTATCGCAGGCATCTACAGTGGTATGCCAAAAGTTTTAACTTTTTTACCACCCGGTATATTGACGTTCCGTTTGAATTAGTTTGTTCCCTTTTCAGTTCTAAGCAAAAAAGGTATACTTGGTCGATGCCTCTCAGATCAACCGAGGCAAATAAAATTTTTTCACACCCTGTAGGTCCCAAACGAAGCGTTTCCGGATCTGGGTTTGTATGAACTTTTTTTATTATGTTTGGGTCTAGAATCACTACGCAGTTTGTCCGTAGAGTTTCTGGACACCCCGTATATATACACACACACACACACACACACACATATACGGCGTGTCAATTTAAAAACTTACAATAGATTATATCTCATGAATAAATGATGATATCAAAAAATTCTCTAAACCGTTTCTAGGGTAGAAAGGGGGAACCAAAATGACAGCAGACAACTCACCCCAATCAACCCCCTACGCCCCACCTACCCCAACTAAAAAAAATTAAATAGCGAACCCCTACTTGTAATACATTATTGGAAATCCTATAAAAATGCTATCCAGTGGTATAAATAAAAATTTAATAGGGTGTATTATATTATTTCAGTCATTTTTATAAATGAACACAAATCTCTTTTCAGAAATAACACTATCATATTTTATTTCAAAAAAGTACATCAATATTCACTAAAAGGTTTTGCTGAACTACAAATTTGGTAAAAATATTAATTAATGAAGTAAATGTTCAAAGTGGGTTCCGTTGTTTTGTAAACAATAATACAGCCTGTTTTCAAATTCTTCACGAACTTTGATAAATGTTGTTCTGTTAATAGCCCGACATACTTGAGTAATTCTTTCCCGCAACTCCTCAAGTGACGCAGGTTATGTTTTGTAAACAACTGACTTGACGTAACCCCAAAGAAAAAAATTTGGTGGCGGAAAATCTGATGACCTCGGTGGCCATTCAAGTATAATTTTTATTTATACCACTGGATAGCATTTTTTACAGGCTTTCCAGTGATGTATTATAAGTAGGGGTTCGCTATTTAAATTTTCTTAGTTAGGGTAGGTGGGGCGTAGGGGGTTGATTTGGGTGAGTTGTCTCTATGTCATTTTGGTTCCCCTAGAAACGGTTTAGAGAATTTTTGATATCATCATTTATTCATGAGATATAGTCTATTGTAAGTTTTAAATTGACACACACACACACACACACACACACACACACACACACACACACACATATATATATATATATATATATATATATATATATATATATACATATATATATATATATATATGCTTGGGAAAAAATCATAATATATGAATTCGACTCAAGTGCGAAAACAGTCCTTCTCAGGACTAAGCCTGATGACGAAAGCAGAGTCCGTTTCCGAAACGTCGCGCTCAAAAAGCAAAAACTGTGGAAATAGGCCGATCAACTCAACTAATTTATTAATTTATTACTTAGGCATCATACTTCAAATTTTCATTTTGGTTTAAAATGTGGTCATATTAAAATGTTTTAACAGAGGCTTAACATTAAATATGATAATTAAAAAAAATATCTTATAATTCTTAAGAAAAGGCCACTAAAAACAATACTGCATGGACTAAAAAAAATCATTAACTAAAATATTTCATTTTTTCATGTTGAATGTTCAAATGTCACTTGAAACATCAACACTAATTAAATTGTCATTTTGATTTAAAATGCCATATTATAATGTTTTAATTGACCTTTAAAATTCAAATATTTTTTTTTTGGTATAGCATCGGCTGCAAGGCCATTTGCTATTCTAACATACGTCGTTAGAACCTAGGTTATAATCCTTCACACACATCAATTTTCTTTGGAAATTCTATTAGAATGTGAATTTTTGATACGTTATCTTCGAAAATTTCAAGGTACGTTTTTCTGACCTTTAGTTCTTTTCTAGGTTTTTCGTATAATGGACACTCTTAACAGTTTGTGCCGAATTGTTAATTAGTCACATAAATCACATTTCCTCATTCTACTAATACATAGGTACGTGTAGATGTGTTCTGGTAAGTACTACCTCTTCTCTTCATGTTAGGTGGTGATTACTGTTTCTGCAAGTTATTTCTATCTTGATCTCCCTTAATGCTGTTTTTGAATTATCATCCACATTATAGTTAAGAGTTTGTTGTTTGTATGGAGTGTATGCAATAATTCTTTGACCATGTTTAGGGAGGGGTCAACAGATGGTTCGCTATTCATTAAAGCCGTTATCACACTTAATGAATCGGTGCAAATAAGGCATGTGCGTATGTTCTAATGGTTTGTGTATAAGAGGGCTTGCCACATACCATAAAGTTCGGCGGTGTATTTACTTGATATCTAATTAAGTTTCCAGTAATGGCTCTTATCATCGTTATGTATAGAACTACCTACACCGTGATCAGTTTTGGACCCACCCGTATTTAATATGGGAGTTATGGCATGGAATAGAATTCATTTCAGTACACTTCATTTGAGGTTTCTTGTTTAGCATATTTTACAAGGTCTGTTTCAAATGTTACCTTTGGTGCATTCCAGGGGGGACATTCGACTACTTTCCGCGTGAATAAGGTAGGTACGATAATATTTAGCTCGTGCGCTTTCTCTATAACTAGAATAATACAAGGTCTGGTTGTTGTAGGCTTGCTTCTATATTGTGTTTGATCTTATACTATGTCATGATTCAGATGATTAGGTAGGGATAGTATTTTTACCTAGTATTTTTTTACTTATAGAATTCCCGAACAGGCTAAGATTTGCCTAACGTGCTAAAGCACTCAGCAACACTGGGAGGGTTTAGGCATATTGCTAGGCTGTCGAGAAATATTTATGAATGACTACCTTAAATTGACTTAAGTCAAAGTTTGGAGGAAAACAGGAACTGGGTAGTGCATTCCACAATTTGATTTCCGTGTGGAAAACTGTAGATTGCACCCGATTAGTGTGACAAGATGGAATTTTGAGTGCGTAATTATGGTGTGAAGGGGCAAACCGAGTGATCCTAGCGAAGATGGCCTGCGAAGATATTAAGGAGTGTATTTTGCCATGGTAATAGCAATAGAACAAGGAAAAAACCGAAAATATTCCTCTATTCTCAAGAGGCTGTAGGTCAGAAGTCAAAAACGGGGCATTTATAAGCCTTATAGCTCTTTTTGGATGATGCGGTTTACCATATCAAGGGCTTACTGGGGAGCGCTGACCCAGAGGTGGGAATTGTATTCCAGATGAGGTCGAATTTGAGCCTTACAGAGTAAAAGGAGTTGTTGCGATGTGAAGTACTGTTTAGATCTGTATAGAAGGCCCAGTTTACGGGCAGCTGGTCAACCCATGAAAGGTTCGATGATACGCCTAACATAGAAATAGCGTTTGAAAACTTGAGATCTAGGCCATTCATATTTACAGCAGGAAATGATCGGTATTTCTAGGTGGACACAAGGCAACACTGGGTTTTATCGGCGTTGAACGTGAGTAGATTATTCCTTCCCCATTCAAGGACACATTCTAAGTCACTGTTGATTGAGGCTGCCATTTTCACCTTAACGTCCTGACTAGACTTATTGTTGTGGGAAAACTGAGAAGAACAATAATGTACAGTGCTGTCGTCTTGCAAAGCAATGGATCGGGTTAGTTCATGAGGAAATGAGGTCATTTATGTATAGCAGGAAAAGTGTGAGAGTTATCACAGATCCTTGGCGCACACCCGCGTTAACAGTAGTTTCTTTCGAATTAATTAGCGCTTAAAATTAAAAATGGCGATTTAAATCTAAAGATTAACGCGCAATTGATAAGAAAAACTCACTACAAGCCATATTGCATTATGAAGCTTGGGTGTTCAAAGTGCAACTTAAGAACCAATGCTTTAAATTGTCATTTTCAATTAAAATCCCGTCGTATTGAATTAAAAACTGTAATTTAAAGCAAAAGAGTTATCTTGCAATTGAGAAAGTGGCTAATAACAATATTCCAATACTTAAAATTGTTTTTATACTAAAAATGATGCAAAAAGTGTTGTTTGAATGAATGTATATTTGGAATCGTTTTTTACGGAGCAACGACACAAATACAACGTGATCCAGATTGATTGTAGGGTTTGTAACTCCGCTATGGTCATATTGTTATCAAAAATGTATTCTAACACTGGAAAGTGTAAGTTGTTTATCAAAACTTTCATCCGCTGGGGTCATAATTTGCTTCCTTCTGATCTGCTCGTTTTATTTGTCATTTTATTGTTCCTGTAATTCACGTAAAATCTGTCTTTTTCAAGACAAAAACTGCACAAACTTGATTGATTTATCTGGTAAGTGAATAAATACAGAGCTCTGTTTAGAATAAAAATAAAATGCGAATAATTTTTAGGTTATAATTATTGTAGTGTCATGTTTTCGAATGAACACAATAAGTTTATCTTGGAGGCTTAATTTCGGTTTGGGCAACGATATGAAGGTGGTGTCTGAAAATATTCGCGTTTCTTGCTTCGAGGAATTCCAACATTGACGCTACCTACGAAACATTCACACAGCATGTTCGTCGAATTGTTCAACGTTTTCGTGACACCGGCACCGTATCCAAAGGTAAATCTCCAGGCAGAAGACCTGTAATTGACGAAGAAGGCTTAGAAGATATTCGGGGGCCATTGGAAGCTAGTCCTAATAAATCTTTAAGACGATTGTCTGCTCAAAGTGGGAATTGAATAAAATTTGTTTTTATTACTAAATGTTGATTATTTATTAATTGTAATTGTAAGGGTTTCGTATGGGACACGCCAGAGGGCTTGTAAAAAACTGAAAATGCACCTGTATTATAAGAATTACTGCCAACTGATTTTGAAAAGCGTCGAACGAATTATACCTGATTTAACCAAAATCTCAATAACAATGATGTTTTGGTTATAACATTTTTCAGTGACGAGGCATGGGTTCATTTAAGCGGCTATATAAATTCCCAAAATTGCCGAACTTGGTCAACCGAAAATCCCCATGTATTTATTGAAACTCCATTGCATCTAGTTAAAACTGGCCGAGAAGGCGAATAATTGGGTCAATTTTTTTTAATGAAAATATAAATGCCGAAAACTATCAACAATTAATTCTAAGACCTCTTATTGAACAGCTGCTTCAAAATGGGCATTTCCAGCAAGATTCCGCAAAAGCCTATACGGTCCGTACAACGTTGGCATATTTACCACAATTTTTCGGTGATACAATAATAAGCAAAAATCGATGGGCACCACGATCTCACTGCTCGACTCCGCTCGGCTGCTTTCTCTTTGGTCATCTTAAAAATGGCGTGTATGCAAATCGTTTGCAGACGGTTGAGGAGTTACAGAATGCCATAATGAACGCCGTTAATGCAATAACTACACAACAGTTAGCAGCCGTCTTCGAAATATATTTGTGCTTAAAAAATAATGGACAACATTTTCAGCACCTATTATAGGTTTCCGGAGACTATAATCTGTCTCCCTCATCAGTCAAATTAAAACGAAATTGAAATACCAACATTCCATTTATTTACTGGAATTTTTAATAATAACATTAAGATGGAGGTAGCTCAACAATCAAGAAATACAGACTATTTATGTCACTTAAAATTTTGCTGTATTTATTGTTGATGTATCATCAACTTTTGAATTTCCCGGTCAATCAGTAATACCCGTATGTACACCACCGGAAATAGTTGGGATCACTAAATGAGATAAGTGGAGAATAGCTATTTTTGAAGTGAGCGGATCACTTCAATAAATCTGGATCACCCTGTAGTATGAAGGACGTTCTGAACCAGTCTAAGACGACTCGCCCTCAGATGGTGACCTTGGAAACATCTTTGAAGGAAGGAGAAACTGTTACCTATATTAAAAGTTAAATGAGCCATGAGCGGTAGTATGAACTAGAAGTAGGTCAATGTAAGGGTTTGTGTCCTGGCAATAAAATCCATATACGAATTAAAAATAGATCAATGTTAAGTGGTTTTCAAGATTACTCGCTTGTCTACGTGTTTTTGTTAAAGTTAGCGCTTAGTACGCATACGTAGCACGCAATAAAATATTTAATATAAAATAATATTTATTGTTATTTTATTTTATACTGTATTTTCAAGCTTGAACATCAACGCAATCATAGATCCTTTCTTCGGTGATAAATGATGCCATCAATGACTCTATCCCAAATAAAACTATAAACATATACCGGAGACCGCTCCCAGCCCTTATTATCAATTTAATCAAAGGAAAAAGAAAAATTATCCGCAGATTCCATAAACTTAAAAATCCAATCCTTAAAACAGAGTATAACCTCCTTAATGCCCTCATCCGCAGAGAGACTAACATTTTTGTCAAAGAAAAATGGACTCGAGTTACCTCATCCCTCGACTACCATGACGGCAAGAAACTCTGGAACACATTTAACAGACTAACCCACCATAGAAATCACCCCAAATTGCATTTTCAGGATGCACACCACACTCTCTATTCCACGGACCAAGAAAAAGTCAATCTTGTTAGTACACACCTGTAAGGCACTTTCCAATCCCCTGACCTACCCCATTTCGATCGTGAGATAAAAGTACGACCTGGAGATGCTCAAATCCACTCCATTGCCAGAATACCACAAGGATAATGCCGATCTTATATTAGACACTCTACGGAAGGGTAAAAATAAAGCTCCCGGCTAGGACGGTCTTACCTGCGCAATTTTCCGATAACTCCCACCCCTAGGCATTAACATTGCAGCCTTCATCTACAACAAATGCCTCTCCATAGGATACTTCCCTTCGGCCTGGAAGTCTTCTACAGTCGTTATGATACACAAACCCCAAACTGACCCCACACTACCCTCCTCTTACCGATCCATTTCACTATTAAACGTGATAGGCAAACGGCTAGAACAAATCTTAACACGCAGATTTAGTAAGTAATAACGTCCTCCCTCCCAACCAATTCGGTTTCAGGCCCACGAGATCTACCCATGACTCTCTTCTCAAGCTACTCACTGACACCACTAATACCTTTAACCTGAAGCAATGCCATATATCTGGACATTCAACAACCATTTGACAGAGTATGGTACGCGGGGATAATCCATAAAATCCGCTCCTTAAGAATCCCTATCACTTCTCCAAGTCAATATACACCTACTTATCTAACCGATCAGTGAAAGTGAAAGTGGGGTCAAGCCTTTCCCATTCTTTCATACCACAAGCAGGAGATCCGCAAGGTTCGTTCCTTGCCCCAATGCTTTACCTTATATATTGTTCCGATACCCCATGACCAGCTGCCCCCCACATTTCAGTCGTGCTCTTCGCCGACGACTCGGCCTTTTGGGCAGCTAGCCGTGAAAGCGCGGAGAATTACCATTAAGCCCACGAAGACACAATTAATACTCTTCAGACATCCCAATTATAATCAAAACGAGCTACAATCCTCCGACAATATTAACATCCTTCTTCTACAAGGGGAGCGGCTACGTTCTTCAGACGAGGTCGTGTACCTGGGGGTCCGATTTGTCAGAAAATGAAATTGAATCTGTGACGTGCGCAAGGTTGTAAACAGGAATGTCAGACGCTCAGCTCTACCAAGCGCCGTACGAGGTCGACTACGGGCTTGTAAGCCTGATGCCCTCCAACACACTTATAAAACATTTATTCACCCAATCGTCGATTACAAGCCCGCATTGTACGTAATCCTCAAACGCCAACACCTGTAATCCCTCGCATCTAGTGAACGCCAAATTCTACGCCAAATACACCGACTACATTACAAATATCCATGTGCACTCACAATTGACCACGCACAAAATAACACCAATTACGCAAAGACTCAAAACACTCCAAAAACAATTCACTTACCGTCGAGTGTTCGGCAACAACGCAGAGGCGAGGGAGATCCTTCTCACTCCATTTAACGACCCCCCGACAGATAGATGCCTGTACCGCAAACCTAAAATTAAATTCAAACTCCCTCCAGCAGTCAAACTCAACTCCTGGACGACCTACCTGAGGACGTCAACACCAGTCGCAACACGATAACACTCATGCAATATACATTCATTTAACAAGGGCAACACCAACAAAATCAACAACGCTAACCACAAAACACTAGGAAATTAATAATCCTCAATTATTTTATTCAATTAGTCATACATATTTTCTATTATATTACAGGTGCCAGATGCAGCAGCTTCGCCGACGTCCATCCTGGATCCGCAGTTCCATAGATGCTTCGAGGGACCAACTGTCTACATGCTCCCAAGGAAACATCATGTCGCCCACCCACAATCCCGACTACAACGAACATCATGAAATAAATGAAATTTTTTTCTCTTTATATATATATATATATATATATATATATATATATATATATAACACCTTGTAAACATACAAAAATAAAATTTAATTATCTCACAAAAAACTATGTAATCAACCAGCTGAGCTGAGAAAGAGGCTACCTCGCCTGAGCAGTCGTCTGAAATTGTTAATATACCTATAATCTATAATTGTACCATAATTGAATAAACTGTATTGCATTTGAATTTGAATTTAACATCAACACTAATTAAATTGTCATTTTGACTTAAAATATTTTAGTAGTCACTTAACATTCAAAGTAGTAACTTAAATCTAAATAATATCGTATCATTGATAAGAAAGTTACTAAAAACAATATTGTATTATGAAGCGTCCATTTTTGAGTGTCACTTAGAATCAATGCTACTCCACACAGAGATTTTGATTTGAAATGTATGTATTAAAATGTTTTAATTGACGTTTAAAAATCAAAACGGCGATTTAAACAAATAGAACATCACGTAATTGATAGTATAAATGGGAATAACAATACAACTGTGTTTTCTGGTTTTGTATATTGATGTGTTACTTAAGCAACCGTGTTACTTAAAAATGTCACTTTGATTTAAAACGAGATTTACATTCAAAAGTTTTCACGGAAAGGAAAGGTCACGTATTCCAAAGGGGAGGGCGAGCTGTTTGAACTTTCCAAGCTCCTTCAGCCACAATCATCAGTATACATACATTACGTATATATGAATGGTGGTATTAAGGATGAGTGTCATCAGGATAGGATCGGAAGGATCGGAGTTAGGGTTCTGAGGGGGAAAATACTACCCCAGCATTCAGCTAAGAAGTCCCACATGGTGTGCATATACACAGTGACCATGCCGCTGCATGTGTATGGGAAAACCCTCAGAAAAAATCTCATACAACGTAGACGGTAACGGGAATTGAACAAATTATCTCCCGAATGCTAGTCAGGTCGTTTCACCACCACTGTACCATCTCGGTAGTTTTCATGGACGCTTAACATTAAATTCGTAATTAAATAGAGAGAAAGTCATACGAAAATGTGACTAAAAAGAATTTTAAGTTATGATATTCAAATGTCACTTAAGCTTCAACGCTAGTTAAATTGTCATTTTAATTTTAAAATGCGGCCATATTAAAATGTTTTAATTCACGCTTAAAATTCAAAACGGCAATTTAAATCTAATGATTACTAAAAGTAATATTCTTTTATGTAGGTTCGATTTTCGAGTCACTTAAGAATTCACTGCTACATAAAATTGTCACATTTATGCAAAATGTATCGCCATGTTTTAATTGGCGCTTAAAATTCATAACATCAATATTCCTGACGATATTGCAGGCTCCGTTCCATTAATATAAGTAATTTGATTGTAATCTTATTATTTTTAGAATTTACATCAGTTCTACATACATAAAGACAAAACTTACATCGGTTGGGGCTTGAATATCGATAGCGCTGTTGGTTAGCGCGGTACTCTAGCAAAATACACATCGTAGGTTCAAATCCTACTCGAGGTAAACTTTTTATTTATATATTTAATAAAATTAATAATAATTTTTAATTAAAAATGACAATTTAAACCACAACAGTGCCCTTTAATTGATAGGAATAAGTGAATAAACCAACCATATATTTTCAAGTTGTGAATATTTAAGTGTCACTTATGCAGCAATGTTACTTAAAATTACTATTTTGTCTATGTTAAAATTGAATTTCAAAATGATAATTTAATCAAAAAGGATATCTTATAATTAATTAACAAAAAGTAACTAAAGACAATATTATATTTCCAAGTTTTCTATAATCAAGAATCACTTAAAATTATCGTTTGGTTTAAAAGGATATTTATCTTTGAATGCTTTAATTAACGCTTACTATTAAAAATAGTAATTTAAAACAAAGCAACATGTAGCAATTGATAGGAAAAGGTATCCAATATTGTATTTTCATGCTGCGGCAGTAGTTCAAGTTCTGGGTATTTCACCGTTCGTTGAATTTTAATAGAAAATCTCGTACATGAGATGAACTGTATGCTTACCACTTTTATAAGTGAAGTCCAAAAACGTCTGGACACTTACCTGAAACAAAAAACAATTATTAACCACTTATAATTCACACGGTGCTTAAAAGAAACTATGTAAACATATAACTTAATAGAAAACTGCCGAAATTTAATCGAAAAACCGAACTTTACAGAACCTCTAACTTCTGTATAAATTCATTTCTTCTATTACACTAACTCACCACTAATAATGCGCCGATTAAATCAAATTGAGAAATTATGCACCAATTGGCGGCGAAATAGAAATTAGATGCGACCGACTGAAAAAATTCCATCAAATCGGCTATTGAGGAGTCGCGAATTTTTTACCTATTTTTTTTGTTGTGTTGCAATCGCCCGTTAGTTTCTGGCACCTCTTTAATTAAATTTTTCGTTTCAATATTGTATGAACCCACAAACTGCTGTATAAGATGATTTTTCCTTGTACTGTACACCTAAAGTATGTGCCCTTTTCCAATAGAAACAAACTGCTACCCTCCACATAGATATGGAAAGGAAACGGCCTTCTAGATACGGGGGAGTTCGACAAATTTGTACATCGCCACCACTTCAACGTAATACTGATAAAAGAGACCCACATGAGAGCGTGCGACAAACCAAACATGAGGAAGTAAAGACTACACCGCAATGAACGACTGACCGGAAAAATAAATAGACAGTTATCTTCGTGAAGCATTCATCGACCACTATCCATTGATAGCATGGATATCACCGCAATAGCAATCAACACATAAACGGTGAAAGTGATCAAAATCGTCGAAAAGCAATTCGAATATCCCGGAAATCTAAACACGAAATATGCAGACTGGAACAAAAAAACCCTAACAACGAAGGAAAATCCCTCCAACAATACGTTTCCTCAAGATCGCCGAGGGACCAATAGAAACAACTTAAATTCTTACGAAAATCATTCTTTTTCACAATGTAAACCTTCACCACCATCTGGAACCTAATTCGGACCTGAACTTCATATTACATCTCTTAGAAATATAAAAATAGAATCAGTTCGTGGAAACAAGAAGTTTTTGTCTAGGTTGGTGGTTTTGAAGGATTCAGATTTATAATAAAAGGGCGTTCTTTGCGTGCGCACGATGCAGTAAATAAACTTTTTATTGGAGACTAAATTGAGTCAAGGTCAACAGTTATAGGTCAATAAACTGAAAGTAGGCCAACATGGGTGTTTAACAAGTTTAGACATGTTGTGCAGTGAGCTGTATGGTGAGATCAGTCAGTTAGCAACTTGTAATTGTTAAACATGGAATTAGCAGGGTTAAACCAAAGTACCTATTACAAACCCTTTAAAAATGTGTGTGACCTAGAGATATCGAGAAAGTATAAAGTGATTAATGTGGGAGTAATTAGTACGGTGAGTGTATAGTAACGGAAGCAGATGATTTTAAATGTGTATTACCTCAACGCCTTTATGAGTATTTCAAAGAAAAAACAGGAATAGAAGAATTTAAAACGCTACTAAACACGAGGTATGTGTTCATAAGTAGCTTGGGTGCAGCTGGGAAAACAACAAACAACATTTTGTTTTTAGCAGTAGTACCCCACCATATGTAAATTATGCGTGCTTTAACTAGAATCATTTCTTAAACAATGTTTAGTTGTAGTGCAATTGTGAGCAATAAATTCATTTCTGGAACGATCCAAACTTACAAGTTCACCGTTATATATGGATACCTCACATCATTGTAGTAACAATATGAACAATAATTCAACATTTTGTTGTTGGTCCAGTCAAAATGGTAGTAGTAGTAGTAGACATTGCACTTTTTCATTATCTTCAGTGGGCGTTTACTGGGAATATCTATTAACTTAACCTTGCTGACATCATATGAAATACTTTCTCATGCCTAGATTATGATGCATTCATTACAGATCATCGCCCTTCGCTTGCATAGGTCAGTTCATTCTACTAACCCCTTCCACTTGTTATCAATTTTGATAACGTTAACAGATCTACATGTATATAGTGTTAAAGTTTTATGTGAATACTCATTCATTACCTAGTAGTCACGATGGCTTCAACATGCAAGAAAATTAAACTATCAATGAAAAACGACAAATATTCTGCAAGATATCTTTGTGCAACCATGTTTTAGTTCCCAGCCTGCAGAATCACTCCCGAAACCTTCAAATGAAAATATTCTTGTCATATTTATCAGACGGTGATGAGGAGGATTTTTCACGATATTTTGAAAAGTGAGTAAACGTTACTTAGATGAGTTTTACTGATTTATGTATTGACTAACACATTACTAATGTAATTTATTATTTTTCTAGTATTACACCGGCAACAACAGTTGTTGCCACACCGCAACAACCACTATTACCACCGCCACTTCGTCAAATCCAATATGGAGGGAAGAATCTATCCCTCATACAACGGAATGATGACCAGGAGGGCTTTGCAACATCTCCACCAACGCATCTTACGCAAGGCCCTTCGACGTTGCAAGAATTTAGGGCGAAGAGCGTGATATGGTTACATCAAATTTTGACAGAATACACACACAGTGAGGTGTTGACGAGTCGCTCGCGTTGAGCAACTAACTGTGGAGTTAGCTGAGGCTAACCAGAAAACGTGCTGCGTACGTTAGACTTAGATATAAATATTTAAATTAGTGTGTATAGTGTAGTTTAGTCAATTTGTTTTAGATGTGTGAATAGTTTTAAATTAGTATATGTTAGTAAGAAATTTTTGCATAATTTGTTTAGTATAGTATTTTTTTTTTGAGAATTTGTTTTGTTTTAATGAATAAATAAACGTTAAACTTTTTTGGTTTATTATTTATCCTAAAAATTTTATTACAGCTAAAAAACATCCTTGTATTATTATTGGAAGTACACATACATATAATTCATATTTCGAGTTTTAATGAAAACAGTGCCTAGGTACATTGAAATTTTACTACAGCTAAAAAAAATGTGAGTTCAATTTGCGTTAGAAAAGTGAAATGATCTACATCAAGAAAAAAGTTGAAAACATCTGGAAGTCTTGACTCATGTACTCATGTATAAATTTCTACATCAAAGTAAAGCAGTCATTTTTTGTAAATTTTAAGTGCATGTTGCGTTACAAATTTATTTATTGAAAAATATTGTGCATATAAAGAAAGTGTGAAAATATAGTACAGTTAAAAGTGAAAAAAAGCTTGCGTTAAATTAAAGTCACAACAGTTCCCAAAAGCATGTAAATTTGAAAACTTGTATTTATGCAATACAAACGATACAATTGCATTCATACATTTGCAAATCCCGTTTCAAAATTGTCATGTACATTGGTGTCTAAGACAAATATAGAATGTTCGCATTCACACCTGTATACAATGCTTTCAAAGCAAAATAACTGCGTTCATTATCCTACAATTCTTGAAGCAGTAATATTCACGCTGCATCGAAAATTGTAAATTTGGAGTCCTCTTCAAACTAAACAAGTCATGTTTTAAGTGCTGTTTGTTGTTTCAAAATTGAATTGGTTAATTTAAGGACCATTATGATACATTCACACATGAAATGGATAAATTGCTGCATGTGTTTCTTCTGAGCTTACGTAACTACAAAAAGTTGTGTTTTAAGTGCTCTTTGTTGTTTCAAAATGGAATTGATTAATTTAAGAGTCATTTTTTCATGTTTTGATAAATTTATACATGAAATGGATAAATAGCCACTTATAAAACACACCTGCGTTGAAAAAAAATTTTTTTTAATCTCTTTCCGTAGATATGCACATATATCTTTACTTCTATCACACACCATCAAACATACATCACTTTTATAGTTCAAGTACACGTCTGTCGTTTACACAACAATAATTGCAATTATACATTTCATTCTAGAACAATACTTGTATTTCAAGTTAAATATAATATTACAAATCATACTGATAATACTATTTTACAATTGCAAGCTTTTTACTCATTCCGAGTACAATCCATTTAAAATGGGTTGTACTTGCATACATAAATGTAAAATGTCCAAAGATACATCGTGAGAATTTTTTTTAGAAAAAAACATTACAAATACTTTACAAATACATTAATCATTTGTTATAATCACATTTACTATTAATACTAAATTCACTTGGAAAATATTAAAAATGTAGATACATTTACGTTTTATATCGAATTGTGATGTTAACATTTCACAGTTAAGGAAGGCTTTCTTTAATAAAAAAATCATTAGAATTTTTTAGATAAACAACATATTACAATTATTTCTGAAATAAATAAAGGATTTTATTTTACATCAGTATTTATCTTAATAATTTATTGATTTTGTACATAATTAAATTGTAAATATAAATTTACGCAAAATATCACGAGAGTATTGTTAGTTGCATAACATTTCAGGGTTAAAACTTATTTATATTACAATAAAACTTATTTATATTACAATTTTTATTCATTCCTAATTATTTACTATTGCATATCAGTGTACAACATTTATTTCATTTAAAGTTAAATACAAAATTTCACGCCATCATACATCACTTTTTAAAATTAAAAGCTTTTCCTAACGTCACAATTTTGATTATTTATTACATATAAATACAATAACTCATTTAAACACTACAACATATAAATATCAAATATGTTTAAATGTTTTTTTTTTTATTTTTAACTCTAAGCTGCCTCATTCTTCTATTTATTTCATACACCTCTAAATCTACTTTCGTTCAACAATAGTTAATACTTGTTCTTTTCTTGCGCTTCGTATCTTGCATACTACCATTTTCGTCATTTCTGCTAATACAAGTGTACTTAATCGTGCGCACCCAAGGAAGCCTTTTATTATAAATCCACATCCTTCAAAACCGCTAACCTAGACAAAAATGTCTTCTTCTTTCCATGAACTTATTCTATTTTTATACTTCTAAGAAATGTCATACGATACCCCTACAGGTCAATAATCTTTGACCTTGACCACTCTATTTTCAGATTTCTAATAATTGTAATATGATGATAACATTGCAATTTCTATTTTTAGCGAGCTCCAAAAATTTAAATTTCACGCCAAAAGTTTGACCTTGAATACATCCAAAAGCTTACATTTCTTACCACCGGAGGGCGAGTGACCTTGAACTGGTCCAGAACCGGCCCCTAATCACTACTGTAGACGAAATAGCTGCGTTCATCATGGAAGCTATGCGTAAGAACAGCGGATACCAACGTTTACAGTCTATCAGTGGATATCAGAGAGCTTATCCGACAGAAAAAGAGAAGAACGCGAAGATGGCAACTCACACGCAACCCAGACGATAAGAGAGAGCTTATCCAAAAGAAACAAAAAGTGAATACGCTCATCAAGGACGACAAGAATAATCTTTAGAACGACAAGGTGGAATCTCTAGGTGTCCAAAATAGATGATTATGAAAAATGGTCAAGATCCTGTCATGATCCCACCAATACACAAATAGACGGACTGGTTTACATGGAAGTGAAAAAAGCAGACGCCTTCTCAAGGGACCCTGGAGCGTCATCCAATCTACGACAACGGCAACATGGCTCATATCGAGGAAGTACATTGCACCCTGAAACGCGTCTGGAACCAGAAGAATACGATTCGCTACTCCTCAAGAGGTTCAGGGGCATCGTGAAAAACTTCAACGTGAAGAATCCAGAACACGACTCCATACCTAACAAGGTACTGAAACACCTCGTGTAGAAAGTCGTAGCATACCTGACATCTCATTAGTTTATTAACGAAAATAATCGTTAGTTCTATGACAGATCATGGTATTTATAGGGATCTGGAATAAACCTCGCTTTATAACGAAAACCTGCGTATTTATGAAGTTTTAACTGGAAAAGTTAAACATAAGACATGAACATTCTTGTTGATGTTGCTGGCGTAAGATACGTCAACATTCGCGTCATACGTAATATCTAGAACTGTTTAGTATTGATCAAATGTCAAATAAAGCGTAATGGAGACATTTTGCGTAATAAACTGACATAAGCAAAAGTTTGTAGATACCTAAAATAAGGTATCGAGTGGATTGGATTGGATATATACTGACGTCGTATTTGAAATTCAAGGCCCATTTATTTTTCTCGGTTTGTTTAAGCCAATATTTTATCTTAGTAAGGAAATTGATATACATCGGATAACGTGTTGTATTTTATGCATAGTTTAGCATATGCAGTTCCGGAGATACACGATAGATATTAAGAACTTACCATTGATGGCACAGGCGTAATCATTTTTTTGGAACACTAAAATATATGTAATTATTTTTTAAGAATTCTAGCTAGTATTTTTAGAGTTCTAAAATATCTTTTAGTTTAAAGCAATCAAATCAAGCATTGAAAGTTATTCGACCTTATTTTTTAAGCGTACCTGTAATTCTGGCATGAGTTCTAGGTAATATTATTAGAGTTCTAAAAAAAGTATTATAGAGTAAATCACTCAGATTCCGCATTAAAAAGTTATTCAATCTTAAACAGTGATGAATTGGTACTTGTCTAGGTGCCAGCGAAAATATTACTCTCTTGCGAGAGATCAGTTAGTTTTGACTACTAGGTAAGATTCTCCGAGTTCTAAAAAAAAAACATTCAGCACGAGCGCGATCCCAACGCGTATTAAGAAGTTAAAAAACCCTTACAAAATAGTACATTGCACGAACTTCGAATAAATTTTGAATCAACGTCCTACAATCTTTTAATATGTGATTGGATCGTGTATCCCCTTAATGGTTTTCTTTAATACTAGAATCCTTGTAACTACTGGAACTCGCCAAAAATAATATTCGACCGTACTCGAACAAACTTCAAATCGACGTTAGGCTATAATAGTTTCTTTTAGAACTCTAATCATGTTAGCTAGAAGTTATACCAGAACTACTGGAGCTCTCAAAACTATCTGTGGGTTAAAATTTCGAATCAACGTTGGAAAGTCCTATAATTATTTAATACACGATCGGGTCGTGTTAATGGTTTTACTTAAAACTAGGAGAATTTTGCCTAGAATTTGTCAGAGATATTGGAACTATATTTCCCGTAATTTATACCTACTTCTTTCTAAGTTACTTCTCTAAGCTTGTATTAAAAATAAAATTGTTTTAACTATGTGTGAAGATGTAAAATTAATTCTTAGAACTACTCAAAACAAGACTAGTGTAGGATTAACTTGAACACTCGTCGTAAATTATATTATGCACCTACTTCAAAGTGTGCGAAAATATTTATATTTTTGAATAACGAAATTTAAACATGTGTATAATTAAGCGCTAATTATGCGCTATTTTGCCCCGTTAAAATAAAATTTTGCGCCTCAATACGAATTACTTGTAGCAAGAATTTCATAAGCAGGTAGCTGCGAAGTTTTGCATAAACCATTTTTTCTTTTGTAGTAAAGTGCCAATTATGCGCCGTTTTGCGCCATTAAGATAAAGTTTTGCGCCACCATAGGAAGTTTTTATTGCAAAATTAGATCGACTTCATAGACTTAAGGATAAATTAATCTTTCCTTGCGCGATGATTACGTACATATTATGTTCCTTTTTGCGCCCCTATAAGAAACAAGTTATTGTACCAATTTACATCAATACAGTTAAGTTCACAGCCGTGAATTCGGTAATTAGACGCCACTTATGCGTCGTTTTGTACAGTTAAAATAAAATTTTGCGTCCTTATAGAAAATAGGGTATATTGCAATAATTACATCGATAACACCAACTTCATAGTCTTATGAATAAAGTAACCTTTTCTTGCGCTATAATTAGGCACCCATTATGGCTGTTTTGTGTCGTTTACGTTAAACTTTGCGTCCCTACGGGAAACAAGTTATTATAAAAATTGTATAAATACGGCCAAATCACAGCCGCGAACATCTGCATAAATTAATTTTTGCGCGCCGCTAAAAAAAAATTTGAAGTCCCCATAGGAAATAAGTTATTATGAAAATTATATCTACACAGCTATGAACTTCTGCATCAATATTTTTGTTATTTTAGTAATTAAGTGCCAATTATGTGCCGTTAAAATAAATGAATGCAAAAATTAAATTGACAAGGCAAACTTCATAGCCTGAATTAACTAATCTGTTATGCGAAAATTAGGCACCCATTATGTGCCGTTAAAGTTAAATTTTGCAAACTTATAGGAAACAAGTGATGGTAAAAATTACATCGACGGAGCGTACTTCACAATGATGAACTTTTGTGGAAAATTAGTCTTTCATGGCGCATTCATTAGATGCTAATTATGTGACTTTTTGCGTAAAATAGCGCATAATTGGTGGCTAATTACTGCATTTTAGTAGATAAGCAATCTTACAAATTTAAAACGTACTTAGGTAGCTTTAAAATTAAATAAGTATAGGTAATGTAAGAAAATGGGTCTCATATTAATTATAGATATATCTATAATGGAGGAAGTGGAGTTTTAATAATAAATAACACAATAAAAATACACTTTAAGCACATAAAAGGTAAACAACAACAGATTCAAATAAATCCATCAGAGCAGAACAATAAAGTGATTGACGTAGAAGTTTCCGGCTTGGTAAAATTAGTCGTGTCGATGTAATTTTTACACTAATTTGTTTCTTACAGGCGCGCAAAATTTAATTTAAAAGAAGAATAATAGGCGTTTAATTATCGTAGAAGAAAAGGTTAATGTATTCATAAGTTAACGGCTGTGAAGTTAGCCTTGTTAACTTTGCAATAACTTATTTCTTATGGAAGCGCAAAATTTTGTTTTAACAATGGATAAATTAGCACCTAATTACTGGTTAACAAAGAATTGATAAATGCAGAAGGTAACGGCTGTGTGAAGTTAGCCGTGTCGATAAAGTCTTTCCAATAATTTGTTACCTATAGGTACAACATTTAATAACTTCACAAATAGGACACAGTGGGCGCCTAATTACTGCATAAGAAAAAATGATTTATTCAAAAGTTCGTAGTAGTGAAATTACCCATATATCTCGGAAGAAAATATTAATTTATTCATAAGGGTATGAAGTTAGCTCAATGAAATGTTTGAAAGAAGTTATTTCCTATGGTAGCGCAAAATCTTTCTTTAGCGATGCAAAACAGCGCATAATTCGTGTAAGAAACAAATTATGTGGACGCTTATGATTGTGAAGTTAGCCGCGTTGATGTCATTTTTGCAATAACTTGTTTCTAATACGCACGCAAAATTTAACGTTAATAGCACATATGCATAAGAAAAGATTAATTTATATATAAGGATATGAAGTTAGTCGATGTATCATTTGCAATAACTTATTTGCTATGGGGGCGCACAATTTTATTTTAGCGGTGCACGTAATTGACAGCTAATTACTGCATAGGAAAGTAATGAATTATGCAAAAGTCACGGCTGTGAAGTTAGCCGTACTAATGGAACTTTACTTCTCTGCTACAAGGGCGCAAAATGGCGACTAATTACTGCACAGAAAGAAACAATTTATGCAGTTCACGGGCGTCAAGTTAGTAGTGTTAATTTTTTTTTAGTTGTGGACCTGAAAGGCTAAATTTGGCCTATCGTGCGAAATAACCCAGGAACACTTGGGAGGATGGATAGAGGGACATTGAATTGCTAATAAATGCGTATGAACAGCTACCTTAAATTTTTTCATATCATAAGTGAGAGGAAAATAGGAACAAGGGAGATCATTCCAGAGTTTAGAATCCGTGTAGACGAATGTGGATTGCGCCGGTTTGGTACGACAAACGGAGATTTGTACTACATACTGATGATGTGAATGAGCGAACGGAGTATTCTTAGCAAAGGTAGTCCGAGATGGTATCAAATCATGTAATTCAGCAGCGAATAGCCATTGCAATACCGATAATACAAAGAAAGAACTGAAACGATTCTTCCATGCTCAATGGACTGTATGTCAGAAGTCAAGGAGGGGTCATTTATAAACCTAATCTCTCTCTTTTGAATATGATCAACGATATGGAGAGCTTATTGAGGAGCACCAACCCAGAGGTGAGAATTATATTCTAGATGGGGTCGAATTTGGACCTTATACAGCAGAAAGAGTTGTCGGGAGGTAAAGTACTGCTTACATCTGTGCAAAAAGCCTATTTAATGTTAATGTAATCTTACAATAACTTCTTTCCTATATGGACGCAAAATTTATTTTAGCGGCGCAAAATAACGCATAACTGAAACCTAATTACTGCATAAAAAAAGTTCACGTATGTGAAATTACCGTGCCAATGTAATTTTGAAATTAGCCTAGTGGGGCAAAATATCATTTTCGAGGAGCAAAACGGTGCATAATTGGCGCCTGCGTACTAAATAAGAAAAACATTATTCATGCAGAAGGTCAGCCATGTCGATGGAATTTTTGTAATACATTATTTCATATGGGGCGTAATATTTTATTTTAGCGGTGCAGCGTATATTTGGCGCTTAATTACTAATTAAGAAAAAATCATGTATGTAGAAGTCGACAGTTGCGAAGTCAGCCGTGTCAAGGTAATCTTTGCGTTAAATTATTACCTATAGTGGGCCAAATTTCATTTTAACGGAGCAAAACGGCGCATGATTACTAAAAAGAAATAATTCACGGCTGTGAAGTTAGTAGTGCCCATGTAATTTTTGCAATAAATGATTTCCAATGGGGGCGCAAAATTGTATTTTAGTGGTGCAGAAGAGCGAATAGTTGGTGCCAAATTACTAATAAAAAATGATTTATTGAAAAGTTCACGGCTGTGACGCTAGTTGTATTGATGTAATTTTTATAATAACTCGCATCCTGTAGGAACCCAAAAATTAACTTTAACGGCACAAAATGTGATTTTACAAGAACTTCTTTCCTATATGGACGCAAAATTTTATTTTAGCGGCGCAAAATGACGCATAACTGAAACCTAATTACTGCATAAAACAAGTTTACGCATGTGAAATGACCGTGCCAATGTAATTTTGAAATTAGCCTAGTGGGGCAAAATACCATTTTCGAGGAGCAAAACAGTGCATAATTGGCGCCTGCATACTAAACAAGAAAAATTTTATTCATGTAAAAGGTCAACCATGTCGATGTAATTTTTGTAATCAATTATTTCATATGGGGCGCAAAATTTTATTTTAACGACGCAGCGTATATTTGGCGCCTAATTACTAAATAAGAAAATCATTTATGTAGAAGTTGACAGTTGCGAAGTCAGCCGTGCCGATGTAATCTTTGCTTTAAATTATTGCCTATAGTGGGCCAAATTTCATTTTAACGGAGCAGAACGGCGCATAATTGGCGCATAATTACTAAAAAAGAAATAATTCACGGCTGTAAAGTTAGTCGTATCGATGTAATTTTTGCAATAAATGATTTCCTATGGGGGCGCAAAATTTTATTTTAGTGGTGCAAATGAGCGAACATTTGGCGCCAAATTACTAAATAAGATAAAATGATTTATTGAAAAGTTTATGGCTGTGACGTTATTTGTATTGATGTGATATTTACAATAACCCGCATCCTACAGGGAAACAAAATTTAACTTTATCGGCACAAAACAGCGCATAATGGGTGTCTAATTATCGTGCAACAAAAGATTAGTTCATTTACAATACTATGAAGTTAGCCTTGTCCATCTAGTTATTTCAATAACCTATTTGTTATAATGGCGCCAAATTTCATTTTAGTAGCTCAAACGTTGCATAATTATCGTCTAATTACCAAACAAGAAAAACATGATTTATTCAGAAGTCCACGGCTATGAAGTTGGCCGTGTTGATGTAATTTTTCAATAATTCATTTCCTGGTGGGCGCAAAATTTTATTTTAACGTGAGTAAAATGGCGCACAATTGGCACATGATTACTTAAAAGAGAAATGATGGACGCAGAAGTTCACGGCTGTGAAGTTAGTAGTGTCGATATAATTTTCGCAATAAATGATTTCATATGGGGACGCAAAATTTTATTATAGCGGTGCAAAAGAGCGCATATTTGGGGCCTAACTACTAAATAAGAAAAAATAGATGTATTGAAAAGATCACGGCTGTGACGTTAGTTGTATTGATGTAATTTTTACGATAACTTGCATCCTGCAGCGACACAAAATTTAAATTTAACGGCTCAAAATAACGCATAATGGATGTTTAATTATCGTGCAGCAAAAGATTAGTTTATTTACAAGACTATAAAGTTAGCCTTGTCCATGTAGGTTTTTCAATGCCTTATTTCCTATAGTGGCAACAAATTTTCATTTTACCGGCTCAAACGTCGCATAATTGTCGTCTTATTACCAAACAACCAAAAACTGATTTTTTTTATTCAGTCTACGGCTATGAAGTTAGCCGTGTTGATGTAATTTTTCAATAATTCATTTCCTGGTGGGCGCAAAATTTTATTTTAACAGAGCAAAACGGCGCACAATCGGCGCATGGTTATTTAAAAGAGAAATGATGGACGTAGAAGTTCACGGCTATGAAGTTAGTCGTGTCGATGTAATTTTCGCAATAAAAGATTTCCTGTTGGGGCGCAAAATTTTATTAAATTGATTTATTGAAAAGTTCACGGCTGTGACGTTAGTTGTAATGATGTAATTTTTACAATAACCCTCATCCTACAGGGAAACAAAATTTAACTTTAACGGCACAAAACAGCCTATAATGGGTGTCTAATTATCGTGTAACAAAAGATTCGTTCATTTACAATACTATGAAGTTAGCCTTGTCCATCTAGTTATTTCAATACCCTATTTCCTATAGTGGCGCCAAATTTCATTTTACCAGCTCAAACGTTGCATAATTATCGTCTAATTACCAAACAAGAAAAACATGATTTATTCAGAAGTCCACGGCTATGAAGTTGGCCGTGTTGATGTAATTTTTCAATAGTTCATTTCCTGGTGGGCGCAAAATTTTATTTTAACGTGAGCAAAACGGCGCACAATTGGCACATGATTACTTAAAAGAGAAATGATGGACGCAGAAGTTCACGGTTGTGAAGTTAGTAGTGTCGACATAATTTTCGCAATAAATGATTTCCTATGGGGGCGCAAAATTTTATTATAGCGGTGCAAAAGGGCGCATATTTGAAACCTAACTACTAAATAAGAAAAAATTGATTTATTGAAAAGTTCACGGCTGTGACGTTAGTTGTATTGATGTAATTTTTACGATAACTCGCAACCTGTAGGGACACAAAGTTTAACTTTAACGGCACAAAACAACGCATAATGGGTGTCTAATTATCGTGCAGCAAAAGATTAGTTTATTTGCAAGACTATGAAGTTAGCCTTGTCCATGTAGTTTTTTCAATACCTTATTTCCTATAGTGGCGCCAAATTTCATTTTACCGGCTCAAACGTTGCATAATTATCGTCTAATTACCAAACAAGAAAAAATTGATTTTTTTTATTCAGAAGTCTACGGCTATGAAGTTAGCCGTGTTGATGTAATTTTTCAATAATTTATTTCCTGGTGGGCGCAAAATTTTATTTTAAACGAGCAAAACGGCGCACAATTGACGCATGATTACTTAAAAGAGAAATGATGGACGCAGAAGTTCACGGCTGTGACGTTAGTCGTGTCGATGTAATTTTTGCAATAAAAGATTTTCTATGCGGGCGCAAAATTTTATTATAGCGGTGCCTAATTACTAAAAAAGAAAAAAATCATTTATTGAAAAGTTCACGTCTGTGACATTAGTTGTATTGATGTAATTTTTACAATAACCCGCATCCTACAGGGAAACAAAATTTAACTTTAACGGCATAAAACAGCGCATGATGGGTGTCTAATTATTGTGCAACAAAAGATTAGTTCATTTACAAGACTATAAAGTTAGCCTTATCCATGTAGTTATTTCAATACGCTATTTCCTACAGTGGCGCCAAATTTCATTTTACCGGCTCAAACGTTGCATAATTATCGTCTAATTACCAAACAAGAAAAAATTGATTTTTTTATTCAGAAGTCCACGGCTATGAAGTTAGCCGTGTCGATGTAAGTTTTCAATAATTCATTTCCTGGTGGGGGCAAAATTTTATTTTAAAGCAGCAAAACGGCGCACAACTGGCGCATGATTACTTAAAAGAGAAATTATGGACGCAGAAGTTCACGGCTGTGAAATTAGTCGTGTCGATGTAATTTTCGCAATAAAAGATTTCCTATGGAGGCGCAAAATTTTATTATAGCGGCGCCTAATTACTAAATAAGAAAAAAATGATTATTGAAAAGTTCACGGCTGTGACGTTAGTAGTATTGATGTAATTTTTACAATAACCCGCATCCTACAGGGAAACAAAATTTAACTTTAACGGCACAAAACAGCGCATAATGGGTGTCTAATTATTGTGCAACAAAAGATTAGTTTATTTACAAGACTATGAATTAGCCTTGTCCATGTAGTTATTTCAATACCCTATTTCCTATAGTGGCGCCAAATTTAATTTTTCCGGCTCAAACGTTGCATAATTTTCGTCTAATTACCAAACAAGAAAATATTGATTTATTCAGAAGTCCACGGCTATGAAGTTAGCCATGTCGATGTAATTTTTCAATAATTTATTTCCTATGAGGGCGCAAAATGTTATTTCAGCGGCGCGAAACAACGCATAATAGCACCTAAAAAAATTATTTATACAAAAGTTTGCGGCTACGTGAAGTTAGCCGTGACTATAGATTTTTTTATACAATTTATTTTCTATTAGGGCAGAATGGCGCATAATTAGTGCCAATTCACACATAGCTCCCACTTTTTGAGCCTTAGGACGGACTGTGTCGTGTGGAAACCTTTATTTATTTTTGGATTTGCGGTATTAGATATGCGGAACGTTTTATCTTTATCGGAAACTATAGAAGCTGCTAGAACATGTATTTCTAAATTTTTTTATTATATGTGCTAACTTCATAGGTTGGGGCGCAAAATTTAATATTAACAGTGCGAAAAGGTACCTAATTATACACGTGTTTAAAGTACGAAAATAACTCGACCACTTCACATTTCCCCAATGATCTGTGCATAATATTTACAGATAAAGGTTGTTCACTAATTAATAGCAATCATAATTATTTTAGTTTGATGTGTTTGAAAACTACGCTTCAAGAAGGCCTAATATTAATGAAAAAAAAAATTGATAATTTAATCTATATTTAAAATTACGACAAATGTACATAATGTGTAATTAAGCGCAAATTTGTATTTTTTGTTTAAAGCCGAAAAAGAAATTATCACAATGTTTACAAAAAATGAGCTATCAAATATTAATTAAAATTATTATTTATAAAGATGACTGAATAGATTTAAAATTTATGATTAATTATAAAATATTTGCAACTTTTTTTTATGTAATTGGAAAACATTATTCATATAAACAACTAAATTCTGGCCTCGAGCACAATTGGGTTAGGCGCCGAAAAGATCAATTAAACCGACATCGATTTCGTAACCTAAAATTAATAATACTCGAATTGGATTTATTGTATAGACAATTTTTGAGCACAATTCAATTTCATTGATTTGAGCATTTAGCATAATTACGTTTGAGTACGTAAATTTACGTGTTTCATCTGATCTTATGACCCAGGACCTGTATGACCCCAATTTGTTGTTTCGCACTAAAAGGAACAGAACAATTCTGTTCCAACCCGAATAAATAAGGTACATAGTTCATTAGCAATGAAGGAAGAATCTAATTTTGCACTAATTAAATATAACAAAAAATTTGCAACATCCTGTTTTTTTTTATATCTGATCTCTAAACTATTTTAATTTACTATTCATTGTTAAGAAGTTTATTTTTAGTATCATACACAAGTTCAAAATCCGTTTGACCGAGATGTATTATGAAATATAATAATTTTGCATAATACGAGATCAGCTGGTTTTGCTTAGATTGCTTATTAAAGACACAAATGAAACGTTTCTTCTTTAAATTTATTAATAGTTAGAAAAGGTGAATGGATCCTGACAAGATTGCAAAATGGCGATCGTAAATTTATGGATTATCAAAATTAATGTCATTAACAAGGATATGTGGTGACACCTACGATTGGGACAGATCCTAAACCAGACACTTTTTTAAAGAAAACAAAAAGGTCAATGTTGTTTGCATATGTAATTTCAGTCATATTATCTAACCTTGGAAAAAATAAACATACGACAATTAATCATGCAAATTTCTGGGCTAGGTGTAGGTGTTATGGCGCAACCGTTTCGTATATGGTCTTAAGATCATCCTACACACATTTAGGCAGCATTTTCAACAATATTAATTTTTTATGTCCAGAACCATTTTTAGTTAGACCGAACATTCCACACCATAAGTATCTAAATTCTGGATCCAATTTTTATTTCATCGTTAATTTCATTAAATATCATCTCATATTTTCAGTAGATTAAGTAATTTAACGATTTAGGTGCTATTTTAAATTCCTATTTTGATACATACCCACCTAAAATTTAAACGCCGTTATATAAGTAAAATTAAAATTCCATTTTCATAAAAAAACTTGTTTAAATTGTGATTTTGGTTTTAAATACGCAGTTACTTAAAATAATTTTTAACGGTATTGTTAATTATTTGCTTTAATTAATTCAATTTTTTTGTTATATATTCTACGCCTTAACAGGTGAATGTTGTTATAGTTGTTTTTTAATTAAGACCACAATTAATTTTAAATGTCAAATTAAAATTTTTAAACAATAGTAATTTATGCATCAAGGTGCATACTACATATTTTGCATGACCACACCACAAAAGTTAAAAATAATTTCTGGCAACTTTTTATAGTAATTTAAATCATACAGGCGACTTAACATAAATTTTATTTCCTATGTGTTATATAAGTGCGCAAACTGTAGTTTAAATTCAAGTTGTAAAAAACTTTCAATTTTAATTAGGCGCTGTAATTTTTGAAGAATTATAATTCGATTAGGTGCTTTAATTGCAATTCTAAATTACAAGAACTAAAATTAAGTAATAATCCATAATAAAGCTGCTTTGTGTCTCCTGATGTACGAAACTCAAGCTACTGCGTAACACTTATTAAACCTCCACTATGGTGGGGTAACAGCAACAGTGGTAAGGAAGAGAATAGGACAAATCCTCAGCGCATGCGCACGGTGTAGTTTTTAATTCCAGCCCTGGACGGCAGGACGTATCTTAATTGTCGGCTTCTTTTCAGGCGCCATTTTCAATCCCTTGCTGACGTATTTATGGCCCGCACCCCGTAATTACGGCCCTTTTGGCAGTATTGAGAGCCTTTTTTTGGTAGTCCGACCACTAGAGGGTAGGCAGCCGCAGATACGCACACTTCCATCTGGTTGATCGTGCGAACAGATTTTTAATTACAACTCAATTTTAAGTCCTAAAGTAATATAGAGTAATATAAAGTAATTATTTTCTGCATTTCGCCAGTTATGTAACCGCAATAACATCCTTTCACTATTCAAATGCCTCTGACGTACTTGAAAAACCCCGTATGTAGCTAATTAATTGAAAGGCGAACAGACTTTGAAATTACATAAAAGACAGACAAGTTGACTTTCATTTCCAATTTTGATAATTGCTTCTGACAACCTTATTATTCGATTTAACACAAAAACAAAAACAATGTGCAAGTCTAGGATGTTGATTTGAAAACAATTTCTCCCAACCTTATTCGAATTAATACGAAAACAAAAACAATGTGCAAAGATGCAAGTCTAGGATGATTTAAAATCAGCTTCTTTCAACCTTATTGTCGTATATAGTTGAATCTGTCTCTTAATTCTCTATTTGAATACCGCATAATATACATAATGTTGTATTTGAAAAACAGACATTTTACAATTAGCCAAAGTTGACAACACTGTAACGCGATTCAGGCATTCTAAATTGGTTCCTATGAAAGTTGGTTTCACAAAACACAGACATAAACACAGACACAGACACAAATACAGGCACAGGCACAAATACAGGTACAGTCACATGCGGAAACAGAGGCACACGACACAGGCGCAAACACAGGCGCAAACACAGGCACAGACGCAAACAGGTGCAAACATGCAAACACACACAAACCCACGTACGCACGTAGACACACTCCCATACATATCTTATGCGATAGCTTGTGGCAATGCTGTTAATATACGTTTTAGGTTATGACAATGGTCGCAGGTTTACATGTTTTCGTGTTAGTGTGTTTGCGCCTGACTGTACCTGTTTGCGCTTGTGCCTATGCCTGTGTCTGTGCTTGTGTTTTGTACAACCAACCTTCATAGGAGCCAATTTGGAATGCCCGAATCGCGTTACATACACCATCCTGTATATTATGCGGTATTCAAATAGAGAATTAGGAGACAGGTTCAACTATATACGACAATAAGGTTGGCAGAAGCTGATTTTAAATCATCCTAGATTTGCATCTTGCTTTTGTCCTTTATACAAATAATGTTGGCCGAAGCTGATTTCAAATCAACATCCTGGACTTGCATATTGTTTTTGTTTTTGTATTAAATCGAATAAGGTTGGCAGAAGCTAATTTCAAATTAACATCCTAGATATGCACCTTTTATTGTTTATAGTATTAAATCGAATAAGATTGGGAGAAACTGATTTCAAATCAACGTCCTAGAGGCTTAACTTAACCTTCACGCCATTCCCTTGCGGGGTAGGCAAAACAATCCCTGCCTCTTCTTTATTTTTCATTCACAATCTTTCTCCATGCTTTCCTATCTCCGCCTACTTCCCTAGCTTTCGCAAGATTCATACCTAGTCTCTGACATGCCCTTTTGTTTTTAAAACTCCTTATCTTTCTTTCCTTTATCATAGATTCTACTAAATTCAGCCAAGTTTTGCGCGGCCTACCAGGCCCGGCCTTTCCCCTAACCTCACCTACATATATTTGTTTCTTGCGTTGTTCATTCTCTCAATGTGACCAAAACAACGTAATGTACAACTTTTATAACTATCCATCATCGTCTTATCCTCACCACACTCCGTCATTATGCATTCATTTTTTATCTTGTCCCTTCTCGTTTTACCACATGCGCTTCTCAGGAATCTCATACCCACGGCATTTATTTTTCTTTCGTGCTTTTTTTGACATACCCATGTCTCACTTCCATACAGTACTGACGGGACGAATACGCTATTATAGATTGTTCGTTTCGCAGCTAGGCTCATGCTTTCATTTCTCATTATCGTCCACATACTTCCAGTCACTTTCCTTCCAGCATTGACCCTTCGTCCTATCTCTCAAATGTACCATCTGCAGTAAACATTCTACCGAGATATACCAGCTCGTCCACTTGCTCCACAATTTCATCTTGCAGAGTAAATACTCTACTCTCCTTTCCACCTTCCCGATTAAATACTACAATTTTAGTTTTGTGCACGTTTAGCTTTAGGTCCATGCTCTCACAGACTGTATCAAACTTCCTCAGAGCGGTTTGCAACTCATCCGCACTGTCACTTAATAAGACTCTGTCATCTGCATACACCAGAAGTCGTACATTTACGTCACCAACCATTACACCATTTGTATCGGTACATGCTTGTCTAAGACATTTATCCATGTATACATTGAACAACCACGGTGACATCATACAGCCTTGTCGCACTCCTTGCTCAATATTAAAGTATTCACTCACACCTCCTCTCACCCTAACACATGCCCGACTACCGTTGTATACTGCCCTTATCCCATTTATTAGACCTTTATTTACGCCATATTCATTTAATATTTCCCACAGCTTCTCCCTATTCACTCTGTCACATGCTTTCTCCAGAACTAGAAACGCATAGTACAACTTCCTTTTTACCTTTAAACACTTTTCGATCACCTGCTGGAGAGCAACCATCTGATCGACACATCCTCTCCCTGGCATGAAGCCACCTTGCACATCCCACATCTTAGTTTGCGTAGTTTCTCGTACTCTATCAATCAGTATTCTTCCAAACACTTTACCAGGTACGCTGAGCAAGCTTATTCCTCTGTAGTTCTTACAATCACTCTTGTTCCCCTCACCTTTATACAATGGTACAATGATCGCGCTCTTCCAATCACTCGGCACTTTTCGACACATAAGGCATACATTGAATAATTCACGCAATCTTTGTATAAGCTTTGCACCACCATACATGAGCATTTCACCAGTGACTTTATCTACGCCTACTCCCTTGCCGTTTTTTAACCTTCCTACCGTTTTCTAAACCTCATTTATTCCAATATTCTTCTCAGTTTCATCCATCATTTCTTCTATATTCTCCTTATTTAACCCTTCAGTCTTACTTTCCTCACTACTGTACAGCTTTCCGAAATATTCTTGCCAGCATTTCCCCACTTCACAATCGTGCCATACTATTTCGTTTCTAGCATTCATCACTCCTGCAGCGTTCTGTTTTGGGCCACGTTTTGTATTTTTGACCCATTTCCAGAAGAGTTTTTTGTTTCCCTCAAAATCTTTCTGCATTTTATCTCCTTCCACAGCCATCACTACCTCTTTACTTATTCTCACTGCCTCCTTCGCTTCTTTGTTTCTTAATCTGTACACCTCATACAATCGCTTCTTCTCAGTCTCATTTTTTGCAGCAATCATTGCCATGTACGCATATTTTTTCTTACATACTGCCTTTTTCACCGACTCATTCCACCAAGCACATTTTTTCTGTCTACTTGCAGTCGCTCTTCCACATATTCGCACGGCACAATTGTCAACAGAGTTTTTCAAGGTTATCCATGCACTTTCAACGTCAGTGTCTTTTATTTGTTCGTTCCACACAGTTTCATTCACATTCAACTCTTTACTCACAGCGTCTGCGTATTTCATTCTCGAGCCATTATCCACTAGTTTGTCAACCCTAATTCTGGACGTTCGCACTACGTTAACTTTCCTTCTCCAGACCCACTTTTGCCCTAAACACACTCTCGATACAACCAAAAAGTGGTCCGATCCACACTCCGCTCCGCGCATTACATTTGTGTCTTTCACCAGGTTTCTAAGCCGTTCATCATACATTATCAAGTCTATCATACTTTTAGATTCACCTCTTTGCCATGTATACAAATGCACATTTTTATGTTTAAACCACGTATTGGATACAAACAGGCTTCTCTCTCACACAGATGTTCAGCAGGTGTTCACCGTTCTCATTGACTCTTTGGTCTCCGAACTTTCCTAGAACGCGTTCACTAATTTCTCTCTGTACACCCACCCATCCGTTCATATCCCCCACTATAATCACTCTTTCGTTTGGCTTACATACGTTTAACACGTTCTCTACTTCATTCCAGAAGTTCTCACGCTCCTGGTCTCTTTCCCCATTCACCGGTGCATAGCATGCAATAAGAAAAATTCTTCGAAACTCCACTTTCATTCTAACACATATTACCCGGGGAGATACCAATTCGTACTGTTTAACACATCTTTCACTTATGATCATCCCAACTCCTTTTGCGCCATGCACTTCCGTCTCAACTCCTGACCATAGTGCCAGGCTGCCATCCTCCAACTCCATAGCATCCTTTCCTTTGCGCTTTGTCTCCGATACACACAGAATACCAAGGTATCTTTCGTACATTACATTCGCAATTTACCATGCATACCTCTAACATTCCACGTACCGACTTGCCATTCATTCCTTGCACAGTCGTCAGGAACGGAGCCTGTCTGTTTCGACCTTGACCGCCCCTTGTAGCCAGGTCGATCCGAGGCAATTGTATTGTTTTCTTGAGTAATACCATAGCGAGCAGACCGGACGATGTAGCATTCCCTACTAACGGTATCGTCCTACTACCAGACAGTTATTTGTCTACTGTCACGACTTAATAGATCGATATAAATAATAGATCGTATACTTACTTGTATGAATCTCAAAATGTACATATACACATATACATGTACATTTTTTTTTCTTACCTACCCTTCCATCACACCACGCGTTTCAACTTGCACATTGTTATTATTTTTTGTGTTAAATGGAATAAGGTTGGCGAAAGCAATTATCAAAATTGGAAATAAAAGTCGACTTGTCCGTCTTTTATGTAATTTCAAGGTCTGTTTGCCTTTCAAGTAGTTATCTAATTACAGGGTTTTTCCAAGTACGTCAGAGGCAGTTGAATAGTGAAAGGATGTTATTGCGGTTACATAACTGGGGAAATCCATAATTCTATACTACTTTAGAACTTAAAATTGAGTTGTAATTAAAAATTGGTTGCCACGATCAACTAGATAGAAGTGTGCGTATCTACGGCTGCCTACCCTCTAGGGGCCAGACTACCAAAAAACGCTCTTAATACTACCAAAAGAGCCCTAATTACAGGGCGCGGGTCATAAATACGTCATCAAGGGGTTGAAAGTGAAGCCTGAAAAGAAGCCGACAATTAAGATACATGTGTACGGTTGCCTGTCCTCCAGGGGCTGGAATTAAAAAGTATACCGGGCGTATGCACAGAGGATTTGTCCTATTCTCGTCTCTTAGTACTGGTAACTATACCTAAATAAACTAATAAAGAGTATATGACTAATTAATGACTAATTTGCGAGTATTTACTACAAAACAATAAAGTTTTAGTTTAAAATTATTTTGAAGTAAAATAGAAATAAATGCTCAATAAATTAACCCCACAGCATTGCGCATTATTCTTAAGTTTTGCACAAAAATGAAATGAATTGGGGTTAGTATAACTAATGTTAAACCAAACCCCATAGTTCAAAAATTATGCGAAAACATAAAAAGCACCATATAATTAAATTATATTGCAACAGCAGTTAAACACAAGAAAACTGCATACAACAACTTTAAACGTCATCCTACAGCAGAAAACTGCATAATATATAAACGGTGTAGAGCGGTGGCACGTCGCTTAATAAGACAACAGAAGAACAGCTGATGGCACGAAAACGTTTCCTCAATAACCTGCCATACACCATCAGATGTAATATGGAGGAAAGTCAAACAAATAGCTGAACACAACGCATATAATATTCCAGCAGAATTAAACTATATGGGTCAAAGGATTTCTGGACTATGTGATATAGCCGAAACCTTTTTAAAACATTCCGAAAAAGTGAGTAGTGATGAAAGCTATGATCTAAACTTACGCCTTAATAAAGACGTGCGAGAGAAAAAGCTAGATGACGGAATACCATATGATATGACAAAAGTCGCCACGATAGTTCCCATTCTTAAACCAAACAAGCCTTCGGAACCACCAGAAAGCTACAGACCCATTTCACTAACGTGCTGTATGGGAAAATTGTATGATAAAATGGTCAACTCAAGATTGATATGGTACATGGAACGAAATAACCTACTGTCCCCTTACCAGTTTGGTTTTAGAAAACGCCGGAGTGCATTAGATGGCCTAGTACTACTTAAAGATGCGATTCACAAACGTTATGCGTATCGAAAACATACCTTAGCAATCTTTATTGACATCGAAAAACCGTATGACTGCACGTGGAAATCCAAATCAGATTAGGTAGCGCTATTTCCTCACGAGGACTGCAAGTTAATGGAATTCCACAAGGATCGAACATCAGCGTGACTATATTCTTAATAGCGATAAACGATTTAATTCCGAAAGACGCAACAAAAGTTGAAGCACAGCTGTAGAAAATGTATTTTTCAACCAGTTTTACAAATGGAAAATAATGCTATAAACACGCAGAGAGTAATAAAGTTCCTGGATATACTGCTGGACGAGAAATTGTTGTGAAAAGAACAAATTAACAGTCTCTTGGCCAAATGTAAACGGGCGCTGAACTTAATAAGAGTGATGTCAAACATTAGTTGGGGTAGTGGTAGAGAAATGTTACACAATTTGTTAATCCTATTTGTATTCAATTGTATTGTATTCTATTCAGGACGTAAAACCATCCTCAGTAAGTTAGAATTCCTTTACTATCAAAGCATCAGATTGGCAATTGACGCATTCCGTACAAGTCCGCATACGTCCATGGGATGCGAAACAGGGCATGAACCACTCTCACTAAGAATGAGCCGTCTACTATTATGCTATGGTGCCCAAATCTACACGCAACCAGACCATCCTTTATACAAACTCATGTTTAATGTACCAGTAAATACAATATTTATAAATAGGCCAAACATTACACGACCGGCTACAATAAAGTACCATGAAGAACTAAAACGATAAGGAAACAAGGCACCAAATTGCTTCCAATATCGAATAAGGGAAGGTCCATCATGGTTCACAGCACAAAACATTATAATACTATGACACTATACCCTAAACAACACACCCACCCAATCATAGACCACAAAAATCTTCTGAAAATTCAAGATTTATATAAGAACTATCAATTCATATTCACAGATGGGTCAAAAACTAGTAGTGGAACGGGATCTGCATTTGTCACTCACGAGATAGTATCGACGCTTTCCTTACCAACTTGGGTAAGTGTGTACACAGCCGAACTCGTAGCAATTAAGCAAGCACTACTTTTTTGCGAATATAATAAGCAGCATAAAAACTACATTATATGCACGGACTCTAGAAGCGACATGGAAGCAATTCGTGGAAGAAAAGAAAACGACGACTTGGTCAACATTCTTATATCCTTAGTGGCCCAACTATCGGAAAAACACTACAATATCTTAATTATGTGGTCTTACAGGGAACGAGCAAGTAGATCAAGCTGCACGATTATCAGCTAACGCTTCTGAACCAGGTGTAACTCCACTACGTATCTCCTAGAAATTAAAACAACAGTAGAAAAGGCGGTACACCCGACGTTCCTAAATCGACGCGAACAAGTAGTACTTACGCGTCTAGGAGTTGGCCACTGTCGTCTAACATCTGGATATCTGTTATCTCCACCAGCTGACAGAAGACTTCAAGCCACCTGCGAAAACTGTAACATACTGCTAACTATTAAACATATATTACTAAAATTTTCGCTGTATAAACAACACAGAATAGAAAACAATTTATTCGATAGTCTATCAGATCCCCCCCCCCCCACCCCCGCAACGGAAAATTTAACGATTACATTAATAACATTCTTAAAACAAAACATTTATGTAAATAAATACATAACTCAGTCAAACAATCGTAAGGACTAATGATCGAAGCAATCGATGCCCAAGGAAAAAAAATTAACTGCTAATTAGGTGCTTTAATTACAATGGAATTTCCAAGAGATACATACAACTTTACACAAAAATTACAATTAACACATAATACCTAATTAACATTTTGTGTCACGCTAATTTAAAAGTTTCAGTTTAATATTATTTGGAAGTAAAACAGACACTTGTTCATTAAATTGGCTTCGCGCCATTGCGCTTTTTTCTAAACCCCAATTCATAATCAGGTATTAATTAAGTGCTAAATTCAAAATATATTGTTTTAGTCGTTTTGCACAGAAATGGCATGAATTGGGGTTAAGCCAACCTAACATTAAGTCAATCCCTTAGTTAAAATTGGACCGTGTTATGCAAAAAGCTACCAACCCACCGGGGTTTAGTTTTGAGATAATCAGGTAAATAGATATTATAACTTTTCAGTAAAATTTTGTTTGTTATTTATTTACTTTCAGGTGTGAGCTTTTCAGTTTTAATATTATTCTACGTGCACTTAAGCACGATAATCATTTCAAATCCAGAAGTCACATTTTTTCTGAAATTTTGTGGGTTGGTAGCATTCTGCATTATAGACATAGAGGGAAAAATACAAAATAAAATACCCGCGTTCTGAAGAAGTTCAGTTTTAATGTTTATTTTCAAAAAAAAAATAAATGACAAAATATTCTTACTCACTAAAATCTATGCATTACTCGGATTCTATTTCAAAGTCCAGCTGCTCAATATTGTGTCCGTCAATATCTTCAACGATATTAGGATCACCTACCAGGGTACTATAGAAATCTAACGCGTCATTGGGAATTAGGTGAAGCATTTCTCGCAGATTTTGAAGTTTAGCTTCAGCTATTGCCTTACCATTGGGCCACAGTTCAACTAATTCATTAAAATGGAATTGCAATTCCCAGCTGCCTTGCCACGCATAATCTTCCGTATATTTACAAATTCCTCTGGGCTATTAAAATCATTTTGTCTTATTTTCAATATGAACGGTTCCTCTTTTCCATTCTTATTGAGCGAATTTTTAACCAATTTATTTTTGCGCCACTAGTAGAAGTTTTTCGGTTTGTGACATTTTTTCAATTTTCGATGAACCAAAGAAGTCTGAAGGGTCCATTTTGTAACAACGAATGGTTTCTTCTTTCGGCATTGCTTCATTACGGATATATAATCGTCTGGAACATACATTCGTTGTTGATGCTTTAAGGCACACTCGATATCACTAAAGTCCGAATCATTCGGAAGGAAGCTATGGCCCGAATATAAAAACTTGATAGTAATACTTTCCAGTTGTGGAGTAGAGTGTAAAATGGACCGTAACATCAATGTAAGTTTTACATTCCTATTTTGTCCTCCACACGAGTCACACCATAGGGTTAAATGTTCAACATCAGAGGATACGCGGGTTTTATATGTTTCAATAAGCAAGACCCCACTTCCTGTGCTCCCCGTCCTGCTACACCTTCCACCCATACATAACAGTACCCTATATCTGTTTTTCCACTATGAACACCGGCGTTATATACCCAAAGTTGCCGTTTATAGAAGACTATGCTTGTAGGTATACGTGGAAGAGGAAGCGTTTTTTGGAGATCAAATGTTAAGCACTCGTATATTTTATGGTCTCTGGCTTGTTTAAAATCTTCTCTTCTAAGCTCTTGAGCTGTTTCTGCCAGTTTTAAATGCTTCAAATGGTTATCTTTAATTTCTTCTTTTTTCCGGATTAGTTTCATTGTTCTGCTGCATTTTAGGCTGTCACAGGTATTGCATGGGTCCTTTTGTAAAATCTTAAATCGCAAATTGAATTTAGTATAAAATACCTTTTTATAGGTAGACAGGCTCACTGGGTCTTGACATTCCCCGCAGTAGAGTTCGTACATTTTCTAAGTGTCATACCAGGTGGCAAAAGTTGGCTTCCGTCTTAGATCGGGAGTAATGTGAAATATATTTTGGAATGTTATCAATTTGCTTCATTATTTTATCTTCTCTTTCTACAGCTATCTTGTTTTTACCACCCTGTTTAAGTCCTCTTTGGTCAGTAAGGGGAGCACGGCCTTGAAATTTGTTCAGAGCCGTATTTACCCTGAATGTGGTAATGCCTAATGATTTTACATACATTTCCTGCATACTATGTTATTGTCTAGTTTATAAGTTCGGGTAAATTTTCTCTTGTCAGGGTTTCTTCCATAAGTCCTTTTTTTTTCTCGCTCTGACACACCTGCAGCGATAAAGTTAGTTTGTGAGTCATACGACTTGAGTGACCAAAATCGATCAAATTCCTTCTTGCGCCTCTCGGCAGTTACTGTTTCCTTACACATCATCTTACATTTACAGTCAAAATCCACAAATACTTTGCTATCAATTTTTTTGCCTTTATAGTCGTAATACGAGTTATTACTATTTTTGTGTAGTTTTTTGAGAGCTCGATTTTGGGTTCCAAACTTTCTTTTCTTCCTTTACGTGGTCTTCCCTTGTAACATGCTGGAACGACTCTGTTCTCATTGTTTTCTTCGCAATCTGCTACAATATGAGGGTTATCCGAATGATCACTGTCGCTACCTGCGTCGCTACCTACTTCAAAGTCGGGATCTACTACACTATCATCATCGTCCTCTGAAAACTCGTTTAATTCAGTTCCGCATTGTCTTTCTCAAGTTCCACCTCCATTTCCTTATTTTCAGAGATAATACTCGAGGATTGCTGATTATCTACTTCACTTTGGTTATCATTCGTTTCGTCAAGTGTATCTTCATGACTTTTAATTTCGTATTCAAGTTGAGGTTCTTCTCTCGCCACTAACATTTGTTCGGGCTGGGACTGGTTTCTTTCAGACACTTCTCGAGAAACATTACCTGTAACACGTAACGACATTGTAAAAGATGCAATATTATACAGGTACTCGCTATTGTTCACGAAAGTGTTGCATAAAATACCAGTGTACAATTTTGAACTCACACTACATAACATAAAAAATAATATTACAAAGCCATTTTACTTACTTGCAATGGAATCATTTTCTCTTAATGCGTTAATGATTTTTATTGTTCGGTTGCTAAACATTCTTAAGCACTCTAAAAACTATTTTCCAATTGCCGCGAACACGCCGCACAAGCAGGGTAACTGCGAAAACAAAACTAACACCAGAGACAAACGATTGCTTCTGCTAACATACATAAAACATAACCTATTGGCAGGTAGAAAGGTAAAATGCAGAAACCTACCAACCCACATGGTCGCCAGATGTATCCACAAATTAGATATGCAGAAACCTACCATGTGGAGTGGTAGCATTCTGTAAAATGTCTAGTGCTCAATAACCAGACTGTGGGTTAGTAGATTACCGCAGTATAGTTTGTATATACATATACTGGTGTGGTAGGTTTCTGAAAAATGTAGTATGACGAATAAAGATTGCAATGCGCAACCAATTCCAAAAATGGTAGGTGTGTGGGTTGGTAGCTTTCTGCATAACACGGCCCAATTATCACATATTGCTAATTAAGCTGGTAACATTTTGTGTATCCTTTTATACGAAACTCAAGTTAATGCGTAACACTTATTAGACTACCACTATTATGGGGCAACTATGTCTAAATAAAGAGAATATGATTAATTAAGGTCTAAATTTAGTGCTTCAGTAGTTTTGAAATGAATTGGGGTTACGATAATTTAACATTAAACTGAATCCCTTAGTTAAAGAATAATTATGCGCAAACATCTTATAGATAAAATGTACCCTATAATTAAGCGCAAATTAGGTGCTTTAATTACAACGAAATTTCTAAGAGATACATACACTAAGCACATACTTCGAAAAGTAACACATAATGCCTAATTAAGCTGGTAACATTTTGTCTCCTTTTATACGAAACACTTACTGGACTACCACTATAGCCTGTCCGGTAGAACTGAACGGGTATCGGATTAACAAGGAGGATTGTCAATATATGGTTCTATTGTGCTTGAAACCGCCTTAATGCTTTGCTGTCTCGTACTTATTGTACGTGACAAAGAAAGATGGATATATTATGAATAATGCCTCTATTTCTGCCGAACAAAAGCGTTTGCAACTTTCACACATAATGACAAGGCAATAAGAATCAGATGCAGGTAGAATAGAAATTCAATAGGTATAATAAAATGCCAGTGGTTCTCAACACTGCTTTAACATTACATTTAAAATTTATGGAAGAATGCAAGTTTTTATAATAAACATTTATAAAAGCCATTCATAATAATGAATATTCGATTAAGTATAGGTATTTCAATTTACATTTAGAAAGTTCATTGTATACCTAAGTATGGTAATGACGTTTTAGTGTACTCCAATTACAAAAGAATCCAAATAAATATGCAATACTGTAACAATAAGTAATTAATAATAGATTATTATACCATTTAGTAGGTACATATAGGTATAAATAAAACAGTTAACACTGAAGAAAGTGATGACGATGATCTTTTCCAAGATTTGGATGACTCAGGAAGTGATGAATCTGAAGCCGAATGACAATTATAATTTTTACATTTAATTATAAAAGTATATCTTTGTAATTTAATTAATATTTACTAACTATAATAAAAATGTATTTGTTATTGTTGTTATAAGTATAAGTGAAAGGTGTCAATTGAAATTACTTATAGGTAATTAGTAATCGATTATTATTTTTATTATACAAAAGTTGCATTTCTTCACAAATTATATAATGTTAAAGCAGTGTTGAGAACCACTGGCATTTTATTATACCTATTGAATTTCTATTCTACCTGCATCTGATTCTTATTGCCTTGTCATTATGTGTGAAAGTTGCAAACGCTTTTGTTCGGCAGAAATAGAGGCATTATTCATAATATATCCATCTTTCTTTGTCACGTACAATAAGTACGAGACAGCAAAGCATTAAGGCGGTTTCAAGCACAATAGAACCATATATTGACAATCCTCCTTGTTAATCCGATACCCGTTCAGTTCTACCGGACAGGCTTTATTATGGGCCAACTATGCCTAATTAAAGAGAATATGATTAACATGATTAAGTTTCAGTTTAATATTATTTTAAAGTAAAGTAGAAATAAACGCCCGAAAAACTAGTTCCTCACGATTGCGCATTTTTCTAGAACACAATCCATAATTAAATCTTAATTAGGTATTCATGTTAAAAATTTAGTGTTTCAGTAGTTTTGCACAAAAATAGAATGAATTGGGGCTACTACGACAATTTAACAGTAAACTGAATCCCTTAGTTACACAATAATTATGCGAAAACATTTTATGCACTAAGAGTAACATTTAATTAAGTGCCAATTATGTGCTTTAATTGCAATGAAATTTCTAAGCGATACATATGCTAATCACAAACTTCTAAATTATAAGAACTAAAATTAAGACATAATCCCTAATTGGGGTCCGGATTAAGCTGAACCCCTTAGTTCAAAAATAATGATAATGATAACATTTTGTGTCTCGTGATATACGAAATTTAAGTTACTGCGTAACACCACCACTATTATGGGGTAACTATGCCTAAATAAAGAGAATATGGTACTAATTATTTAAGATTACATAATACAAAACTTTAAGCTTCAATTTAATATTATTTGAAGTAAAATAGAAATAAATGCCCATGAAATCGGCTCCGAAGCATCTATGGTTAAAAAATTAGGTGCTTGTCCCATTTACCACAAAAATGGTTTCTTTGTTTACGTATTATGGAAATCTTCCGTTCTTGAATTAAGTGCTCTTACCAGTTAGATATCATTTGCAAGATAAAAATGTTTCTCACTTACGTATTGCTACAATCTCCCCTTTTTGAATTAAGCGCTCTTACCAGTTACAAACAGCAAAATATGGTTATCAACAAAAAGAGTACATATGGTTAAACAATTAGATTCCCCTCTCATTCGCCATTAAAATCATTTACTTGTTTACGTACTGCTGAAATATACAGTTACTAAAATACTAAAAAAATACTAAAATACTAAAAATTAGGTGCTTTTCCAGTTCGCCATTAAAATGATTTCTTTGTTTACGTATTACTGAAATATGCAGAAGTGCTTTTATTAGAAAAAGTTGAACTTGGCTGTTAAACTATGGTTAATAAATTAGGTGCTGTACCCATTGGCTGTTAAAATACGGTTTTTGTATACGTATTACTGAAATATCTACTTTTTTATTAAGTGTTCATATCATTTCAAAAAAGTTGGGCTTGTCATTAGCAAAGAGACCATAGCAATAGCATAGGAATAGTTTAAAAATTAGGTGCTTTTCCAGTTCGCAATTAAAATGATTTCTTTGTTTACGTATTACTGAAATATACAGAAGTGCTTTTATTAGAAAAAGTTGAACTTGGCTGTTAAACTATGGTTAATAAATTAGGTGCTGTACCCATTGGCTGTTAAAATACGGTTTTTGTATACGTATTACTGAAATATCTACTTTTTTATTAAGTGTTCATATCATTTCAAAAAAGTTGGGCTTGTCATTAGCAAAGAGACCATAGCAATAGCATAGGAATAGTTTAAAAACTAGGTGCTTTTCCAGTTCGCAATTAAAATGATTTCTTTGTTTACGTATTACTGAAATATACGGAAGTGCTTTTATTAGAAAAAGTTGAACTTGGCCGTTAAACTAAAGTTAAAAAATTAGGTGCTGTACCCATTTGCTGTTTTAAAATAAGGTTTTTGTATACGTATTACTTAATATCTATTTTTTTATTAAGTGTTCACACCATTTCAAAAAAGTTGGGTTTAGTTATTAACAAAGAAACCATAGCAATGAGTAGTCACAATAGTTTAAAAATTAGGCGCTTTTCCGGTTCGCCATTAAAATGATTTCTTTACGTAGTACTGAAATATCCAGTTTTTTAATTAAATGTTCTTACCATTTTGAAAAGGTTGGACATAATATCATTAGCAAAGAGATCATAGCAAAAGAGTAGTTTTAATAAACCAAACAAAGTAACCATTTAATTAGCCATGGAATAATAATGAGCAAAACTAAAAGTTTCTTAGAGAATTTGTTAGCATTTTTTTGTTGTAAATGACATTAACTAAAGTAATACGCACTTTATCTTAATTTACTAAATTATAAGTAATGTGAATTTAATAATTTTATTTCAAAAATATGCACCTTCTATCAACTAAATGAATTAACAAAACTAAGCGTTTTACTGTCATTAGCAGAGACCATAGTAATCAGTAATCAGAATAGTTTAAAAATTAGGTGCTTTTCCAGTTCGCAATTAAAATGATTTCTTTGTTTGCGTATTACTAAAATATACAGAAAAAGTTGAACTTGGCCGTTAAACTATGGTTAAAAAATTAGGTACTGTACCCATTTGCTGTTAAAATAGTTTTTGTATACGTATTACTGAAATATCTATTTTTTTATTAAGTGTTCATGCCATTTCAAAAAAGTTGGGCTTGGTTATTAGCAAATAGAACATAGCAATGAGTAGTCAGAATAGTTTAAAAACTAGGTACTTTTCCAGTTCGAAATTAAAATGATTTCATTGTTTACGTATTACTGAAATATACAGAAGTGCTTTTATTAGAAAAAGTTGAACTTGGCTGTTAAACTATGGTTAATAATTAGGGTTGTGCCCATTTGCTGTTAAAATAAGGTTTTTTTATTGCTGTACTATCCATTTTTTTAATTAAGTGTTCTTACCTTTTCAAAAAAGTTGGGCTTGGTCATTAGCAAAGAGACCATAGCAATGAGTAGTTAGAATAGTTTAAAAAATTAGGTGCTTTTCCAGTTCGCCATTAAAATGATTTCTTTGTTTAAGTATTACTAAAATATTCAGTGAAAGCTTTTATTAGAAAAAGTTGAAGTTGGCTGTTAAACTATGGTTAAAAAATTAGGTGGTGTGCCTATTTGCTGTTAAAATAAGATTTTTGTTTACGTGTTACTGAAATATCCAGTTTTTTTAATTAAATGTTCTTACCATTTTGAAAAGGTTGGGCTTAATATCATTAGCAAAGGGATCATAGCAAAAGAGTAGTTTTAATAAACCAAACAAAGTAACTATTTAATTAGCTATGGAATAATAATTAGCAAAACTAAAAGTTTCTTAGAGAATTTGTTAGCATTTTTTTGTTGTAATTGACATTAATTTAACTAATATGCACTTTATATTAATTTACTAAATTACAAGTAATGTGAATTTAATAATGTTATTTTAAAAATATGCACCTTATATTAACTGAACGAATTAACAAAACTAAGCGTTTTACTGTTGTAATAAGGTTCATTCGTTTATACTATTTTAATTATTTAAATAAATATGCATTTTATATACTGTAGTAATTTATTTAACACATAAAATTAATATTGGTAGAATTTTGATTTTGATAATTTCATAATTAATTGATGTAATAAATATCACCTTTTTCAAGTATATCAAGCCATTACTTCTATTTTAATAAATCGCAACATAAAACAATTTAATTTAATATTGTGAAGAATTTTACAGTATTTTGATTTTCTAAGTTGGCCAATTATTTCGTAATTTAATTTGATTAAATAAATATGCACTTATACACTTCACTGTCAAACCAACATATATAATCAGTACTATTTATTAAATGTGAGCAAACGTAAATTTTATCATATGAATTTCCAAATATGTAAATATTTGATACCAATTGATTTTGATATTAATTAGCAAAATTGAAGCCACTTTCTAATTATAAATATGACTTTATATATTTTATTACTTATTCATGTATATAACATACGTTAACCTATAAACTTACGGTCTATTTGAATTTAATAAGGTTTAATCAACCTTAAGCTCAAAATATGCACTACTAATTCATTTTAGTTGATTAATTAAATGAATAAATGGTAATTAAAAAATTAAGTACAGTTAAGTATATTCAGTTCCTCCAATTGTTTGATTATTTTGTATAGTATTTATAATTAATGACATACTTTAATTAAAAATATTTAATTAGCCTTAATTTTTTCATTAACTGTAATTAATTTTATACGTCATATACAATCTTTTGAATACATAAGCTTAAATGAAGTTAATAAAAAAATCACTACCAATTGCAAAAATTACTTCTAATTGTAATTAGTATAAATTAGTTCATTTTCTAAATAATAAGTAATGTGAATTTAATATATTTTATTTCAAAAATAACCACCTTTTATCCATTAAACCATGAAAAAAATTTGATTAAATGCTAAACGAATTAATAAAACTAAGCGTACTTTTGAAAATTCACTGTTGTAATAAGATTTATTCGTCAACATACTTTATTCAAAATTAACATTGGTTTATTAAATAGCCATGAATTTTGAAAATATAACCTTTCACCATTATTACACATAAAGTACTTTGCTTTTTTTTGAGTATTTAATGGTGCATTTTTTTAATATATTAATAGCAGGCTTATGTTTGCTTAAATATTTCTAAAAGATATTATTACTACCGAGGACGATAACTTTAGTGTTATTGAAACGTTTAGATTTGTATAAACATTAATACAAAAATTCACCATTAAATGCCCACAAAAAGCTAGGTATTTTCAATAAGTGGTGAATTTCGATTGATATTTTCATAATTAATTGAATTAAAAAATATGCACCTTGTTAAGTACTCCTATTTTCACAATGTAAAACAATTTAATTAAATATTGGGATGTACCTTACACTATTTTTTTTTTCTTAATTGGCCAATTAGTTTGTAATTTAAATTAACTAAATCAATATGCACTTATGAACGTCATTGTCAAACCAACATGTTTAAACATTACTAATTATTAAATGTGAGTAAACTAAAGCTTAATCATTTTGCGTTTCCAAATATGTAATTATTTGAAAGAAATTTACTTTAATAATAATTTGCAAAATTAAAGACAGTTTATATTTATAAATATGATATGCATCAATATTTCATTTTAATTAATTAATTAAGGGAATAAATAATAATTAAAAAATGAAGTGCAGGTAAGAAAATTCAATTCTCCTAATTATTTGATTATTTTACACATAGTAACTATAATTAATGAAATAATATGCACTTCAATTAAAACTATTTAATTAGCCTTAATTTTTTCATTATCTGTAATTAATTTTATACGTAATGTACAATCTTTTCAATACATAAGCTTAAAACTGTACAATTAAATGAAATTAATAAAAAAATCGCTACCAATTGCAGAAGTTACTTCTAATTGTAATTAGCATAAATTAGTTAATTTGCTAAATAATGAGTAATGTGAATTTAATATATTTTATTTCAAAAATACCCACCTTTTATCCACTAAACCATGAAAAAATTTGATTAAATGCTAAACGAATTAATAAAACTAAGCGTACTTTTGAAAATTCACTGTTGTAATAAGATTTATTCGTTAACATACTTTATTCAAAATTAACATTGGTTTATTAAATAGCCATGAATTTTGAAAATATAACCTTTCACCATTATTACACATAAAGTACTTTGCTTTTTTTTGAGTATTTAATGGTGCATTTTTTAATATATTAATAGCAGGCTTATGTTTGCTTAAATATTTCTAAAAGATATTATTACTACCGAGGACGATAACTTTAGTGTTATTGAAACGTTTAGATTTGTATAAACATTAATACAAAAATTCACCATTAAATGCCCACAAAAAGCTAGGTATTTTCAATAAGTGGTGAATTTCGATTGATATTTTCATAATTAATTGAATTAAAAAATATGCACCTTGTTAAGTACTCCTATTTTCACAATGTAAAACAATTTAATTAAATATTGGGATGTACTTTACACTTTTTTTTTTTCTTAATTGGCCAATTAGTTTGTAATTTAAATTAACTAAATCAATATGCACTTATGAACGTCATTGTCAAACCAACATGTTTAAACATTACTAATTATTAAATGTGAGTAAACTAAAGCTTAATCATTTTGCGTTTCCAAATATGTAATTATTTGAAAGAAATTTACTTTAATAATAATTTGCAAAATTAAAGACAGTTTATAATTATAAATATGATATGCACTACTATTTCATTTTAATTAATTAATTAAATGAATAAATAGTAATTAAAAAATTTAGTGCAGTTAAGTAAATTCAATTCTCCTAATTATTTGATTACACACATAGTAACTATAATTAATGAAATAAATATGCACTTCAATTAGAAATATTTAATTAGTATTTATTCAATCTTTGATTGTAATTAATTTTGTAAGCAATATGCATAATTAAACTAAGTTAATAAAAAAATTCACTGCTAATTGCTAAAATTATATCTAATTGTAAATAGTAATTAGTTTGAATTGAAACACTAATTAAGCGGAAAAAGTACACAGAAAGTATGTAATTATTTAAGTATAATGATTTAAACTGTTTTGAGCCAACAAATGTTTCATCATCCCTACACAATTACAAAGTTGCAGTAATTAATTATTGAATGTGTCTTTAAGTTTATCGAGTTGTAAGTAATATGGTTTTAGACACGCACTCTAAATACACATTCAGTTGTCTGAGCCTATTCCTTACTAAAATATAGAATACATAATTGTAACTAAATAAACGTTTCAGCAGAAATTCGTGTAAAGCGCACGAGCCTAATTCGGAAAATAATTAATGACGCTTAAGACAGAATCCCTAAACATGTGGCAATTGTGTATTATTAATGAATACGAATTGAATATGGAAAACCAAAACAGCTGTGACAGTAGCTTATGTTAGTCATTAATTTTCGAACAAACTTTGATCTCTCTCTACCTACTTCTATTATTTCACACGAATTATCAAAATATGGAATTTCGATTAAAAGTAACCTTATTTTTGTACGTCACATCATCATTTGAACTAATTAAGTTTCGACCTAATTTTATTTTTGCAAAAGGTTAAGCGTTAATAATTAAATGGGGCACATATTTTTTTACGCACATAAAAAATAACACTCCATATAAGGTTAACCTGAATACATATTTACTTTCTCTTTTTACTTAAATTTATTGTAACTTCTTCATTATTTATGGCAATTACAATTTAAAATCAATCAGCGAATTGAATAATAAAATTTATGTCCGTCTTGTTTTAGTGCACAATGATTGTAATCTTACGGCAGCTTTACGCGCATCTTGAATTTAATGATAATTAAATTTTTAGTATAGTACTGCAAAATAATCCAATCACTTTTTATATTGCGCACTAAAAATTTAGGGGTAATTTATGATTTGCGTAAAAGTGAAATTGACTTTCACTGTGGACATCTCAGTATTGAGCTTCTGAAAACTAGACCACCCTGTATCATTGAAATACACGATAATTATCTGTACTTACGTCATTAAATTATGTAAATTTATGATTTAAAATTCCAACCGGAAGAAGATGACACAAAAATGAAAAATGTAACAAAGATAATTTACTTAATGGATTAATTCGTTCTTTTTAATGGGTAGTTCTTGAGACAAAAAATAGACCTTAATGAAATTCCTTGCGTTCCTTTACCCTCCATGTGCTGTACATATGGTTAATTTCTTTCATATCGCAATCATATGAGGACTATATTTGATTGAAAGGTATTTTCCACTTTAACAAAATAATTTTTAAATACCTATTAACGCCCACGACATACCGTTTTTACGATCTCAAATTAACGATTCAGTCATAAGAATTTATGCAAAAGGTTTGAATACAATTTTTAACTGAAATGAGTAATTTACGCTTTCCGCGTAATTTGCACTTTCTCGTACTGACACTTTTAAAAAAGTTCAGACTACAATAATCTCATGAGGAAGAACATCATGTAGTTCAACGCAGACATCTATGACTGAAGAATTCCGAAACTGGTTCCCAGACTTAGCAGGTGTTTGACTGATGACTAAGACAAGAAAAATAAAGTTAAGTACATGTAATTAATTTTTAGTTTAGCTTCTTTTGTATACACATTTGTGTTAGATTCACAGACACGCTCATTGATAATGTGAATTGAATAATTAATTAAAATAGGTATCTATTTAAATAATTAAAGAACTTCCAAACAAATGAAATTCGTTACATTCACAACTAAAGAATAATCACGACGAGAATTGGACGGAATACAATCCAATAAAAGACTGAAATATGGACAAGTCAGCTGCAATTGCTGCTGAAACTGTAAATTTGGTAAATTTAAATTTGTTACTCATAAACGCTAAGTATTATTATTTATCGCAAGAAACATTTAAACAATCACAACCAAGCATGTCTAATAGAATATCAACATTATTAAGTATTTAACAAAAATCTCCCACAATTCAGAAATTTCGTGATATTTACAGATTTACATATTTTATGCATTTTAATTTCACATATTTTAAGCACTTTAAATATTTCAAGCTTCTTAATATCCGCTAATTTAATCATGAAATTCAAAAATTTCAGGGAGTTCGAATATTCCAAACGTTTGTATGAATTTCATGAAATTCAAGAGATTAAATATTAGGTACCTACTGTAACACGTCTAAAACGTTTAAAATGATTAAAGCATAACAGTCGTGAAGACAACAGTTGCAATTGCCGCTAAACCATAAATTTTGCAAATAATTACCTAAAATTTACTTTTGTTCACCCATAGAAGTAAAGTTTCAATTTCAGATATTTGAAGCAGTTCAACAATTTCAAACTTTAAGAGAACCATAATTAAAATACTTACCTTTTGGGTATGTAATCGCACTATTTTTATGAATGTAAACATTTCAATAACAGTTACAGTTATCGTTTTAACTAAATGATATTTAATTTTTAAAAAAATTACTAAATAGTAAATATATTAAGTGTATTTCTTAAACTCTTTTTTAAACCATTATCATTTAATGAATCCGATAACTGTAATTGTTATCAATACGTTTACATATGTAAAAAATATCTTAAAAATCCATGATTACACACCCAAAAAATTAATTATTTTAATTATGGGTGATAATCACGAATGTTTAAATTTTCCGCTAATTTAATCATGAAATTCAAAAATTTCAGGCATTTCGAACATTCCAAGTATGAGTTTCATGAAATTCAAAAGATTAAATATTTCGACATCTACTTTAAAACGTCTAAAGCGTTTGAAATGATTAAAGCATAACAGTCGTGAAGACAACAGTTGCAATTGCCGCTAAATCATACATTTTTCAAATAATTACCTAAAATTTACTTTTGTTTACCCATAGAAGTAAAGTTTCAATTTCAGATATTTCAAGCAGTTCAACAATTTCACATTTTAAGACAACACCATAATTAAAATACTTCTCTTTCGGGTATGTAATCGCACTATTTTTGTAAATGTTAACGTTTCAATCACAATTACAGTTATCGTTTTCATTAAATGATATTTAATGATTGAAGTATAACAGTCGTGAATACAGCAGTTGCAATTGGCGCTAAACCATAAATTTTGCAAATAATAACCTAAAACTTACTTTTGTTTACCCATAGAAGTAAAGTTTCAATTTCAGATATTTGAAGCAGTTCAACAATTTCAAACTTTAAGACAACCATAATTAAAATACTTACCTTTTGGGTATGTAATCGCACTATTTTTATAAATGCAAACATTTCAATAAAGTTAACAGTTATCGTTTTCATTAAATGATATTTATTTTTTAAAAAGATTACTAAATAATAAATATATTAAGTGTATTTATTTAACTATTTTTTAAACCATCATCATTTAATGAAACCGATAACTGTACTTGTTATCAATACATTAAATATGTAAAAAAGTCTATAAAATTCCAAGATTACACACCCAATAGATTAATTAATTAATTATTTTAAATATGGGTGATAATCGCGAATGTTTAAATTTTCCGCTAATTTAATCATGAAATTCAAAAATTTCAGGCTTTCGAACATTCCAAACGTTTCTATGAGTTTCATGAAATTCAAAAGATTAAATACTTAGACATCTACTTTAAAACATCTAAAGCGTTTGAAATGATTAAAGCATAACAGTCGTGAAGACAGCAGTGATAAAAGTCTTAAAAATCCAAGATTACACACCCAAAAAATTAATTTATTATTTATTTTAATTATGGATGATAATCGCGAAAGTTTGTATTTTCCGCTAATTTAATCATGAAATTCAAAAATTTCAAGTATTTCGAATATTCCAAACGTTTGTATGAGTTTCATGAAATTCTAAAGATTAAATATTTAGACACCTACTTTTGTTTACCCATAGAAGTAAAGTTTCAATTTCAGATATTTCAAGCAGTTCAACAATTTTTAACTTTAAGACAACCATAATTAAAATACTTACCTTTTGGGTATGTCATCGCACTATTTTTATAAATTTAAACGTTTCAATAACAGTTACAGTTATCGTTTTCATTAAATGATATTTATTTATTAAAAAATTACTAAATAATAAATATATCAAGTGTACTTATTTAATTTTTTTTTAAACCATTATCATTTATTGAAACCGATAACTATAATTGTTATCAATACATTTAAATATGTAAAAAAAGTCTTGAAAAATCCTAGATTACATACCCAAAAGATTAATTAATTAATTATTTTAATTATGGGTGATAATCGCGAAAGTTTGCATTTTCCGCTAATTTAACCACAAAATTAAAAAATTTCAGGCATTTCGAATATTCCAAACATTTGTATGAGTTTCATGAAAGTCTAAAGATTAAATATTTAGACACCTACTTTTGTTTACCCATAGAAGTAAAGTTTCAATTTAAGATGTTTCAAGCTCTCAAGCACTCATACTCATTTTATCTTGAAATTAAAACATTTCAATTCCTTTGAAAGCCTTCAAGAATTAAAAAAATTCAAGAATTTTAAGATTTGAAATACGTCATATAACTTAATCATTTAAAAGTTTGAAGTGTCTTTGAAGCATCAAAATATTTAAAAAGTTCCAAAGACGTATTTCTAAAATTTAATGAATTTGAAACATTTGTGAGTTTCCAAATCATACCTTTTGAACGCTGTTAAACAAATTATACATTTCAGGAATTGTAGATGTTTCACAATTTTGCACCATTACCTTTCATATTACAGACATTTCATAAAATTTAGAACGTTACACATTTTGCGCCTTTCAAGGTTTAAAACATTTGAATAGGTGAAGAATTTGAGTCATTTCAGGTACAATCGAATATTCGAAACGTTTGTAAAACGTATTCAATTTTATGAAACCTACTACAAGTATTTCGAAATTTAAAACACTTACAGAGATTGAAATGTTTAGAACATTACTATTGTGAAGACAATAGCTGCAAGTGATGTTAAAACTATAAATTTTGCAAAATAATTTAAACATTAAAAAAAATTAACTAAGTTAAATTTGTAAAAAAAAAAAGGTTTATAAATCCACTATTACATACCCCAAATTATGAATTATGAGTAATAATCGTAACATCCACCCATTTCATCTTGAAATTGAAAAATTTAAATCATTTCAAAATTTGAAATACATTCGAAGTCTGCCAAACACTTCATGAAATTAAAAAATTTCAAGGTTTTTAAGATTGGAAATACCCTATTTTAAAGTTTGACGTTTTTGAAGCATAAAAAGGTTTAAAGAATTACGACGAACTTCTAAAATTAAAAAAGTTTGAAAAATTAATGAGTTTTCAAAAATTTTACATTTTGAACTCTCCCAAAATTTTAAACAAATGTATCATTTCAGAAATTAGAAGTTTCACAATTTCATACTTTTTATATTTCACATTTCAGACATTTCATAAAGTTTGGAATAATATACATTTCAAGGTTTACAAGATTTGAATAGATAAACAATTCCAAAATTTCGAATATTCTAAACGATTCTAAAATTTATTCAATTTAATGAAATCCAAAACCTTGAATATTTAGATACCCTATTCAAGTATTTCAAAATTTGAAATGCTTACAATAATGAAGACGGCAGCGGCAATTATCGTTAAAACTATAATTTCCTAAAATTCACTTTTGTTGAAATAGTAAAAATACGCAAGCACTCCAAAATCTAAAACACATTTACATAGTTTGTGCATTTGAATTGCAGATATTTCACGTACTAAAAATGTTTCAAACTTCGTAACACCCATAATTAAAATACTCGACTTTTGGGTATGCAATCATACCCATTACAAATTTAAACATTAAAAAAAATTAATTAAGATGTCAAAGAAATATATTTAATATATTTATGAATTTTTTAAGAAGTTAATATCATTTACTGAATACGATAACTGTAATTGTTACTGAAACGTTTAAATTTGTAAAAAAAAGTTTAAAAAAATCAATGACTACATTCCCAAAAAAGAAGTATTTTATTTTTTAAAATTACTGCATTTTCAAAAATTTTACGTTTTTACCCTCCCATTATTTTAAACAAATTGGACATTTCAAACGTTTGTAGCATTTCGGGAATTGTAAAAGTTTCACAATTTTATACTTTTTACCTTTCCAATTTCAGACGTTTCATAAAATTTGGAACGGTACACATTTCAATGTTTCATAGATTTAAATAGATTAAGAATTCCAGCAATTTCAGGAACTTGGAATATTCCAAACGGTTGTAAAATTTATTCAATTTCACGAAATTCCAAAGTTGAAAAATCTAGATACCTACTTCAAACACTTCAAATTTTAAAACATTTAAAGCGTTTGAAATGTTTAAAGCATTACAATCGGGAAAACGGCAGCAGCAATTGCGGTTAAACCTATAAACATAAGACATTTCATAAAAATTGAAAATTTAAGGACTACACAATTTCAAACTTCGTAACATCCATAATTAAAATACTTATATTTTGGGTAAGTAATTGTGTATTTTTACAAGTTTAAACATTAAAAAAAAATTAATGAAGATATCAAATAAATAATTTTTTTAGAAAACTAATATCATTTACTGAAGACGATAACTGTAATTGTTACCGAAACGTTTAAAACATTTATAATTTCATCAAGTGTCTGGAAAGCTTAAAAAATATTTCGTAAATTTATTTTGACATATTAAATAATTCTTAAAGATATTAACATTTATTGAGGACGATAAATAAATTATCGAAACGTTTGAATTTATATAAAGAAAAATAAAAAATACACGATTTAATACCTCAAAAATAAGTATTTTGATTTGAAAGTTTGAAGTCTGAAGCATCAAAATGATTAAAGAATTTCTAAAATTTGAAAAATTTTGAAGCATCAAAATGTTGAAAGAATTTCTAAAATTTGAAAAATGTTAAACATTAAAATTTTACATTCTGAACCCCCCGGTTTACATAAATTAGATATTTCAAACGTTTGTAGCATTTCAGGAATTGTAAATGTTTCGTAACTGTATACTTTATTTACCTTTCACATTTCAGAAATTTCATAAAATTTGGAGCGTTACACCTTTTGCATATTTCAGGGTTTAAAACATTTGAATAGATTAAGAATTCCAGCACCTCAAATATTCCAAACGATTGCTAAATTTCAAAATTTAGATACCTACTTCAAGCATTACAAAATTTAAGATGTTTACAGCCTTTGAAATGTTTAAAGCATTATAATTGTGAAGACCGCAGCTGCGATTGTTGTTAAAACTATAAGTTTTGCAAATAATTACCCTACATTTACTTGTGTGTACCCTTAAAAGTTAAGTATTTTGAATTATAAATAGCAACAGTGAAAGCTTTCGTTTTGATACATCGCTTTTATCACACATTTCTAGAATGTTCAAATTGTGATGCAATTTAAAACATTTGAAAAAAAATTTCAGGAACTTTAAATATTTCAAACTTCGTAACATCCATAATTAAAATACTTATCTTTTGACAGAAGACTGAAGACGATAACTATAATTATCATCAAAACGATTAAATTTGCAAATTATACCCAAAACCTTCCAGACACTTCATGAAATTAAAAAATTTCAAGAGTCTTAGATTTGAAATACGTCACATATCTTAATCATTTGAAAATTTGAAGTATTTGAAGCATTGAAATATTTATAGAATTACGACTCATTTCTAAACATTTCTAAAAGGGTAATGCACCGATCGGTGACTTCCCTCTCCGGAAACCATATTGATTGTCAAATAGTTCGTCTTACCTCCGCTTCAAGTCGCGTTTTGGCCTTCCCCAAAGTCGAGTAGGATGATAGGTCGATACGCTCCGGCGGTATTTGGTATTAGTATGAGCCTACTTCTTTTCCACAACGTCGAATACCTGCCCAATCTTAGCATTTTATTGGGAACTTTTTCACAACCCCGGGAATGCCATTTGACCCGGGCGCTTTTTTGTCGGTATCGACTTAGCAGCTACTCTGTCTTCCGCATCCATAAATTCTCTGAGGGTATAATTTGACTCCGTAGCATACGTCGCCTCTCCTCTCCTCAACGGTTGATGAGTGGGAAAGAGAGTACGTATAGTTTCAACAAAGACGTTATCTGTCCAACCAACAGGGTTAGTACGCTTTACGATTTTCTTAGTCACGATCCTTCTTCCAAACATCGTGGTCCAAGTGGTTGCAGAACTTCCTCGAGACTTCCTTCTTGCTGTTCTCAATCATTTTGAGGACAGTTTTTCTCGTCGCGTCGCATACGCTATGTTAATAATGTTGGTTTCCAGTCTAGGCTCCTCCAGCCTTACCTTCAGCTCTAGTAAGTCTAACTTACTTGTATTCCAAGATGCGGTGTTTGTGGACCCTCAATACCACAATAGGTTTCTAATAGGATCTACCACCATCGTCACGTCAATAATGGAGTGCGACGCACCTCTTTCTAAGGTTGGTGTCTCCCCCTCATTGGCACAGACCAGGTCCAGTGATTCGGCCCATTCCATTATGACCGTCCCTCGCCTGTTGATCGATCTTATCGGCGTTTATGTCGCCCGCAATTACCGTTCTCTCTGATTGACTCCTAGATCGTGTCGAGTCGAACCTCGAGCTTAAGCCCCGACTCGTTCGTGCAAGGTATACCGCATAAAAGTCTATTCCCCGCACTGATACCCACACGAAATTATTGCCCTGTCTCACTCTGTCCACTATCACCCTGTCTGTAACTACCAAAACCGCCGCTTTTTCGGAAAGGTCTTTATACATTTGCCCTCCGCCACTCGCACCGACTTTCGGTAAGACCACCGATTGCAGCGCTGCTCTCTTACCACTTTAACGACGAGGTCTACCGCTGGCCTATTATTGTTAATGTGTAGAACCTTGACCATCGGGATTCTCAAAATGGTCTATCGTTGCCTGTGCGCCCATACAATGGATCGGATCTGCTGCTTGGGAATCAGTCACCGGAGTTGGGTTTGGACTTGTAAGTCGTGCTCTAGTTCCCTGGATGTTCTCGTACTCGTAAAAGCCCTGTGCCCTATTCCTTGTCCTGGTTGCACACTCTCGCACCTTACATGTGGTTTCAAACTTACACTCCATGCCCTAATGCCCGAGTTTGCAGTAGTTGTAACACAGATTACTTTCAGTTTTCAAAAATGTTACATTTTGAACGTTTTAAACAAATTAGACGTTTCGAACGTCTGTAGCATTTCAGGAATTGTAAAGTTTCACAATTTTATACTTTTTACCTTTCTCATTTCAAATTTGGAACGTGTTTTGCACATTTCAGGGTTTAAAACATTCGACTAGATCTAGAATTCCAGAAATTTCATGTACTTCAATATTCCGAACGTTTGTAAAATTTGTTCGATTTCCTGAAATTTAAAAGTTTACAAATTTTTTACCTTTTCATTTTCAAGTTTAAAACGTTTGAAACGTTTAAGTAGTGATGAGGGCAAATGCAATTGCTGTCAAAACCAAGCATTTCTAGAATGTCCAAATTGCAATGTATTTGAAAACCCTTTCACTTTTCAGACATTTCATGAAATTAGAAAATGTTAAGCACTTTAAGTTTAAAACAAATTTACATAGTTTATGAATGTCAGTTTCAGGTATTTCAAGCATTTTAAATATTTGAAACTAATATATCTATAATAAAAATAATTATCTTTTGGGTATGTAATAGTGTATTTATACAAATTTAAACGTTTCGATATCAATTACAGTCATCGTCTTCAGTATATATTAGTTTTTTTTTAAAATTGATAAATAAATGTATTAAATATTTTTATTTGGCAGCTTAGTTAAAATCTTAAAGAAGCTATTATCATTTACTGAAGATAACTGTTACTGCTATCGAAACGTTTAAATTACTAAAAATACACGGTTACATACCCAAAAGATAAGTATTTTAATTATGAGTGATAATCGTGAAAGTTTTCATTATTTCGTAACATCCACCCATTTCATCTTGAAATTCAAAAATTTAAATCATTTCAAGTATTTTAACATTTGAAATACGTCACATATTTGAATCATTTAAAAGTTGGAAGCCTTTCAAGCATCAAGATGTTTGAATAATTACAACGACGTATTTCTAAAATGACAAAAATTTTAAATTTTTTAAAGTTTTCAAAATTTTTGCGTTTGGGCCCTCTCAAAATGTTTAACAAATTAGAACATTTTGACGCACATGTAGCATTTCAGGCATTGTAAAAGTTTCACAACTTTATACTTTTTACCTTGCCATGTTTCATAAAACGTTTTGCGGATTTCACGGTTTCGAACATTTGAATAGATTAAGAATTTTAGTAATTTCCGGAACTTCGAATATTACAAACGTTTGTTAAATTCATTCAATTTTATGAAATTCCAAAGCTTAGAAATCTACTGCAAGTATTTCAAAATTTGAAACGTTTGAAATGTTTAAAGCATTACAATCGGGAAGGCGGGAAATGCAATTGCTATTAAAACTATACGTTTATTGTAGTTATAAATATAAATTGTGAAAGCTTTCGTTTTCATATATCTTAAGATATTTGGTACATTTTAAAACCCTCTCGCATTTCAGACAATTCATGAAATTTGAAAATTGTAACTTCATCAAGTTCTGAAAGGCTTTCAGATATTTTATGAAATGGGAAAATTTGAAGCATTTCAAATTGAAAACACATTTATATAGTTGATATTTTGAGAACTTCAAATTTTTTTCAATTTTTTTAGTCATTTTACACATCTCACATATTGGCTCACCTTTCAAACAGTCCAAGAATTTCAAAGAGGTGAGACATCTATCCCGAACCATTAAAAAATAGGGTTGTTCTAAGCGTTTCCAGCATTACTCACATTTCATATAATTGATTACTTCAAATTTTTGAATTACGAACTTCCAACAATGCAAAAAAAATATATTTTCCAAGCGTTTCTGGCACATTTCATATATTGGACACGTTTTAAACATATTAAGCATTTCAGACATTTCAATGTTTGAAGCATTATTACCCACATAAAACATTGTAAAACGATTGAAAAACTTTACAATCGTTTTCGGCATTTTATGCATTTAAAGGCATCCAGCATTTCAAACTTTTCAATGTTTTTGAAGCATATATTACGCGTGCAAATTTCAAATCTTCCAAACATTTAAAACATTTTATGTAGTCTTTCTAAGCGTTAATGACATTTTTAAATATTTTAGTCTTTTCAAGCGTTTCTAGCATTTGTAAACATTTCAGTCTTTCCAAGCAGTTCTGGCATTTTTCACATTTCATATATTGGACACGAGAGTACAATGAGCCCAGAAATCCAAAGTCGAGCCACGCCCACTTTCACCACGTGATCTGTTATAGATATTCTAGTCTCTAACGTCAATTCTATACCATATATATTCAATCATCTATGTTCCGTCATATTTCTTCTACTCTCTCTCTCTCTCTCTCTCTTGGGGCAAATAAACAAGTTGAATTTCATTTCCATACGTTAAAGGTTACTTCTATAAATAAAAATGTAATTAGGGTTGGTAATTGCACGTTCACCTTATATAATCCGTAGCTATTTTTATAAACTCAATCTAGTTACGGAATTTTTTTGTTACACAATGAATGTAAACATCATAATTGTATTTTCAAGGTCCGTTTACCTTTTATGTAATTACCTAATTAGTGGGTTACTCTAAACACATTAGAGGTTTTTGGGCATTGAATAGTGAAATGGTGTTATTGTGGTTACATGACTAGGGAAATCCGGAAAATAATTACTTTATATTAATGATTGGGGGCAAACCATTAAATACTTTTTATTGTCCATCTATAAACAAAACCAGAAAAGTGGCTGTGAAATGCAGTTATACAAGCTCGTGTCAACCTATCAAGGAGTCCTTTCAATACGAGTATCAACAGCAACACTGGTATGTGATGGTTTTGGTTTTAACCCCTACCCCTAATTTTATTTACTTTATTTAATCACATACAGAATTTTAATGTTATGTTATAACTACAGATATGAATTATCTCTTCTTTTAAAAACGTTAAGGATTTAGACAGGGGTAGAATACAAGACATTCATTATGTACATCATAACAACAACGGTGAGAGGGTGAACTGGAGAAATTTAAATGTGTGCTATCCGAGTGTTACCACAAGTCTAAGGACCATCGTGTACAACAATTTAACGATCGCTTGCATTCTTAAGGGGAATAGGCAAAACAACAACCTCAATATTCACTTAGAAAATCAATTTTATAATTACTATGTTATGCAATGATGAGATTGGTTTAATAAATAAAATCATTTTTGTTCTGTGGTACATGAAATTGATTTTATTGATATTGATTTGATCGAGATTGATTCGATCGAGATTGATTTGATCGAGATTGATTTGGTCGAGAATGATTTGATTGAAATTGACTTGATTGGGATTGATTTGATTGGTTGATTAATTGATTTGATTGATTGACTTGATTGATTTGATTGAATAGAAGAACCTGGATACAGTAAGAATATGCATGCCTGATGTTGATGTAAAAACAGTTTCTACGAACAACCAAGGGTTCTGAATCGCTATGCGGGCACAATACTATTTCAAATTCCTCGCCGTAACAGTTAAATTTACTTTTAAAATATACTACTACTAGATGGAGCGACGATCAACCACGATAAAAATGTGCCACTAGATCACAAACAAACAAACAAAACCAACCAATTAGAATGTAGAGCCTTAAGCCGCCAATTAATAGCCACCAAAACAAAAATGGCCGACAAGCTACGCCCACAAAATGGCCGCCAAAACAAAAATGGCCGCTATCAATCAAAAACAAGGGACGTAGCCTATCCTCTGGCTATCCAATCACAACGCACGGCCTGGGGCAATATGCGCGCGCATGACCAATAATTTGAAAGGGCGACTGCGGTTGCCTACCCTCCAGAAGCTGGACTGCCAAAAAGGATCGTAATACTGTCAAAAGGACCCTAATTACGGGAGAAAGGCAACCAAAGGACTATAAATACGTCATCGAGGGGTTGAAAATGGCACCCCACCAAAAAAGGGCGGGGCCACGTTGTGAAAGTGGGCGCGGCTAGACTTTGGACTGCATCGGAGCTTGCTTACGAGTTTAAAACATTGCAAAGTTTAATATTCTTCTTTTAATAGTTTATAACTGTGTCTGGAATTTTCCACATGGTATAATTTGTAACAAAAGCGTGCATATAGACGGTCCCTGAAAAAATGTAACCTTAATATTTGATCGTTGTACATATTGACTCATCTTACAAAAAACATTAATGTCAAAGCTAGATTAGTTTAATCTAATTCAGCATTTCAAATTACGATAATGTACTTAATGTGTAATTAACCGCAAAGTTGGTGTTTTTTGTTATTTAAAGCCGAAAAAGAGATTATCGCAATGTTTACGTAAATATGTTATAAAATGTTAATTAAAATTATTATTTGTTAAGATAACTTGATATTTTTAGAATTTATTATTAATTATCAAATATTTGCGATTTTTTTTGTTAATCGATACATTTATATTTACAAGCAAAATTTGCTCTCAGGCATAATTAGAATTAGGCGCCGATGAGGTCAATTAGGCCGACATCGTGTTTATTAATCTAAAATTAATAATACTTGATTGTAGTTATCAGGCAGATAAATTTGGAATTGTTATGGACATGTTACCACACAAATTGAAGATTATTGGCTCACACAGTGTGCAGAGCTAGTACTTCTAATTTTAATTTTTAAGTAATTACATACATGAAAGTAGTTTTACAGTATGTATTTTCATTAATTATAATTAATTTTTAATCGATATTTCTAATTGGGAATAACGTTTATGCAATTTCTTATTGGTAAAAGCTTACAAACGGAAGAATGACCTAATTCCAATCCTTCAAAGCTACTTAAATTGGTAATTAAATTTTTACCACTGCCAAAGCTATTAAAGGGCCAAAAAGTAGAAAATCGGAAATTGAAATAAGGGTAGTAGTTCAGGTTAGTCAGTAGTTCTACAAATGGAGAAGTTACGTTTGCGATGTAATAAATTATAAATGCCAGTATGACCATAAACGTAAATAAATTGACGTGTTTGAAAATAGTACTAATTACTTAAGTAATTAATATTAATACAACAGTATTTATTTAGAATTTTTGAGTGACCCTATCCAAATAAACAAAAAAATGCGGTCAGAATACTAGATAGTGACTATACTTAGAAGCTTTCCAAAAATATATTATATTTATGATTTCCTCGTAAGTGTTCGGTGCAAATTAAGCATGTTGAGAACGTGATAGATAAGTTATCACACTACCGGATTCCTTGCGGTTAGTCAAAGCATTATGGCCTAAAGAAAACCACTCAAACACTATGACTAATAGACATTGTCTATAACTATTACAAATAATTTAGACTTCCAAAATTTGGTTTTTCCAAAATTTTCCAATGTAAATGCCCAATACAGTTAACATCAAAATAGTTTCCGCTTTGTTATTTAACCTTAACCAGTTTTTCGAGAGGGCTGGGTGAAAATATCGATTAATCGAGTTTACTCGCTTAATCGACCATTTGATTAATTGATTATAAGGTTAATCGATTATCTGATTCTCGATTAGTAAAAAAATAAATTCCTTTCAGTAATCGATTATTGATTGTTCAAACACCCCGATTCCACATTACACCTTGTGCGCATACTGTACTATTTTATACATTATATTCCACATAGGCTGACGTTAACTAACTATCGTTTGATTAACCCATGATATGACTAATCAATTATTTCATTAATCGATTATTTTCCTGATCGATCATCGATTGTTCAATCTTATAATCACAACCCCAACTCGCTAGTTCGTCAGAAAATGCAATTCGTATTTAAAAGATAAGTAGTACACGAAAAGTTTAAAAGGTTTATAGAAGTGTAAAATTTTGTATCACCGAAGGGGGCCTTTATATTAGATAGAATTCAAGAAAAATAAGGGAAACCATAAATTGAACAATCGGCGTGTTGTTGAAATCACCGCGATAGTTAGTAAGGCGGACTGATGGCAGCGAATCGACTACGGCAAATGACCTTCATAATTTTTCCCATTTTACTAGACATTTCAATACGCGTTCTTGTTACACTACATTTGTTTATACAGCAGTAAATTCATTTTGGTGCCAATTGATGACGTCGCACTCAGCCTGCTATGTACTAAGTGCGTAATACATGTGATAATATTTAAAAAACAAAACTAAACGCATATAGATGTTAAGTGAAGTTAGTGTGCACCTTATTAACTGAAATGAACCAAATGTGCAGGTTTAGCGAGACGAGGAAACAACTGACCAAGTCGCGATTAACTTAAGATTAGTTAAGATATCGCAAACCCTAATTACTATACAATGAAACGAAGCCAATTTGCTGGTCGAGAGACGCGAGGCTTGCAATAGTGGTACATATCAAAACAGGGCTGTGTGAAGCTGGCCCCCAAAATTGCATATTTCGCAATTAATTAATCGCATTCGATTGACCACAAATTACTACCAACAACTTTGATTGACCACACTCTATTGCAAATTTATCGCAAAAATAAGATTGGGGGGAGGGGGGTAACTTTACACTTACCCCCCGAAATCGAAAATCGCCAATTTTTATTACTCTATTTGATTGACCATCGTTTAACCATGATTGGACCATGAGTTCGATTTGTTTGACCACCCTTCAAAAAAAAAAAAAACTATAACATACTTTTATATTCATTATAAAGCATGGCCAATCCTCGAATATGCATTTTGAGGATTGACCATCTTTTATTTCCTATGAATAATCATCCAGAAGAACATGTAGTGCATTTTGATTAATAATGTATTATTTCGAATTTTGAGACATGGTCAATCATCGAATATCCATTTTGAGAAATTATCAATCATCGAACATACATTTTGAAGATTGGCCATCTTTTATTTCCTATGTACAGTCATCCAAAAGAATAAAAATTGCATTTTGTTTAATAATAATGTACTATTTCGAATATTGAGACGTGATCAATCCTCGAGTACGCTTTTTCAGAGATAGTCAATCCTCGAATATGATTTTTGAGACATGGTCAATCATCGAATATCCATTTTGAGAAATGATCAATCCTCGAATATGCATTATGAAGATTGACCATCTGTTATTTCCTATGTATAGTCATTCAGAAGAATAAAAATTTGCATTTTGTTTAATAATAATGTACTATTTCGAATATCCTCCAGTATGCTTTTTCAGAGATAGTCATCCTCGAATATGATTTTTGAGACATGAATCGTCGAATATGCTTTTTGAGAAATGACCATCTTTTATTTCCTGTGAATATTCATCCACACAAAAAAATTAGAAAATGTTTGTTTCGTTATGGTTTAAAATCAAATGTATTATATTGTAGTTAGTGATTAGTTATCTTGTTAGTATTTTCATTTCTGAATTAAAATTCATTTACCTTATATTCTAAGATTGACCATGTCTTGAAATTCGAAATAATACATTATTATTCAAGTTGGTCTTCTGCATAACTATTCATAGGAAATAAAAGATGGTCAATCCTCAAAAAGCATATTCGAGGATTGAACGTGTCTTAAAATTCGAAATAATACATTATTAATTAAAATGAACTACGTTCTCTGCTGGATAAATATTCATAGGAAATAAAAGGTGGTCAATCCTCAAAAAGCATATTCGAGGATTGATCATTTCTCAAAATGGATATTCGATGACTGACCACGTCTCAAAATTCGAAATAATACGTTATTAATGAAAATGCATCACGTGTTCTTCTGGATGATTATTCATAGGAAATAAACGAGAGCCAATCCTCAGAAAGCATATTCGAGGATTGACCATGTCTTAAAATTCGAAATAATACATTATTAATCAAAATGCACTACGTGTCCTGGATGAATGTTCATAGCAAATAAAAGATGGTTAATCCTCAAAATTCATATTAAACGATTGATCATTTCTCAAAATGGATATTTGATGGTTGACCAAGTCTCAAAAAGCATATTCGGATATTGACCATGTCTTAAAGTTCGAAATAATATATTATTAATCAAAATGCACTACTTGTTCTTCCGGATGATTATATATAGGAAATAAAAGATGGTCGATCCTCAAAATGCATATTCGAGGATGGATCATCTCTCAAAATGAATATTCGAGGATTGACCGGGTCTTAAAATTCGAAATAATACATTATTAAACAAAAGGCACTAATTGTTCCTGTATATGATTATTCGTAGGAAATGAAAGGTGGTCAATCCTCAAAAAGCATATTCGAGGATTGACCATGCAATATAAAATATGAATATAAAAGTATATTTTTTTGAAGGGTGGTCAAACAAATTGAATTCATGGTCAATCATGGTCAAACGATGGTCAATCAGAAAGACAAAAAAAATAAAAATTGGCGATTTTCGATTTCGGGGGGCAATTGTGAAGTTGGCCCCCTCTATTTTGCAATAACTTTTTACAGAGGGTGGGCAATGAAAGTTGTTGGTCATTTGTGGTCAATAAAGTGGCCAATCGAATGCCATTCATTAATGACGAAATATGCAACTTGGGGGCAGCTTTACAGAGACTTAACAATTAATTAGCTTAGTTTTACTTAATCACTAACTTTATAACTGTAATAATACTTCACTATTTATTATCACTGCCAAAAATAAGAAAAGAATATTATTCTAGGCTAACGATGTTATTGCATTGCTACACTCGCCTTGAAAACGCCCAAATCGCTCACAGTAGATATACTTCATCTATACACGTCGGATGTCAAAGGGTACCTTTTTTTACAGACGAATGATAAGACTGCAACCGTAGCAGATGTAATGGGCCTCACATTTGGGCACCATTTTGTAATAGTTCTCTTTGTTCGTCCTTAGTTTTTATGAAAATGTGAAACGATTCAATGTCAACTAAGTGGTTTTAATTTATAAAGATAACGTTCATTATCTAAACTTTACTTTTATAGTTATCACATTTCTGTTCGTGTAAATGAACTTTAATAATTACTCAACAAATTCCTTTTTCCTTTTATCGGGACGCTCCAGCTAGATTAACAATGGATTAAATGGTTATCGTTATAATTCACCAAAATTATCGTCAATCTGATGTTATTAATTACCTGTACTTTGTAATTAATTGAACTTGCTTTCTTCAGTATTTACACACGCAGTGTTTGTATAAGCTTTTTACGCTTTGTAACAGTCAATAATAAAAAAGGAATCAAAAGTGATGACATTTAATTAAACCAAATTCTATATGCAGACTGTTTTATTTACAGAATTATATAAAAATGATTCTAATTCTATGTTAGTATTTTTCTTAATATTAACATGCAAAGATAATACTTGCATTCCTTGGACCGGTGAAGAGGCCTCAACTAGGTTGTGACTGCTCCTCCGATGATGTCACCTTCCCGCCAACTTCCGCTTCCCTTGTTCTCCTTATCTCTTTGTTATAGAGGACGCTACCGAATTTTTTTTCCACAATTTAATGATTTTTTTTCTAAATAACTGCTTGATATATTTACACTGTCAAGTTTTTACTTAATGGTTCAGTTGAACTATAAATAGCTTGCGCAATAAAATGCAATCTATTTACAAACCGCGAATGTTCCCTTTTTATACATCAATAAATTTGATGTTATTGTCCTTATACTTGATTTACCAATTTGGATCGATTACTGTCTGTTATATTTATTGTTCACTATTGAAACACAATTGATTACGGCTCTGATACATATAAAATCCGTTATCTTCACTTATTACGTCACTTTTAATACGTATTTTAAGTTATCCTTTTTATTTCCGCCAACTCGATATCAATTGCACTTTTTATTATTTCAGCTTTTCCTCGCATTAATAGGGAAAAAGATTATTTATATTCTCTTTACACAATACTAACTAACGTTTCGTTATAGTTACACAATAATAACTGCAGTATAGATCAAGTTGCAGCAATCGCTTTTCAACCAACTCCGATTGCTTACTACAGGCTTACGCGCTTACTTAGCGCGACTAATTAACAAATACACCTCACTATAACAGCGTCTCCACTTTTTATCTTAGTACTAATTATGTTCAAATACAAATAACCAATAACCATTTAATTTCATATAACAACGCGAACTTCGAATTTCTAATGTCTCCATTACACAGACCTCGCTATGCTCGACTTACAATCTACTCGCGTAATAATAGTTATGACACATTTACAAAACAACGAATTCCTACGCTGAATGACGTCAGTTTACATCCTTAACACTATAATTATGATAATATTTCCCTAACAGCAGATATAATTCATTTATACACGTCGGAGGTCAAAAGGATACTTTTTCCAGACGAATGATATGACTGCAACCGTTGCAGACCTCGCTATTGCTCGGCTTACAAAACTAAACGAATTCCTATGCTGACTGAAGTCAGTTTACATCCTTGACACTATAATTATGATAATACTTCACTATTTATTATCACTGCCACGAATAAGAAATAAAATGTATTCCAGCTTAACGATGTCATTGCATTGCTACAGGCCTCGCTATGATCAAAAGGGCACAGTAACCGTTGCAGACCTCGCTATGTTCGGCTTACAATCTACTTGTGTAATGATAGATATGACATATTTACGAAACAAAACAAATTCGTACGCTGACCGTAGTCAGTTTACCTCCTTAACATAATTATGTTATGTTTATTATCACCGCCAAGAATAAGAAACAAAATTTTATTTCAGACTAACGATGTCGTTGCACTGCTACAGGCCTCACTACGCTCGCCTTGCAATCGCCCAAATTACTAATAGCAGATATCATTCATTTATACACTTCGAAGGTTAAAAGGATACTTTCTTTCCAAACGAGTGATATCACTGCAATCGTTGCAGATCTCGTTATACTCGGCTACAATGTACAGGGTGACCCAACGATAGAGTAAAGTAAGTTTATGCTTAACTAGAATTATTTGTGTAAATATTGTATGGACCATGGAGTAGAGGTAAGAAGTGTGCATTTTTTTAAAATATTGGAAGTTATACAGGGTGCGCCAGAAAAGCAGGACGTGAAAAAGTATGATTTTTTTAAATAGAACACCCCGTATTTGATTTTAGTTTTTAATTCTACGTGTCCATACAAACATATTTTGTCATACAAAAGATTGGCTGAAAGTTTTTAGTTCTTGAGATATTCGCGTTTAAAGATTATTATGGTCATTTTCGTGGGGTTGATGAATGGGCAATTGTTCCGTTATTTCACAATAAAAAAAATTGACATTTCGTGTGAAAAATGAGTGATATTATACTAACGTTTAGACCGAGTAGTATTTCTAATTTTCTCAACAGGGTGTTTGTTATAACCATTCAAATTTGAAAATTCTCAAATTAAAAAAATCAGTTTTTTAATTGCACACCCTATATATTTTTATTTCATTTTAATCGGGATTAAAAATCTATCATTTTGTTAAATATATCCTATATCTATTTTGATAGTTTTCGAGGAATTTCGATTTTTCACACTAGCTACTTTATTTTCGATAACATTGCATTGCATGGATCTTGGTAGCCACTGAAAATAATAATTGCGTTACTAAGATACAAAGGTTTCCTACTTGTCAAAATAAACACATATTAAATTTGTCGTTTTCGCATTTAACTTATCAATTCTTGTATCAATTATGGTTTATTCGACAAATGAATTAATTGATATGATATACGTGTTGGGCGAGGCTGAAAAAAACCCTTTATTGGCACAACGAATCTACAAAATGAAATATCCTGAACGTCGAATACCTACTACTGTTGGATTGGAAAATTTGATGGATAGATTTGATTCTAGCGGTAGTGTTAAATACTTCAAACGTAAAGTTGTTAATAAAAGGGCAGCTAATGAAGAAAAAGAACTTGAAATATTATTAAATATTCAAGAAAATCCCAAAGTGAGTTCTAGAACATTAGCGACGATATGTGATACCTCCAAATCAAACGTGAATCGAACAACGCTGAAGTATAAGTACCATCCGTATCACATTGAGCTTCATCAAGAATTGCGAGAAGAGGATTTTGCAAGATGAATTGAATTCTGCAATATCATTAATCAACGGCTGCAATTAAATAACAACTTTTTGTGCTCCATAATGTTTTCCGATGAGGCGACGTTTAAAAGTAATGGGGATGTAAATCGGCATAATATGCACTATTACGCCATTGATAATCCATTTTGGCTACGAGAAGTTCAAAACCAAAATCATTGGTCACTAAATGTGTGGTGTGGTATACTTAATGACCAAATTATCGGTCCCTATTTTTTTGATGATCCATTAACGGGCCGCAGCTATTTGCATTTCTTACGTGAAGAATTGCCTGTGTTACTTGAGGATATCAATTTAGAAGGACGACTAAATATGTGGTTGCAACAGGATGGTGCACCTCCACATTTTATCGGGACGTAAGGAATTCTTGAACCAGCAATACCCGGAGAAATGGATAGGACGTAATGGCTTTATATTATGGCCACCCGGGTCATGCGATTTATCTCCACTGGATTTTTCCTATGGGGATACATAAAAGATCGGGTGTATATTATTAAACCTACAACAAGGGAGGACATGAAAAATAGAATTCGCGAAGCTTGTCGCACAGTGACCCCTCTTATGTTATCCGAAGTGAGACAGAACATGAGAAAAAGGTTCAATATGTGTATTCAGCAAGAAGGCCGTCTATTTGAGCATTTACTAAGACGCAATGTTGAATAATTATTGAATTACTGTTTCTCATTAATAAAAACTGTTAATATTCTCGCTTAGGTGGTTTGTTTTATTTCGTCGCAATTGTTTTCCATGGCTATCACGATCCACAATAATGTTATAGTATCGTATGTAACGTAGCTAGTGAGAAAAATCGAAATTCCTCGAAAACTATCAAAGATAGATATAGGATATATTTGACAAAAATGATAGATTTTTTAATCCCGAATAAAATGAAATAAAAATATATAGGGTGTGCAATTAAAAAAAACTGATTTTTTTTAATTTGAGAATTTTCAAATTTGAATGGTTATAACAAACACCCTGTTGAGAAAATTAGAAATACTACTCAGTCTAAACGTTAGTATAATATCACTCATTTTTTACACGAAATGTCAATTTTTTTTATTGTGAAATAACGGAACAATTGCCCATTCATCAACCCCACGAAAATGACCATAATAATCTTTAAACGCGAATATCTCAAGAACTAAAACTTTCAGCCAATCTTTTGTATGACAAAATATGTTTGTATGGACACGTAGAATTAAAACTAAAATCAAATACGGGTGTTCTATTTAAAAAATTATACTTTTTCACGTCCTGCTTTTCTGGCACACCCTGTATAACTTCCAATATTTTAAAAAAATGCACACTTCTTACCTCTACCCCATGGTCCATACAATATTTACACAAATAATTCTAGTTAAGCATAAACTTACTTTACTCTATCGTTGGGACACCCTGTACTTGTGTAATAATAGATCACACATACAGAACAAAACGAATCCGTATGCTGACTGGTCAGTTTACATCCTTAATACTATAGTTACGACAAATTCATGACTTTGTTATCACTGCCAAGAATAAGAAGAACAATTGTATTCCACGCTAACGATGCCATTGCATTGCTACATACTCTTTCGAAGTCAAGAGGGTACTTTTTTCCAGACGAATGAATGAATTATACGTTTTATATTTTATAAAATACAAAGTACTGGGATAGTACAGATAAAAGTTGCGAGGATAGCAATCACCTAATTTGAAATAAAAATGTTCCAATTCATTAGAATTAGAAATGTAGAGGTATAAAAATCAACTACCCTTTCACTAGGTTTACACATATTCAATACGTTCTACACATCCTTCTAGAAACTGACACATTTTTATTAGTTCTCTCCATTTACTGGTACGTAACAAAATGATATTTCACTTAGAATTAAACTCAATTTAAAAATTCATTCATTATCATTACTACTGCTAACGTAGTTATTTTTAGACACTGTGTTGTCAATCGTCAAAGTAGAACGATGTAATCTGTGTAGTATTCGTATTGGCTTGATAATGCAGTAATAAATATGGATTGCATTTTAAATAGCAGAAATGTTCACATTTCGCCTTTTAACGTACAAATAATAATGGATTTAATCTTGGAAACAGTTTTGGTGCAATAGAAAATACATTTCGAATACAGCAATATCGTTTGTATTTGGAAGTGGAAATAGTAAATTTCTACGTAACCAATTTAGAAAGGGGAAGAGATCAATAGGGACAAATTACAAAAAAAAAACTCGTCGCTACTGTTATCAAATGAGATTCATTTTCTCGTATTGTTAATACAATATTCACTTAATTTTCATATTATGTAAATACACCTATATAAAAGATTCCATTTACGTAAATTGGAGTACCTGTAATTCATAAACCAAAGGAAGTTAGTTCAATATACAGTTCACCAAATATAAGAAAGAATAACCATATATTTGTTTTGTAATTAATAAATCAGCAAAATCGTTCGCATATTTTGGAGAAACATATATATATATATATATATATATATATATATATATATATATATATCAGCTGCTCGTAACTATACACAATGTAAGAGAAATATTTTATTCTGAACTTAGTTTATTAGAGGGTATAATACACTTGTATTGGGTGGGCCATTAATAAAGGAGGATGACTGTATATGAGAAATTGCTGGAAATTAGATTCAAGTTCCTACGATGGTCGTATTCCAATCACAGAAGTAGAGCCTGCTGTTTTGTCTACGCGTGAGAGATTGCAGCCCTTCATTGAGTAGGATGGGCAACAATTTGAACATTTGGGGCGTTCTTCAGTACTAGTACTGTTGCACACCATTCTTTTATAACATCGGCACTTTTCTGGGCCACAGATAAAATAGAAAGGAAACTCCTAATGCGACATAATAATTTAAAAAGTGCATTTTATTTTCGGCTTTAAAATAAACATACGCCTTCTAGGGGATATTCTACATACTAGGTTTTGTTCATATTCTTTCATAATTAATAAATGTTAATAATTAATGACAGTTAAACGTGTTCTCTAACTCTGGTACTTGTAAAATCTATTTTTGCATTTATTTTTATCCATATCTTAAAGAAAGAAAATATTGACTAGCGGTTTTCACCAATCTATATTTTTCGTGCTCTTTTTCGAGAGTTAAAAATAATTATACCCTTACATTTAAAATTGCCAAGAACATTGCAAAAATTTACGGCTTTGTCACAAAACACCATCTAGCGACTAGAAAAAAAAATTGTTTCTAAGCTTATAAAAATATCCGGTTTTAGTGAAACTCACATCTGTAATCTAAAAATGACCTAGTTGATTCTCCTCACTGAATCTGAATTTTTTTTCGAAAACTTGGATTAATTCAAAAACCGCAAGACATTGACGAAGATTGCCCTTAAATTTAACAGGGAATTCAAAATTGCAATAATATATTATTTCTTTTTTATTTAGGGTTAGGCGGGAGCTCCTTTTTTGTATTATTAATTGGACTAGAGTGTTAGGTTTAGCTTTTGAATCTTCCAGACAATTTCTGCGCATTGGAAATTCATTCCTTCAATGGGATTTCGAAAAAAATTTTTGTTTTCACATTCCTCGTTTTTACAAATACCCCACGATGTCGGGAGAATTGTAAACGCAAGGCTCTGCCATACAACTGTATGGGGGGAAATTTGAAAAAATATGTCTGAACTATATATCTGCATAAATTCAGCACGTTTACAATAACCCCAACTATTGCAGTTTATTCAGAAGAAGCATGAACAGTAAATGATAACATCTGTCTTATTGGCATTAATAATAGAACATTACACCACTTCTCTTGGAAGTTAACTAGACCGGGAAAAATTACAAAAATGGAAAAATGACAACACCCATATCAATAGTAATGCTTGCAACATCCATCCCTGACTTGGGACTCGCATGATAAACATCGATACTTAGCGTAAGCTAATAGTTTATTTTTTCAAAAAAAAAACGACAACTGCCGGTATCGTTTTCACGATGACGCGCGGTTTTGAGAGGTTCGACCCGAAGAGGGCAGCCGTTTCCCACCGTTAGGGATTCCGCAAGTCGTTCAGAAGATCCCGTCGCTGCTCAGCGTATCGTACCAGCTGCCACGGAACAGCAATGCACCACCGACCGTCGCCGCACAGAAGAGACGACGGTCGAAGAAGACACCACCACCAGAACCAGCAGAAGTTGTTGCCCTGCTTGTCGAAGCACAACCAGCTGTCGACGTCGCCATCGACGCCGCACAAGGAGGACAAGAAGAAGATGTCTGTCCCGGATCCGCAAGCCCCGATGCCTTCGTTACCCAGAAGTAAACCTCGACCGTCCGCCCGCCCCCGACGGACAACGCGTACCAGGCACTGGTAGAGTACACTGATAGCCTTATAGCGATGGAACAGACGCAGATCGCAGAAGACACTAGGGAGAAAGTACCCCCGGTAATTCTTCGTCAGAGGGAGAACTGGATAGACAGCGGATCGCCTTGACGAGAATCAAGACAACCAGCGAGGAAATCCAGATCCAGTTTGCCTCATTCCAGGACAGAGACAGACTGATGAGGTATATGGATAGGTGTGGTACTTTGTACCACACATATCAGGCAAAGGGTGAGAGTCTAGCTGCATGCCGGTAGAGCTATCCGAGGCTGACGTTAGCTCAGAGATTACACTACACGGTATTAATGTGATCTCTTGCACGGCGGTGGCACACTGTGTAAAGTGCGCTGGAGATCAACCACTCCAGTCTATGCACTTAACCCCGAACAGACCGGGTCAAGTGTGTTTACTGTGGTGAGGTCCACCCCGCCAGCTACAGGGGATGCCTGAACTTCTTTCCGAATAAGACAGAAGGACCACAGAGACAGAAGAGGACAACGCCGACAGCGGCGCATTCTTCAACTCGGACCGGCGTCAGCTACGCCCGAGCGAGGGAACACGCAGTTGAAAAGTGGAAGTACCGAAAGCTTCTCCCGCTGCTTTCGATACCCCGCCTACTAGGATTCGACACCATATTAACCCCTTGGAGGTCTCAACATGGAGAAGGCCCTACCTGTCAACTGAAAGGTGGCAGCGGCATTCGCTCAGGTGAAAACTGTGACTGACTTGTGGGGAGTGATCTTCACGCACGGTCAGAAGGTGGTTGTCCTTTTCGGTTAATCATATAAAAGTTCGGCGAAGATTTACACCCAAGATTAAGTGTAAAGTATCGATTTCTCATGTTCTATCTAACATTACCGGATCTCCAACAGCGCTTCACGCTTTGGAATACTAACCCGACAACCATACTGTAGTAACCTAATTACTACAGTACGACTTATTATGCGTCTAACTAATACTGGTTTCTTTCTCTTACAGATCTACTTGGGCATCGACAGACACACCGGCATAACATCCGACTACAGGACACAATCCTCCATCCCCACAATCAACATCTACCCACAGCATTAATAATCCATGGAAACAACAACATGGCGTCAACTGCATCACATAACATCCACAACGTACATCCAAGTGCTGAAGGAGAAGATTGCACGCCACACTATATGAATACACTTGTTATATTATACAGAGTGGATCAAAAGTCTGGAAACGCTCAATTATCTCGTAAATTGCCAGTCAGAATTGTACACAATTTGGGATAAGCCTATTTTGGGATACGGAGATTCCAGATTTGACATTTGCAACGTTGCCAAATTTGGCGTTTCTCTGATATTATTAGTCACGTTGGTTTTTTTAAATACATCACCCTCTATATGCAGTCATTATTGGAATCTACTCTTTAATACGAGTTCAACCGTATGTAACAGTTAGATTTTATGTAGTCTAGAAGGTCTTAAATACATAAAAAAGTGCAAAATATGTAGATTTAAAGAAATTTAAATGTTTAAATATAGATTTTGACATTTTTTCACCATTTACATTATTAAATAAAACGGACAGTAGCTTGATGTGTTTTGAACAATTCTGCAAAGTAATCCGTTTCTCTAAAATGGTTGTTAATGAAAAAGAACGAATTACTATTCTAGTGATGAGAGGGTACGGCGATAGAAAAAGATCTTATAGTGAAGTAGCCAACTTGTTCAACGATACTTTCTCAAACCATTTTCCCATCCATAAGGCGACCGACAGTACAAAAAACTATAAAGCGCTTTGAGGACTCTGGAGGAGTAAATGATAGATACCGATTAGGTAGACCAAACAAAGTTATAAATGACAACAAAACTTTAGATACAATGCCAAGTTTCGTTGAAGAATCCACATACATCCTCACGCAGGGTTGCACAATTACATGATATAGGTCATTCTTCAGTCTTACGTGTATTAAGAATAAATTTCAACCATAGAAAATTTAATTTAAGATACTGTAGCGACGTAAATCCACACTGAATATGTGAAAACCGTACTCAAAGATCATAAAAGTTAAATGTATGGTCAGGTATTGGGTGCTCAGTTAATTGGGCCGTTCATTGTCGAAGGAAATTTAACGTCAGATAAGTACGAAATACTACTTAGAAATGAAATTGCACCTACACTGAGAAACTTGTTTGGAGCCAATTTTAATCAGATGTGGTTTCAGCAAGATGGAGCTCCAGCTCATTTTGGCGTTATTTAGATGAGATATTTCCCGGACGATGGATTGTTTACAAAACTAAACCAGCAGGTCTTGCAGAGCTAAGGCAACGAATTATCGATGAATCTCGATTAATTTCTAGACAATTATGGAGAAATGGAGACAATAAGGCGTTGCTAGATTTCTGTTTGATGTATTTAAGACCTTCTAGACTACATAAAATCATAAGTGTTACATATGGTTAACTCGTATTGAAGAGGAGATTCCAATAATGACTGCATATACAGGGTGATGTATTTCAAAAACCAAAGTGACTAATAATATCAGAGAAACGGCAAATCTGGCAACATTGCAAATGTCAAATCTGGAATCTCCGTATCCCACTTACACTTCGGACTAACAATTTACGAGATAATTGGACGTTTGCAGACTTTTGGTTCACTCTGCATATATTAATGCAGCATCCTTCGGGATCATGGAGAATCTAGTGAAAGTGTGATGTTCTAATAACTCTTCAATAAACCTAATATTTATTGAGGAATCGAAAAATGTAGTAATATACAGGGTGTGCCATTTAAAAATCTTACAATTTGTTAGCACACCTTTTAGACCACTTTGTATATTTTAAAATTTTCTATCTTAAGTTTGCCTAGTTCACGATTTGCTAAGAATTTTTGTGACAAATTTGACAGAACAGCACCATAGAAGAACGGAGTTCTAAATAGACACCCTGCATATTTTCTCTTAATAAAAGTCTACATAAAACATTGAAATGTGAAACATTATTGGTATTAATTATGGAATTCCATCAAATAAGGTTTAAAGAATGTAATTTTAATTATAAAAGATTTCTGGAAAACTTAAAAAATTTGGAAGATTAAAACACTTTCCAAAATTTGTTTGTACGCAATAAATTTAGTAAAAATTACCATTTTTACGTACATACTCCAACGTTTGCAAAGATTAATTCACAGTCATAAAATTTGAATAAATTTTATACCATAATGTACATAATACAGTGCAAAAAAATTATTCAAACAGGTTGGACTTTGAACTTCATCGTTTAATGACCACAGCCATTACGCTAAAATTTGCAAACGCTTTGTAAACAAGACAGGCCGAGTATGCAAAATAAAAAAAGCACCTTCTTGGCGCCAAAAGAAAAAATTCTTTAGATTAAAAGAATCATATTACACACATACAAGAAACAAATCAATCATACCCTACCTAACCTTGGACTTTTAGCTGCCACACTTTACAATAAAAATTGATTTTAATTAATTGATATATATTTTTTAATCTTGATCTGACACACATTCACTTTTATTTTACCGAAACCAATTGATCACGAAGGACAAAAGGATTATCTAACTTATAATTATTTTATTTAACAATAAAAATACGTGTGTATTTTGGACAAATGTTTGCCAACATTAATCTATCAAATTCCTCATTCGACTAATGCAGGAAAACTGATACCGGAATATCAACTGACAGAAGCAAAAAAATATTTTCCAATCGATTGATTTTCACCTCATAAATATATATTAATAGTAAACACGATCGTTTACCGGTAATAAAATGTAGCTAACTTTAATTTATTAAAGGTGAACAACATCATTATCTATTTTTTTACAATTTATTATTAGGAAGAAGTTATTTTTATTACCTTTTAAATAATGTTTTAGGGTTTTGTAAAATTCGTTTAATTAAAACATTTTTTTTTAATTTCGTAGGACCTTGTTTTTGGGCGTTTTGAATTTCACCAAAATAGCCATGGAGAATTCGGGCGATGCACTCTGTCTTACAAATAAAAAAAAGAAGATAAGTAACCGCTGTATAAAATGAGTAAGCTGCAACGGTAACGAAACTTACCACAAAAAGTAATAGCAGTTGGTTTAACCTCAAACGTCCAGAAAAGAAATTTTTCTTCTACAACCGTTTTTTAAATAATTTTTTCTATTTATTTTGACTCAGTAATAGCCCAAAAATATTTAAAAATTAAATGTTTTTAATTAGGAGGTACTGTGCATTGCATATATGTAAACTCGGACGTTACCTTGACCCTTACGACAAAAAGTAATAGCAGTTGGTTTAATCTCAAACGCCCAGATCAGAAATTTTTCTTTTACACCTTTTTTTAAATAATTTTTTATTTATTTTGACTCAGTAATAGCCCAGAAAATTGTAAAAACTAATTGTTAATTATAAGATACAGGGCGTTGCATACATGTAGATTCGTACGTTATCTTGACCCTTACGACAAAAAGTAATAGCAGTTGGTTTAATCTCAAACGCCCAGAACAGAAATTTAACTTTTAAAACTTTTTTTAAATAATTTTTTATTTATTTTGACTCAGTAATAACCCAAAAAATTTTAAAAACTAAATGTTGTTAAGTAGGAGATACAGGGCGTTACATATATGTAGACTCGGACGTTATCTTGATCCTTACGACAAAAAGTAATAGCAGTTGGTTTAACCTCAAACTCCCAGAGAGAAATTATTCTACTACAACTTTTTTTAAATAATTTTTTATTTACTTTGACTCAGTAATAGCCCAAAAAATTAAAAAAATTAATTGTTTTTAACTAGAAGATACAGGGAGTTAGTTACACATGTGTAGACTCGGACGTTATCTTGACCCCTACGACAAAAAGTAAAAGCAGTTGGTATAATCTCAAACACTCAGAAAAGAAATTTCTCTTCTACAACTTTTGTTTTAAATAATTATTATGTATTTTCAATCAGTAATAACGCAAAACATTTAAAAAATTCAATGTTTTTAAGTAGGAGATACAGGGCGTTGCATATATGTAGACTCGGACATTATCTTGACCCTTACGACAAAAAGTAATAGCAGTTGGTTTAATCTCAAACGCCCAGAACAGAAATTCTTCTTTCACAACATTTTAAAAAAATTTGTTTATTTATTTTGACTCAGTAATAGCCCAAAAAATTTTAAAAACTAAATGTTGTTAAGTAGGAGAAACAGGGCGTTGCATACATGTGGACTACTACGTTATCTTGACCCTTACGACAAAAAGCAATAGCAGTTGGTTTAATCTCAAACGCCCAGAACAGAAATTCTTCTTTCACAACATTTTTAAAAATTTTTTTTATTTATTTTGACTCAGTAATAGCCCAAAAAATTGTAAAAACTAAATGTTGTTAAGTAGGAGAAACAGGGCGTTGCATACATGTGGACTACTACGTTATCTTGACCCTTACGACAAAAAGTAATAGCAGTTGGTTTAATCTCAAACGCCCAGAAAAGAAATTATTCTACAAATTTTTTTAAAATAATTTTTTATTTACTTTGACTCAGTAATAGCCCAAAAAATTAAATGTTTTTAATCAGAAGATACAGGGCGTTACATATATGTAGACTCGGACGTTATCTTGATCCTTACGACAAAAAGTAATAGCAGTTGGTTTAACCTCAAACTCCCAGAAAGAAATTATTCTACTACAACTTTTTTTAAAATAATTTTTTATTTACTTTGACTCAGTAATAGCCCAAAAAATTAATTGTTTTTAATTAGAAGATACAGGGAGTTACACATGTGTAGACTCGGACGTTATCTTGACCCCAACGACAAAAATTAAAAGCAGTTGGTATAATCTCAAACACTCAGAAAAGAAATTTCTCTTCTACAACTTTTGTTTTAAATAATTATTATGTATTTTGAATCAGTAATAGCGCAAAACATTTAAAAAATTCAATGTTTTTAAGTAGGAGATACAGGGCGTTGCATATATGTAGACTCGGACATTATCTTGACCCTTACGACAAAAAGTAATAGCAGTTGGTTTAATCTCAAACGCCCAGAAAAGAAATTATTCTACAAATTTTTTTAAAATAATTTTTTATTTACTTTGACTCAGTAATAGCCCAAAAAATTAAATGTTTTTAATTGGAAGATACAGGGAGTTGCATATGTGTAGACTCGGACGTTATCTTGACCCTTACGACAAAAAGTAATAGCAGTTGGTTTAACCTCAAACTCCCAGAAAGAAATTATTCTACTACAACTTTTTTTAAAATAATTTTTTATTTACTTTGACTCAGTAATAGCCCCCAAAAAAAAATTGTTTTTAATTAGAAGATACAGGGAGTTACACATGTGTAGACTCGGACGTTATCTTGACCCCTACGGAAAAAAATAAAAGCAGTTGGTATAATCTCAAACACCCAGAAAGGAAATTTCTCTTCTACAACTTTTGTTTTAAATAATTATTATGTATTAGTAATAGCGCAAAACATTTTAAAAATTCAATATTTTTAATTAGGAGATACAGGGCGTTGCATATATGCAGACTCGGACATTATCTTGACCCTTACGACAAAAAGTAATAGCAGTTGGTTTAATCTCAAACGCCCAGAACAGAAATTCTTCTTTTACAACATTTTAAAAAAAAATGTTTATTTATTTTGACTTAGTAATAGCCCAAAAAATTTAAAAAACTAAATGTTGTTAAGTAGGAGAAACAGGGCGTTGCATACATGTGGACTAGTACGTTATCTTGACCCTTACGACAAAAAGTAATAGCAGTTGGTTTAATCTCAAACGCCCAGAAAAGAAATTATTCTACAAATTGTTTTAAAATAATTTTTTATTTACTTTGACTCAGTAATAGCCCAAAAAATTAAATGTTTTTAATTAGAAGATACAGGGAGTTGCATATGTGTAGACTCGGACGTTATCTCGACCCTTACGGCAAAAAGTAAAAGCAGTTGGTACAATCTCAAACACCCAGAAAAGAAATTTCTATTCTACAACTTTTGTTTTAAATAATTATTATGTATTTTGACTCAGTAATATCCCATAAAAATGTTTTTAATAGCAGAAAAAAATTAAAAAATTAAGTGTTTTTAATTAGGAGACACAGGGAGTTGCATTTGTGTAGACTCGAACGTTATCTTGAACCTTATCGACAAAAAATAAAAGCAGTTGGTATAATCTCAAATACCCAGAATAGAAATTCCTCTTCCACAACTTTTTTTTAAATAATTATTATGTATTTTGACTCAGTAACAGCCCAAAACATTTTAAAAATTCAATGTGTTTAATTAGGAGATACAGGGCGTTGCATATATGTAGACTCGGACGTTATCTTGACCCTTACGACAAAAAGTAATAGCAGTTTGTTTAACCTCAAACTCCCAGAAAATAAATTTTTCTTCTACAACTTTTTTTAAATAATTTTTTATGTATTTTGACTCAGTAAGAGCCCAAAAATTTTAAAAACTAAATGTTGTTAAGCAGGAGATACATGTAGACTAATACGTTATCTTGACCCTTACGACAAAAAGTAATAGCAGTTGGTTTAATCTCAAACGCTCAGAAAAGAAATATTTCTTCAACAACTTTTTTTAAATAATTTCTTATTTATTTTGACTCAGCAAATTTTAAAAAATAAATCTTTTTAATTAGGAGATACAGGGAGCATATGTGTAGAATCGGACGTTATATTGATCCTTACGACAAAAAGTAAAAGCAATTAGTATAATCCCAAACACCCAGAAAACAAATTTCTCTTCTACAACTTTTGTTTTAAATAATTATTATGTATTTTGACTCAGTAATAGCCCAAAAAATTTTAAAAACTAAATATTGTTAAGCAGGAGATACGGGGCGTTGCATACATGTGGACTCGAACGTTATCTTGATCCTTACGACAAAAAGTAAAAGCAATTAGTATAATCTCAAACACCAAGAATAGAAATTTCTCTTCTACAACTTTTGTTTTAAATAATTATTATGTATTTTGACTCAGTAATAGCCCAAAACATTTTAAAAATTCGATGTTTTTTAATTAGGAGATACAGGGCGTTGCATATATGTAGAGTCGGACATTATCTTGACCCTTACGACAAAAAGTAATAGCAGTTGGTTTAATCTCAAACGTCCAGAACAGAAATTTTTCTTCTACAACTTTTTTTTAAATAATTTTTTATGTATTTTGACTCAGTAACAGCCCAAAAAATTTTAAAAACTAAATATTGTTAAGCAGGAGATACATTGCATACATGTAGAGTCGGACGTTATCTTGACCCTTACGACAAAAAGTAATAGCAGCTGGTTTAATCTCAAACGCCCAGAAAAGAAATTATTCTACAAATTTTTTTTAAATAATTTTTTATTTACTTTGAATCGGTAATAGCCCAGCAAATTTTAAAAAATAAATGTTTTTAATTAGGAGATACAGGGAGTTGCATATGTCTAGATTCAGACGTTATCTTGATCCTTACGACAAAAAGTAAAAGCAATTGGTATAATCTCAAACACCAAGAAAGAAATTTCTCTGCTACAACTTTTGTTTCAAATAACTATTATGTATTTTGACTCAGAAATCCACACAACTATAAAAAACAATGTAGTTGAAGAAATCGGCATCAAGAATTTCACATATTTAATCAACTAGAAAACCACATAGCGGCGCTAAAGGGACTATGCACCGACCGGGCGACGACTGGGTTACGACTGTATTCGACTGCTTGGGTTCACACTAAGAGACTGGGCTGCGACAGTGCTATTCGAAGTGTCGTCAAACATTTTTTCAAATACTTCCGAATGGCACCACATAAATTTGAGGGTTTATTAGATATTTTGAGGAATGATCTCCAAAGAAGAAACAAATTTTCCAGCCGTCACTGAGCTACACTTACCGTATAGCAATCAACACTCAACTCAAACGTAACTTCAACTTTCGACATAGTATGGGAACGTCTTAAACTCAAGGAAATGCCGCCTCCAAACGAAAGAATGTGGAGGACAATTGCTGCGGAGTCCTGGGGTATTTGGCAGTTGCCAAATTGTATTGGAGCATTAGACGGGAAACATGTTGAGATTCAGGCGCGGCAGATTAGTGGTTCCTTATTTTATAATTATAAAAAAAACCTTTTTCATAGTTTTACTTGCAATTGTTGATGCCAATTATAAATTTGTTATGACTGATGAAGGGGGTTACGCCAAATCAAGTGATGGGGGATTTTTACGCACAGCGCTATAGGAAATGCTTTTGAAGGACAAGGCTTAGAGCTACCACCCCCTGAAGTACTTGCAAACTACAATATAAGATTGCCGTTTGTTATAGTAGGCGAAGAAGCGCTTCCGCTTCTTCGTCCCTACCCAGGGAGATCAATGGACAACGATGAGAGCAAAGCCATTTTGAACTACCATCTTTCAAAAGGAAGAAGGGTTGTTGAAAATGCCTTTGGCATTTTAGTTAAAAAATTTCGAATATTCTACGGGACTGCAAATGTTGATAAAATTGTTCTCGCTGCGTGCATGTTGCACAACTACTTAAGAAATTATGTAGTACCGCCGAATATAAACGATATTCAGAAAACTGACAATCCGAAAGGAATGCAGAATTTTAGGCATTTTTGGATAAGTCCGGCAGGAGGTACTTGGAGTGTAAGGGGACGATTTAAGGATCACTTTAACAGGAGAGGAAGTAGACAGTAAAATATTCACGTCGTTTTATGGTTCATTATATTTATTTAGGTTGACATAAAATATAAACTCCTTAAAATAAGAACAAAATATGTTGTCTGTAAAACATAACGCAAATAAACTCAGATAAAAATGATTTCGCTTTGTTAATGCAATCTGTACTGTAGTACTTGTAGTTGTAGGTTCATAAAAACACTTTCAAATTTATCACTAGACCTTCGTGTTTTATGATCTATCTTACCAATGCCAGTATATGTTTGTGGGTGCTTTCAGAAATGAGACGACATTTTGTTTTACTTTTACGTATTTACTTAACGACTTTGCCAGCTCCTCATCAGTTTCCTTACGCAGCGTTTTTTTGTGAGATTTTCCCGATGTGTTAGAGAAAGAGGACGGTGGGACGGAATTTCCCACGCATGACCACTGGCCAATGGAGATAATACATCTTCAGTTGAGTATCATTATTACTGTTGTCTTCCTCTGCAGGTTCCTCATTCTTTTCCTCTTCCACAAAGTCAATGTTACTGCAAGTCCTACCAAAGAAATGTTCATTTAACATTCTGGTATTGCACGAAAGGATGGTGAATAGGGCTGGGTCGCCATATCTATACGTCAAACCGTATCGAACCTCCGATACGACACAAGTAAAATATCGATATATCGATACTCATCGACATGTCGGTTATCGATACGCCGATACGCATTACTATACCGATATATCGATACGCTGATACGTATGGGTACACCGGTAAAAGTCTTTTCTGGAGCGACCACAGTCACAACTGGGTCCTATAGGTGTGAATTGAAAATTGCCTACGCCTGCTTTTTAAACGGGACGTTTTGATTACGAATGACGCGACACAGTCGCCGCCCTTGTCGGTGCAAGTCCCTTCAGTGAGAATCAGCCTTAAGTCCACCCTATATTGTTGGTGCAAGGACTAGGTCATGCTGATGATTTGTTACAGACTTTCAGTTAATTTTTTAATTTTATAATTATTGTAATAATACTCTTAAGAATATCAGGTAAGTTTATTTCTATAACGGTTGCTGGGTTTAGTAAACAAAGCATCTACGAATAAGTAATTACACTGATTTTATACTACTAAACGTAGAGCTCTCTTGGACTTATTTGTTTTTCGCTTGCTCATAGTTAAAAAGACCTCAATATTAATTTTTGCGAAATCGGAAGTAGAAGTTAGTTTCACTTCCTAAGGAGTTTATTTTATATGTAGAGTACAAATAAAAGCACAAGAACTAAAGAAATGACTTATTTATTTACATTTACAGTAAATGATACAGACCCACGATTATTGAAATTAAACGTAGCTGGAAAATCTCACCAAATCTTTTCCTTGGATGTAAGATTTACAGTGTTTTTTATTAACATACATGCTGAAAACGACTTTCTGACACTAGGTATAGTTGTCAAGGTACGAATCTCAAAGGGCTGTGTGAAGCTGGCCCCCCAAGTTGCATATTGCGTAATTAATTAATGACATTCGATTGACCACTTATTGACCACAAATGACCACCAACAACTTTCATTGACCACTTGCCCACCGAAATCGATAATCGTCAATTTTTATTACTCTATTTGATTGACCATCATTTGACCATGATGGTCGAAATAGTACATAGCTATTAAACAAAATGCAATTTTTATTCTTCTGGATGACTATACATAGGAAATAAAAGATGGTCAATCTTCAAAAAGAATATACGAGGATTGGTCATGTCCCAAAATGCTTATTCGAGGATTGACCATATCTACTTGTTCTTTTGGATGATTATTCATAAGAAATAAAACATGGTCAATCCTCAAAAAGCATATTCTAGGATTGACCATGTCTCAAAATTCGAAATAGTTCATTATTAAACAAATCACTAATTGTTCTTCTGGATGATTATTCATAGGAAATAAAGGGTGGTCAATCCTCAAAAAGCATATTCGAGGATTGACCATGCTTTATAATGAACATAAAAGTATATTTTAGTTTTTTTTTTTTTGAAGGGTGGTCAAACAAATCGAATTCATGGTCAATCATGGTCATTTGTTCACTGGAAAGCAGTTTGAAGGTAGAGCTGTTTTCAATGACATATTACCTCTTAATAAGATGCCGTGTCTTAACGATTTTGATAATTCAAAACTAAGCACCAGAAAATGTAACCTACATGACCAAATTATCGAAGAAGAAAACCAATGCACCGAAAAAAAAACAAAAAGGCAAAATGACCTAGTTCTTGGTCATCTGATGAACTATTAAAAGAAAATAATAATCTGTTGCAACAAGACAACACAACTGAAATAGCTTTGGAAAATAAACCAGTGGAAAATAAAGCAGTGGAAAAAAATCGACAGCGGCGCAACAGAAGGCATGTTGATACTAAAGACTGGAAGCAGGATATACATAAAAGAAAAAGGGAGAAACGTTTAGAAAAAAAGAAAATTGGTGATGATTGGATGTACAATATTCAAAAACCACAGAAAGCATCACCAAGACAGATGAATGTGCGTAATTAATGAAAAATCAAAGCTGAAATGCTCTACATGACAGAAAATTAGTCTTTGAGCAATTGGACGGAAAAGCAGGTATTTATTAACGAGGATAGCTATTCTTTGAAACCGGCCGTGCAAACAGCCTGTTTCGCTGGAATACAGTATAAAGTACAAAGTAGAACTAACGAAGCACTAATGACGGGTACTGGCCAGTCGTTGGTGCTTTCAATAATGGTGAAATGTCAGCATCATACAGGGGTTATCTATTAGTAGCGAATGGTCGGTTTTGCTGATGCAAGATTTAAAGCACTACGAGGGAATACCTATTTGTTCAAACCGGCCAGTTTCTCAAATGAAATGTATAATCACTAACGATTAGGACGTCAGCACCGCACAAATCACTTCACAAGGGACTATTAATTTTTTTAAAACTGCCGGTTTCGATTGTGTACATTATAAAGCATTAAGAAAAACTAACACACTAATGATTAGCACTGGCCAGGTCGCTAGTGATTCAATAATAGTGGGACGCTAAGAAGCACTAACAATTGGCACCGGCCCGGTTGTTAGTGCTTTCAATAGTGGTAGTACGCCAGCATAGTACAAGGAAATATCTATTTCCTGAAAATACCCGGTTTCCCTGATACAAGGTAGCACCAACGAAGCACTAATGATTGGCACCGGTCCGGTTGTTAGTGCTTCCAATAATTGTGGAACACCAGAACTGCACAATAGGGTATCAGTTTCCTGGAAATAGATTCACAAGCACTAATGAAGCACTAGTACGCGATTGGTAACGTCAGTACTGCACAAAGAAGCTACCCATTTCTTGAAAACGACCGGTTTCGCAGATGCCAAGCACTAAGAAGCATTAGTGATTATCACCGGTAGGGTCGTTAGTGCTTTATACAAATGTGGGACGTCAGCACCGTACTAGGGAGTATCTATTTGTCGGGAAACGGTCGCTTACGGTGGTGCATCAGTGAAGCATTATCTATTGGCACCGTACCGTTCGTTAATGCTTTCAATAGTGGTGGGATGTCAAAACCGTAAAAGAGGATATCTATTGTACTTGAACACGGCCGGTTTCGCGGATGTACGTTGTAACCACTCAGACGCACTAACAAAGCTCTAGTAATTGACAGCGGCCCGGTTGTGAGTGCTTAAAATAAATGTGTAATGTTAGCACTGCGCAAGGGGGTATCTATTTCTTGGAAACTGCCGGTACCGCTGAAGCGAAGCATAAGCAGTCAAGATTGGCACCCGTCGGGCCGTTAGCACTTTCCATATTTGTGGCCAACATAAGAGAGTATCTAATTGTTGGGAAGGGCCGGTATCGGTGGCGCACTCGCGACTAAGCACTATCTATTGGCACTGTTCCGTTTGGTAAATAGTGGTGGGAGGTCAACACCGTACAAGCGAATAGATATTTCATGAAAACGACCGGTTTTGCAAACTGCAAAGCTCCAAAAAACAATAACAAAGCACTAATGATTGGCATCGGCTCGAGTGTTAGTTTTTTCAATAATTGCGTAACGCCAGCACTGCACGGGGGAAAGGAATTTCTCGGAAACAGCCGGTTTCGTTAACGCGAAGCATCAAAGAACATTAACGAAGCAGTAATGGTTGGCACCGGTCGGGACGTTGACACTTTCTAGGAACGGCCGGTTTTGCTGGTGGGCCCTCAGCATCGTACAAGGGGTTAACTATCTTTTAGAAACGGCCGTTCTTGCTGATGCAAGGTATTTTTTTTTATGATTGTGGACCTGAACAGGCTAAATTTGGCCTATCGTGCTAAAGCACTCAGGAACACTTAGGAGGATGGACAGAGGGATAATGAATTGCCAATAGATGCCTATAAACAGCTTCTCAGATCATAAGTGAGAGGCAAACAGGAACTAGAGATCATTCCAGAGTTTAGAAGCCGTGTAGAAAAATGTGGATTGCGCCGGTTTGGTACGGCAAGTGGAGATTTGTACTGCATACTGATGATGTGAATGAGCGAACCGAGTGTTTCTCGCAAAATAGCCCGAGATGGTATCAAAGAATATAATTCAGCAGCACAATTGCCGATGTAATAGCGATAATACAAAGAAAGAACTGAAACCATCCTTCTATGCTCAAGGGACTGTATGTGAGAAGTTAAAGACGGGTCATTTATAAGCCTAATCGCTCTCTTTTGAATACGATCAACGATATCGAGAGCGTATTGGGAGAACTAACCCAGAGGTGAGAATTATATTCCAGGTGAGGCCGAATTTGGGCCTTATACAACAGAAGGAGTTGTCGAGAGGTACAGTACTGCTTAGATCTGTACAAAAGCCTATTTTACGAGCAGCTGTTTGGGCGGGCACAAGGCAACACTGAGTTTTGTTAGCATTAAATTTAACTAGATTATTGCTTCCCCATTCGAGAATACGTTGAATGTCTTCGTTGATTGAATTGGCCATTTCAGTTTTAATTTCTTGATTTGACATAGAATGTGGATTATCACTATGAGTAGACTGAGATGAACTACAGTGAAGAGTGCTATCGTCAGCAAAGCAATGGATGGGGTTAGTTGTTGAAGAAATAAGGTCATTTATGTACAGCAGAAAAGGTGTAGGCGCTATAACGGATCCCTGTGGTACGCCCGCGTTAATGCTAACTCTTTTGAAAAAAATCATCAACTACGACACGTATTCGTCTTTTATCAAGGAAACTAGAAACCCAGTTTATGAGCGTATCAGTTAACCCAAACGAGGGGAGTTTGGAAAGTAAACACTTATGCCAAACTTGGTCAAATGCCTTTGAGATATCTAAAGCGACTACAAATGTTTCACCGGACTGCTCTACTGTATTGTTCCAAACTTGGGTCACATATGAAAGAAGATCACCTGTTGAACGACTTTGCCTAAACCCATATTGGTGGTCACTAAGGAGTTTGTTAGTTTCAAGGAACGTGAGCAGTTGCTGATTAATGGCCTTTTTCATGATTTTAGACAAAGTGGAAGTGATTGAAATTGGTTGGTAGTTTGAGGGATCGGTCTTATCGCCTTTTTGGGAACATTTGCTAACTTCCATGATGAAGGGAATTCCCAGAAGACATAGAGATCGTATAGAGCTTAGATAAGACTGGTACTAGCTCGGGGAAACATTTCTTTAAGACGATAGCTTGGATACCGTCTGGGCCAGTCACCTTATTGAGATCAAACCTACTGATGATCGATTCCAAGAGCTTGTACCGAAAATGAATTGGTTTCATAGCGTATGAAGAAGAGTTGACTAGGGCACATCTTTTCCAGAATCATTGAGACACGAGTTTGATGCAAACAAATCCACAAAAACATTGGCTTTGTCTACAGAATCAGCAACTGCCGATCCGTCAATAGACGTCAGGGGAATGAAGATGTTCCAAAGTTTTACTAATGGCTTTAGCTAAAGACCAAAATTTACGACTGCCTCAAGGAGATGTAGCTAGTTCATTGCATTTTCGTTGTTCGACCAACTTTTTAGTTTTAGTGATTTCACTTTTGTAGATATTTCTAGCACCAACGTATTCTACGTGACTGTCGACCGATTTATTAGATTTCCATTTAATGTAATATTTATTTTTAAAGATATTGCACCAGCACAAGCCTTATTGAACCAGGGTTGGGGACGTAAATGACCTACACGGTACTGTTTTTTGGGAATGTATAACTCCATTCCCATTAGGATGACTTCTGATATTGAAAGAGCGATGTACGACTTAAAACAATATTCACGCCATGGAAAGGTTGCAGGATTTGTAGTCGATGAAAACTGAAGCCAATTAGAGTTATGAACAATGAAATGAAATCGCCTACAATTGAAATATCGCAAGATGGAAACTGAGACAGGAGGTAGGTATAAAGCACTTGGCACCGTGCCGGTTGTTAGTGCTGTCAATACTTATGAAACGTTTACACTGCACAAGGAGCTATCTATTTCTTGGAAACGGCCGGTTTCCTGATGTGAAGCATTTAGAAGCAATAATGATTGACACCGGACCGGTCACTAGTGAGTATCTATTTGTTGAGAACGGTCGGTTTCGTTGGTGCCCTAAGAAACGCTAACGATTGGTACTGATTTAGTGATTTCAATGACCTCTGATCAAACCCTTAAACACCCAACCATATGATGAAGGTGGTGCCTTATTAAATAGCTTTCAAGTTAATCATTGCATCCACCCCCCCATTACGCCATATGTATCTTAATAATACTACCAAGCAGAACGAGGTCTGTCACTACGCAGTAGAAGTACCGATCACAGGAAGTTTACATATTAAAATACAACAAATACATTTGCAGACCGCGTTATAATTGAACTTCTATTACCCGTTCAGACAAGTTCCGTCACTCAGTACGGAGAACACGGTGCCATTTTGATTCTTTGCCTAAATATGCATAATATACACCACTAAATGTTCAGTATCACGAATAGACCTTGCTCACATGTCACATGTTTACGATATATTGAAGTAGACATTTCTAATGTCAACAATCTGTCGTTTTTGACATTAAGAGTTTTAACTTAACAAGTGTCATTAAAATTACATTTTAATCTGTTGATAAACCGTATAATGTAAAACGAAAATACATATGTTAAAGATCGAAGATATAAGCCAAAAAACTGTCACCGCGTTATTCGCATAAAACGATCTACATACTTACCTACGCGCAGTCTAATCGTTTCGATTAACCTGAATCCATCAATTTTGCCCGAAAATAAAGTTTGCGGTCTGTATTCAAAACATACCGCATCCGAATTCTTTAACGGATAATTTTAGACCGCAACTTCTCTAATAATAAACGTAAAAGATAGATCCAGAGAAACGTCACGCAAAATTGACATCATCTCGTCACAAGCAAAACGCTCGTAAACGAAATTAATGGTATTTTAATTGGAAATGCGATAAAATTAGATATTTTCTGTTTGATGGTGATTTGTGAAAAAAATTTTCGGCATTTAGGAATAAACAAAAAATTCATTCATAAATAAACTTCTATAGGTCAGTGGTTGCCGCTATTCTTAGATTTGTATTTATTTGGGTTCGCAAATTCTATTGGTAAGAGAACGTGGTAGTTTAATGCTACATCCAAAAATAAAATTTATGCGATAAAAATAACCCACGTTTTATCTTCGTGCTCTGATTTATGGCACGGGTGCAAACAAAACTCCCCCAATATATTCCATCCGTGATACATTCTGCAACGAGCACCAATCATCATTTTTAAAAATAAAGATTATGCCTGCTTTTCGTACACAATTATAAAAAAAAATTCTTAGGAGTGCTTAAAGCACACATAAACATCCACCTACATACATATATGTGATTAAGGCTAAGAATTTGCATAAAAAAAGTTGTTTATATTTAATATAATGGAAGACCACATAAAACAGATTTAGAAAATTAGACAGAGGCTATTTACAAAAATTTACTACTTGCTTAACGCTCATTAATAATTTCAAAAAATTTATTAGGAAAATTACATGCCAATTGGTGTAATTTGTTTTAGGAAATAAAACGAGATTGGAATGTCATATTTAAAACACGTTTTCATACTTTTAGGTAGCATTTGACGCCGACCCTAATAACTCAAAATTTGAGTGACACCTATTTACTTAATTTCAATTAAGTTTTTATATCATTTTCAAATCTAATTTGTGTATTAAGTTAACAGTTTTAACTCGTTTTACATAAACAGTGAGTAAATTAACCCGTTAAGTTACGAATTTTCATTTTTTAAATGGACCCCCCTGATGCAATAAGGAACCAAACGTCAAATATGTAGTTTTAAGTAATAATTTTCGAAAGAAATGTGTGTTTATAAAAATTATGATGAGTGCAGATATTAAACAAAATTAAATATTTAAATGATTTTTTTTAATGGCGTCAACTGTTAAGTTATTTGCCATGTTTTTCTTATCAGCTAGTTTCTACTTTTTTGGTAACTACAAGTTGTCCCATTTTCGTATGTTTTACGGGGTATCTCGCTTATTTTTTAGGTTAGAACCTTGCGGTTTTTGCGCACCGTGCTATTTTTTAATGAAACCAAAGATGCACTAATCAAATTTGCCATAGCCATCTTAGTTTGTGTGCTACAGGGTGATTTTGGAAAAATTGCATTTTCAGTCATCCCCTGTAACTCTGTTATTGTCAGGCATATTAAAAAAGTAATAACTGATATTTGTAGATTTTTTTACGTAGAATCCAGTGGCGTACTCAGATTTTTTTTAGATGTCACAGTTTTTGAGATATTGACATAACTTACTTTTTTTTATGGGACACCCTATATATTTTTTTAAAATCTTTTTCCCCTTGCCAAGTGCTTTTCAAAAATATAGCATAGTCTATATTTATTTTTATAAATAACGTGATAAAATGATTTTTTTCTATAATTTACATTGATAAAAAACAAAATAATTAATTAATCACAAATATTGTTCAAATTGCAAACCATTATGTCTCCTACAAGTTTCACAAAGTTTATAAATTCTTTTAATAGCATTTTCCAAAATAAATGATTGTCTTCGTAATTCTACAAAAGCATTTGCCGTTTCAATTTTTAATCGTTGCATGTTGGCATATTGCCTTGAATAAATTTTATTCTTTAAATACCCCCACAAAAAAAAATCCAAAACCGAGAGATCCGGTGATCGTGGTGGCCATCGAATAGGTCCATTTGTTCCAATCCATCTCCATTTGCCCAATTTTGTATTATTCTAGCATTGTGGGCTGGAGCCCCATCCTGCTGGAAAAATATATCGTTCAGTTGAGCCAGTGGAATATCTTCTAAAATGTTCATAGTTTTTTCTTGTAGAATTTGTAAGTACCCATTAGAGTTTAGGTTTTCTTCATAAATCTTGTAAACTATTTTTCGGTTAAAAATAAAGCAGGAGACATCAAATCCGAACCTGCCTTGACGCTCTCTAGGAAAAATCACGTGGGTGTTTTCTTGACTCCAAAACCGCGAGTTGTGTCTATTAACAATTCCCGAACTTGTGAAATGTGCCTCGTCTGACCAATTACAGAACTCCAATCTACGTTCAGCATCACCAGGGTGCAGATGATGAACAAGTTTATACTTGTAGGGTTTGAACTTATGTTTTCTTAAAATCCTTTGCACTGTTGTTTTAGACACACCAGTCTCTTCATCTATTTTCCTGCACGAGGTTTCAGGAGTGGCTTGAACAACTACTAAAACGTTGATCTCTGATTCCTCTTTCTCTTTGTTGTAAACTCTGGGTCGAAGTTTGTCAAAACATCCATGTTGGCAAAGATTAAATTTTAATTTTTGAAATATTCTTCTGTCTGGTTGTCTTCTTTCGGGATATCTATATGACAAAATAGGTATATAAAATAAATACAAAAGGTAAAGGTAAAGATTAACTGACCTGTTCAGATAAGAGTTCTAAGGCCTGGTCTGCGTTTTCAATAGATAATATGAAGCAGGTATTCAGATCATATGTCTCAAAGTTTTCAAATTTTTGGTTTCGAACCATATTAAAAAATAATTAAACAACAACAACAACAACAAGAACGGTAACAATAAACAAAAACAACGAATAACAATAAATATCAGCACTAAATTTGGGAAAATGTAACCAGGAATAATTTGAGAGAAGCAGGAACTTCAAAAATCAAATACCTAAGTAATGGCAGAACGTTAATTATTTTGCTTTTTGCGTTACCATGGTTACCCACGGCTATCGACTATTATCAATGTAAATTATAGAAAAAATCATTTTGTCACGTTATTTATAAAAATAAATATAGACTATGCTATATTTTTGAAAAGCTCTTGGCAAGGGGAAAAAGATTTTAAAAAAATATATAGGGTGTTCCATAAAAAAGTAAGTTACGTCAATATCTCAAAAACTGTGACATCTAAAGAAAATCTGAGTACGCCACTGGATTCTACGTAAAAAAATCTACAAATATCAGTTTTTACTTTTTTAATATGTCTGACAATAACAGAGTTACAAGGGATGACTGAAAATGCAATTTTTCCAAAATCACCCTGTAGCACACAAACTAAGATGGCTATGGCAAATTTGATTAGTGCATCTTTGGTTTCATTACAAAATAGCACGGTGTCGCGAAAACCGCAAGGTTCTAACCTAAAAAATAAGCGAGATACCCCGTAAAACATACGAAAATGGGACAACCTGTACACTTAGATTTTATTTATTTAAATGTATTTCTTTTAAGAATTTTGGCACATTTCTTATTTTTTATATTTCTGGACTTAGTGCTTGGCTAATTCCATTGTTTACCATTAGTCGGGTTCTTATTGGCTGAAGTTGTATGCAGTCTTCAAATATATGTAGAACTCTGAGTATTTGAGAACAGTGGTTACAGAGTGGCCTCTCACTTTTCGTTAATAAGTATATATGAGTGATTGCAGTGTGTCCTATCCATAATCTGGTCATTATGATGCAATTTTTTCTGTTTAGATTTGAATACGCTTTTCTCTTTTGCGGCATAGGAATGTGTTTCTTCAGCAGCTTGTTTTCCCTATTCCATTCTTCTTCCCATATTTGCCAAATTTTACTTTTCAGTAGTGTTTCACTTATTGAGTATATGTCGTCCAGATGCATTTTACGTAGTTCTTCGTTAAGTCTGCAAATTACAGGTAGATTGAATCGTTTTTCTGTAATTGGTTCCTCTTTAAATAGGACAGCTTTATTGTAGTGGTGAGGTGCGTCACGGATTTTGATAGCATATTTTAGAAATTCCCGAGTTCTTCTTAGTTCTAGAGGTAGTACGCTTGCTTCTACTTTAACCCTGCTGGAGGGACTTGTACAGAATGCGCCTATTGCATAGCGTAGGCATAAGCTCTGTAAAGTGTCTAAGGGTTTGAGGTTCGACCTAGATGCTGCTCCATACGCTACAGATGCGTAGTCGATAATGGGTTGGATCAATGTTTTGTAGAGTCGTATTAATATTTCTCTATCGGCGCCCCACTTAGAGTTTGAGATGCATTTAATTACATTAAGGTGTTGTTACATTCGTTACTTTTACTGTACTATTAAGTAAATTTTTACGATCTATTAGAATTAATGAATTGCTCGTGTTTCTTTAAATTCTCTATTTTTCTAAAAATAATAACATTTCTCTAAGTTTATCTCTGTAGTCTCTTGAATATATCACGCTTCACAATTAAAAAACATTTCTGTTGGTTAGGTAAACATTTTGATGGTCACTTATAAGTTATATTTCAACTTCATGTGTTGGGTGTCACTGGTTTGACATTCGCATATTTGATTTTAATTTCACTTCCTTCCGGTCTGTGATTGGCGAAATTAAGCCATTTTGTGTTTCCTAAAAGAAAAATGTAAATTTCTAGATTTTATTTAGCCCATCGACGGTTGTCGGTTTTATAACATTTTTCTAAAGTTTGTGCCGAATCACTATAATTAGTGGGTACAAACGATTTATATCGGATATATAGGAAATACTGAAAACAGACAATCGATCTGGTTCGATTGAAGAACTAAATCCATTAACAAAATCATTAAACCAATTAGCTAAAGGGGTTAAACTTAACCTCACAAATTTCTCTAACCACGAAGTTGTTTTTATACTTGAGATTCGCTGGGGAAAGCTATTACTATTTAACTGTTCGAGACAGTTATAAGCTGTTCTGTTCTGTACTTTTCTGATTTCTTTACCTCATTGAAGAGGTACCTTTGGTACGCCACATAATATACTTTTCGTACAACATCTAAATATACTGGTATGCTGTGTAAATATATGTGCATTTGTATATAACTCGTACATAGTTGTACATACTGGCAATTGGCTGATGAAGTGTGTTATTTATTACATAATTAGCAAGAAATTTGACTTCCACACCTGTGAAAATTTGAAACTTTCCGACAGGCTGGGATATGAAAGATAAGTTATAAATTACTCATATTCAGACTATTCGGGCACCGTAATGCTTTGATTAATCTGTGACCAATCCTAAAAGTTGTATTGATCTATGTACATGTTTATGATAAAACTTTAAGTGTTATTGCACAGATTTTTGCGCTTTTACTGTAAATTGCTTTGGGTAAAATTTTTGAGTCTATTGGTAATCAATGTAATTAAACACTGTTTTGTAAGAAACTGTGTAACTGGATGCATTCAGCTCATCAGATTCGAGTTAAAGGTTTTATTAACCACCTGATCATTTCTATTATTTTTGTTGACTGCAAGTTATTCATAGCAATTGTATTATTACTATAATCTATTATTCTATGTGCCTTTACAACTTGGGGAATGTTTAAATTACCTGTTTACTGTATTTTATTAAAGGCTATAAACCTATGTTTTAGCATAACTTAACTTTGCAATTCTGTATATTACTTTGCCATTTTGAATGTAAATTTAATTTAATTCCATTTTCTAAATTCTAGTATTATATTCTTTGGGCGGCTTGCTATATTGTGTATTTAAGAGCACAAATATTTTATGTATTCTCTGTGGTTAACAATTTGTGTAACACGAGTGAATTACTTATTTATTTAGGGAATTATCCCCCTTTTACTTTTTTTTGGGGAATGTTTTGGGGACTTTCTACTTTACAACTATTTTTTTTCGTAGTGCTCAGATCCTTGCACATATTTCGTTACTTGGCTAGAAAAGTGGCAAATTAACTAGTTATCTAGGGCTGGCTGTTTTATCATTCTAGCTGGCGCCCTTCTCTTCTCTTTCAGCTACCATTACCATCTGTATCACTGTGGGACCCCTCCATCTCTACCGTGACCGAGCTACCGGCAAGTCCTATATATAAAAGGTATCTCCTCTGTTGGGGTAAGTTTTAGCACAAAGTTGAAGTTTGCACGTAACAGTGTTTTTTAACTTTTGTTATTATTGAATTTATGTGTTGCTTCCAAAGTCGAGTCAAAGATTACTCCTAGAAACTTGTACGATGGCACGCATTGTATCTTTCTGCGTTTAATGTATAGATTGGGTTGACGGTGAGGACGCCTTAATTTGCAGAAATGCATGCATACCGTTTTTATGGAAGAGATACGAAACCCTTTAGCATCTGCATGTTGTTGTACTGAATTAACGGCATGCTGCATATTTGCGTTATGCGAGGTATTTCCTGTTGATGAGGTAAAAATCACAATGTCATCTACGTAGATACATCGTCTGATTGAAGCAATCAAACCGGATGTTAGCTCATTCATTGAAATAACGAATAACGTGACACTTAGCGGGGATCCTTGGGGAATGCCGTTTTCTAGCGTACGTTTTGTAGACATGTGATCGCCTACTTTTACATAAAAACTTCTGTCCGTTAAGAAGGATTTGATAAATGTTGCCATGTTTCCCTTGATTCCCCACTCATGTATTTTTTCTAGGATTCCCGGTTTCCACACCATGTCATATGCTTTCTCTAAGTCGAAGAAAACTGCTGTACAATGTCCCCTGTTAGTGAACATCTCCTGAATGGCGTTTGAGAGAAACAAAATATTGTCCCGGGTTGAGTATGACTTTCGAAATCCTGGTTGGAATGTGTTTATCAGTTGGTGTTCCTGTAAGTGGTCGATAAATCTTGTATTCACATTTTTTCCTTGGACAACTTAGTAGTGATATTGGGCTGTAACTTGTTGTGTTAAGTGGGTTCTTTCCTTGTTTTGGAAAGGGAATTATTAGGGCTATTTTCCAGTCTGAAGGAAATTCTCCTTTTGTCCATATTTCGTTGTATAGAAATAGCAAGTCGTCTAATCCGTGGAGAGGGAGGTTTTTAATCATCCCATAGGAAACGTTATCGATACCAGGGGTTGTTTCGTTTACTGACCTCAGTGCTTGTTTTAATTCACTAATTGAAATAGGGGAGTTGTAATTATTTGTATCTGCTTTTCCCAAGTCAACGTTTGTAACTTTAAAGTTTATAATGTTGCTAAATTCCTCGCTATAGTTGATTGAAGAACTTGTTTCTTCGTAATGCACTGATATGCTTTCAGCAACTTTAACCGGGTCTGATATTATTGTTCCATGTTGCTCGAGTTTAATTTGAGGCCGCAGAACCAGTTTTCATGATATAGCTTTTATTTTATGCCACATTTCGGTGCATGGGGCTTTTGGGGTAAGTTCTGACACACACCTCTCCCATGATTTTTTTTGGAGTCCAATATTAGTCGTCTTGCTATTGCTCTCGATCTTTTGTAGGTAATGAGGTTTGGTACTGTAGGGTTTCGTGAGAAGATATTTAGAGCCCCTTTTCTGTTCTTTATAGCATTAGCTACGTCTTGGTTCCACCATGGTACAAGTGGTCTTTTTAGCTTCCCCCTTGAAATTGGGATAGATTTGTTTGCCGTTTCGGATATAACATTTGAGAAATTGACAACCATTGCCTCAATCATTTCGTCTCTGTTTATATGTGTGATGTTATCTTTATATTCTTCCCAATTTGCACGATTTAGCAGCCATTCACTTTTTATATTAGGTGTTGCATCTTTTATGTCCTTAGATATTACAATTGGGAAGTGATCACTTCCATGGAGGTCTGGTATCTGGTCCCATGTATATTCCAAAGCCAGTTGTGGAGAGGCTATGGTGAGATCAATGGCAGAGAAAGAGTTTGATCTTGAATTGAATAAGGTGGGTTTGGTGTAATTTAGGAGAACCATATTGTTCCTTTCCAGGAACTCTTCTATTTTCTTCCCCCGAATATCCAACTTTGTAGACCCCCACACTGGACTGTGGGAATTAAAGTCTCCCATTAGTATGCTTCGGGTTGGTAGTTGTGCTGTTAAGTTTTCGTCTTCGGTTTTCCAATTATCTTTTGGTAAATGTACGTTGCATAGTGCGATTTTTATCGGGAAATCTAAAGATATCGCTACTGCTTGTATTCCTGTTTTCAAGTCTACTACTCTGTATACACAGTTAGTTGTGGTTAAAATTGCCACTCCACCTTTTGCTTTGCTACCGCATGGTTCATGGTATCTAACGCAATTAAGGCTTCTTAGTTGAAAAGTGCTCCCCTCCCGTAAATGGGTTTCTTGTAAACAGATGGCAAAAGGCTTATATTCCCCAATTAGGATTTTCAGTTCCTCTAAACTTTTTTTACTTCCATTGCAGTTCCATTGTATTATTTTTGCCATGGTTGGTGGGTACTATTTACAATGGATACTGTTGAGTAATGTGGTTTGGATTGGGGAGTGTAGAAAGGCATAACATTGATTTAATTATACATGAATAAGAAATAAATAAATATTTTGTGTATATATAAATATAGGTATAAATAAATACTATGTGACAAAGGACATATATACGTGCAAATGGACAATAAGACAAGTAAAATATCACAGAGTTATCACAAATTTTATAGATATCACAGATAGGCTATCACTTAGTCGTTGCGTTGCTGGTGGGCCGGCTAGGGCTATTTTTCCTATTTTTGCTTCTTGGTCTGCCGACCTTTTTCTTCTCTTTACGAGCAATTGGGCGGACGAACTCCGGATTTAGGTTCATCTCCTCGCTATTCCCTGATGGCGATGAACAGCTGGCGCTTGGCTTTCTTTTTTCACCTCTGGATTCATCTTCCATATTTTCTGATTCGATCCGGTTAGATGTAAATGAAGCTCTTTGCATAGAGCTGAACTCTTCTATTATAATTTTTTTTAGTTCACCGACTATTTCTGCGTTTTGACCGATATGAGACGTGGGACCGGTTGTGTTTCTCGCAACTACCGAGACTTCTTCTTTGATTATCTTTCTGATTTCAGGAATGAGATCTTTTAAGGCAGTACTATGATTGGAAGATGCAGCCACCTCAGCAAAGGATGCGTGACTGGTGACTGCCGATCCCTCCATTTGTTTAGCTTGGAAGTACGGTACCTTGTGTAATATCATGACCTCCTTAATTTTTGATTTGTTTTGTAAGTGGGACATCCTTTCCATACCGATGAGTGTTCCCCTTTGCAATTAGGGCACTCTTTTGGGTCTTGACATGCAGTGCCTTCGTAAGTTGGTTTTCCGCATACGCATAGCTTTGTTACAATGGATTGCTGAATGCCCAAACTGTTGACAGTTAAAACACCGGAGTGGAGTTGGAATGTATGGTCTGACCTTTAAAGGGTAGATAGCTGCTTTAATACACTTGGGTAAGGTTTCTCTGTTAAAGGTGAGTATGTGGTTTGGAGAGTCTACCCATGTACAATCCCTCTTAACTCTTATTCTTTTCACTTCTGTAACTAACCCATGGCTAAGGCCATCTTTAATTTCTTCGAGAGAACAATTCAATAAGTCAGGACAGTATACGACTCCTTTGTATATATTTAGGGTTGGATAATGGGTTTCCTCGGCATTCATTTCGGCAAGTCTTTTAATTTGTAGTAGCCTATTCGATTGTGATCCTGATCTACATTCGATTAGTATTTTACCTTTAACCTTTTTGATACTATTTACATCACCAACAAGTCCAAATAAAGTTTTAGATATTAGAAACGGACTAACTTTAATAAAGTCACGATCTTTCCTCTCTAGGAGCAGAAACCGGGACCATGCGGACTCCTTTTCCTGCTTCCGGCAGTTTGACTACGCTGTCTACCTTCAGCACCTATTTCGGAGGATAAGTCCTCATTTAAAACTGTGTGACTCATAGAATTCCCACGGATTGGGATGAATGTGCGTCAACTATAGCAGTGCACCCATACTATAGCAGGGTTTGATACTGTGAGATTGATTGTCTATTTAATGACGTTATCAAAGTACACAAAATAAGAAAAAAAAACTTAAAAATTCAACGAAAAAATGTCTCTTGGTCCTTTATTGCTAAATCTAAACAACATGTATTAGTTTTCAAAACAACGATACAAAATGAAAATAATAACAACAACCACTGTTTTTTAATCGCTACCATTTTCCAATTCAAAATCCAGAGCTGCTACATTATATCCATCAATGTCTTCCTCCAGTACTGGATCTCCAGTTAAATGTAAATAAAATGGTTGATCTGCAGCAGGAATTGAATGCAAGTATGACGATATATCATCCAATTTAGCCTGTGCTACTGGTTTTCCACCTGGCCAAAGAAGTTCCAAGTTGTTCAGAAAGATTATATTATTGTCTACATTTTTAGGTCTACCTTGCCTTTTTTTAATATTTATTTCAGAGTAGTCCGGGGCATTATGCATATTTTTAATAAAAATGCTGTAAGGTTTATCCTGTTGGATTTTAACTTCCTTAATCTGCAGCCAGTTAATTTTTGTTTCATTTACGTCTTTCTTTCTGTTGGTAATTAGCTTTTTGATGTGTCCTGTCCCAACAAGGTCGTTTTTCTCTAAAAATACCACTTCTATCGGATTCCTATATCCTTTAATGACGTTGGCACAGTCTTCAGGAGAAAACAGCCTTTGTTGCCTTTTTAATGTGCATTCGATATCTTCGAAATCACTGTCGTTAGGAAAAAATGAATGACCAGAAGTTAAAAATTTCAACTGAATGCTGTCCAAAGACGGGTTTTCTTCAAGCACGCATTTCAACAGTATTTTTATATTACGATTTTGGCCACCGCATGAGTCGCTCCAAAGTATGAGTCGCTTAACTGTTTCAGCAACATATTTTTTAATACAGGATCCCACTTCCTGGGCTCCACGACCAGCCTGACCCTCTATCCAAAGATTATAGACAGCTTTGTTATTTTTTCCAGAGTGAATTCCGCAGTCATATAGCCATAACTGCCGCTTGTAAAATATAATGTTCGTAGTCAGACGAGGTAGGGGAAGTGTCTTTTCCATGTCAAATGTCAGTGTTTCCAGTTCATTGTTTTCAAAAGCTTCTTTTAAGTCAGCCTCCATTTGTTTTCTTGCACATTCAGCTTCAAGCAAATGCGCGTCATGTTCTGATTTCAGTAGTTGTTTCTCTTCGATGCTGCTGGTACTGTGTGATTTGGCTTGAAAAGTGTCACATTACAGGTGTCCTTTTTGGGAGCTTTCGTCCTAAGGTTGAATTATGTTAGGAATATTAGCAACAGGCAAAAATTCTTGCTCATTTCTGTGTGCCCTACAGTAATGGGACTTATACATCGTGAATTTATTAATGTGATTTATGACGCAATTTCTTTTGTTCCGTTATTTTGTTGTGGCCACCAGCTATGCCCGTTTATCAGAAACGAAAAGAGTTCTTACCTTGCTAAGAGAACTATTAACACGTTTCGTTGATATTTGCAACGTATTTATAAAAGTAGAAGGACACCATCCCCTCCACTTTTTACGTCACAACACTGCCTACGTGGGAGACCGTATTTTCCACCCCTACGGTTTCTTTTCGGAGGCCTTTTTCAGCCCCTAATTATTTTTGTTTTTACACACCCACGTGTGAGACCGTATTTTCCATCCCTATGATTTCTTTTCGAAGGCCCGTTTCATCTCTAATTATTTTGTTTTTCTTACTCATCCACGTGTAGGACGTGTTTTTTCACCCCTATTTTATGGCTACCCACGTGAAGGATGCGTTTTTCTACCCCTATGGTTTCTTTTCGGAGGCCTTTTTCAACCCTTGATGGAATTTTCATCCCTAATTATGGCTTTTTTGTATTTGCTCACGTGAGAAGTGTATTTAGGTCTTGAGTTTGGTGTTGGACTTGGGGTTGGGGCGGGGTGCCGGGTTCTTTTCGGGTGGCCTTTTTTAACCCTAATTAAGATCCTTTTGATCATATTAAAAGCAGTACAACCCCTGGAGCTTAGGCAATTGCACGTGTTCTGATTGAAAAAGATTTTTTATTTAAGCTGTGTTTATTAATACCCATTTTTATCAAATGAGATTGCATAATTCTATTTCTTTTAATTCCTATCTACAGATTGTAACCCTACGAAAGTTTATATATACATTGGGTTGTATTCTAATAATTAAATTTCACTGTCATTTTAAATAATCTCAATACGCAATGCAAAAAAATTATTTAAAGACAGCTTGTGCAAGCGTTAGCAAAATTTTTAAAAATATTTGTAGGTATTTTTGAATATAAATGTATACGTACAATATAATTGCTAGCTGGATCAACCTCTATTACAGAAAACATTCATTATTTTTAAAAATACACCACTAGATGGCGTCACAAACAATCAATGGGCCCGACAAAAAAGGCATATACTGTCTTATGAGATAGTGTGTGGGTTCCTTATTAGAATACTATTTCAAACTTCTAGTTTTCCCGCCATAATAAAGGAAGCAAGGACCCGACAAGGGGCAAAGTCCCTAGAACAAGTTCCGGGGTCCTATAGCTGTCTTATGAGATAGTGTGCGGGGACTCGCCATAACAATTACAAGGAACAACATCTACTTTTACCACCAGGTGGAGCCACGATCAACCTCTATTACAGAAAACATTCATTAGTTCTAGAAGTGCGTCGCTAGATGGCGCCAAAAGTAAACAAACAAAACCAACCTATCAGAATAAAGAGCCTTAGGTCTCCAACCAGAGCACAGAACCTGGAGGCTGGGTGGGGTGTAAGAGCCAATCAGAAACCCTCAGGGGGCGTGGCCTACCTTTAGGTCCCTCTAAACAAAACGAGCGGCCTGCGGCAGTATGCGCGCACACGACCGATCATCTGAAAGGGAGTGTGCCTACGTGACTACACCATTCCACACGTGGGTGAAGGGACGGGGCCACGTGGTGAAAATGGAGATGTCTATGACACAAAAACAAAATGACGGCGCTGGTGTCCGCATGCTGCTGAGATACATCGAACTACCAGATATGTGGTTGACAAGTGCAATCTACCACACTATTTTTACGCTTTGACATTAAAATAATTTCCTTATATATGCATTGACAAAATTACCAGTTTCCTAATTAATTACTCACGATATTTGTTTTAAGGTCATTGAATTTTTATTAAGAAATTGTGAATGACATACTTTAGTTATTCTATTTTTGAAACATAATACGAAATTAATTTTTGTTTTATGCTCATGGAAAGAAAAATAATTAAAAAATCTTCCTGAATTTGTAGGTTGATGTACAAATCATGCATTACAACATTTTCGGAATTTCTGATTAATTTTATATATAAAAATGGAACACTGCGAACAGTTTCTTCTTTAATCGTAAACTGAACGTTAGGATGATATGAATTAAATATTTTTAAAGTTAATTTAGATTTAGCTGATGGAATGCTACCGATTATGTCATCAACGTATTTTATTAAAGAAGGTCATTGGAGTGGTAATTTAGATGTAACAATTTGCTTGATCATAGAAAACTTTCGACTTATTCACAATGTTGCATCGAAGATTATAAACATTTTTAAAAGTATATTAAATACAGAATATAAAATTATCTACAACAAAACCTGTTGACTCATTACAAAAACTATTTCTAAAATTAAAATACGTAACACCCCTTTTAAAAAAATCTAACGTAGTTTACAAAATTAACAGTAAACATTGTAGTTGCTATACCTATAGGGTAAACTGCACGCAATTTGGACTTAAGAATAAATTCTCACAAAAGTGATTGCAGGCTTAACAATATTTGTTGTAGTTTAGCAGAACAAGCATTCTTTCTATTTTGAAAATCCCAGAATTCTAAGAAGTGGAACATTATTAAACAAAAGACATTCTAGAAATGATCGAAATTTATGTAGAGGGTTCAAACATTAATAATAAAAAAAAAATGTTGATGGTTTGAATATCATTTATAATAATATTTTAAATTATTATAAGAAATAATATTAGAATTTACATAAATCTATGTTTGGATGTTTGTGTTTGTGGTTTAAAATTCATGTTACATATATTAGAGTTACCTGTTGTTATATCAATACTGCTTGAGTTTTAAAATTTATAATTAATTTCGGTAGGTTCTTTAGTATTTTATATTTTTGTTTTGCCCATTATTCAGTTGTTTGTAGGCCCTGACGAAGCAAATAAATTTTGCGCAAGTTCGACAAAAAAAAAATTGTAGGTAGCGTAGTTTACAAAATTAACTGTCAACATTGTAGTTGCTATACCTATAGGGTAAACTGCACGCAATTTGGACTTAAGAATAAATTCTCACAAAAGTACTTACAGACTTAACAATATTTCTGTTAGTTTAGCAGAACAAGCATTCTTTCAATTTTGAAAATCCCAGAATTCTAAGAAGTGGAACATTATTAAACCAAAGACTTATTCTAGAAATGATCGAAATTTATGTAGAGGGTTCAAACATTAATAAAAAAAAGAGTATGTTGATGGTTTGAATATCATTTATAATAATATTTTAAATTATTATAAGAAATAATATTAGAATTTATAAAAATCTATGTTTGGATGTTTGTGGTTTAAAATTCATGTTACATATATTATAGTTACCTGTTATTATATCAATACTGCTTGAGTTTTAAAATTCATAATTAATTTCTGTAGGTTCTTTAGTTCTATTATTCAGTTGTTTGTAGGTCCTGACGAAGCAAATAAATTTTGCGCAAGTTCGACAAAAAAAATTGTAGGTAGTGGACCGCGAAAATTTTATTATTGTAATAATAAATAATAGAAAAGATAATTAGCGGATTTTTTTATATCTTGATAATACGTCGTAATTTACTAGTGTTTTCAAAATATTTTTGTTTATATATTTTTATCTAAGGAATGTAGGATTGTTGGTAACTAATTCGTATGTAAACACATGTTAGGGGGTGAGTGGCAGGTGCACGCTTAAAAATGCTTTACTGAAGGGGCGTAACAAACCATTGGAATTGTTCTTATGCGCGCTCTCGATGTAAAAATGTCATTGATCTAATGATTAATTGTGGCGGGACGGGCCGCGATTAAAAGATATCTTTTGGGAAACTCGAGGCACGTAAATATAAGGTTGTTACAGACGAATGCATATTTTTAAAATTAAGATGTCGTGCAATAATATTATGAAACTATTCCAACATAAGTTAGTTTCTTGTTTTTTTTTGTTAGTTTTGAAAGATGGGGAGTCGGGAGAAGATATAGTTAGTTTTGAAATCGAAGGGGGCAGTTACAGTTAGCTTGTTAATCGAGCCAGATCGATTTTTGGGTTAATTAAATACCTCCATTGTAAACAGTTTGTCTTTAAAATAATTCTTGCGTGCACATTTTTCTTTTGAATTCGCCAACACTAAGTTGTCTTTTCTTTCGGGGTTAAACCGCGCCTGTTAACGATTTCTGTAGTCAATGAAGGGAATATTCCAGTGTATGTATTTTTATATAACTGAAAGAAAGCTCGCAGCAAATCGTTTTACCAGCCTAGATAACATTAAATACCAAACATTATCTTGCAAAGGTATTTTTTCCGTACGCGGACTCATTAAGCTGAAATCTGCTAAAATTAAAGGACAGTACAGGGCCGTCTCCCTATGGTATTTGTGCGAATTAGCATTGTTGGTTGTTGGTTATATTTATAATTGTGTAGAGGTGGCTGGTGAATGGGTATAGGATGCTGCGGGTTATTAATTGTAAAAGGCAATTGGCCGTTGGTACACACTCCCAAGCCATATCATTAAACACGTCGAATTTTTATTTCTATTGTTTTTATTTGTTGTATAGATGAGTGTGCAACCGGAGAGAGGGGCACAGTATTTTTCTAACGCACTCAAACTTATATATCGGTCACGATGTTAGTGATTTACCTATAACGTACCCTTGTAAGGCTTTTAATGAGTTTTTATTTAAGTTTGTTGAAGTTGAATTATTTGCCTGCGAGTTGATTCCTCTTTGTATGTGCTTTATTACAATGTGACTTATGTATTTTGTGCTTTAGTTGTCACTAAACAATTGGGTACTTTAAATTCCTTCTGTTTTCTTTTGTCCTCGCCGTTGCCTTATTACCTGTGCAATTTTACGGTTGTTGTATTTTATATGTACCGTGATTTGCTTTATTATTTTATGTGCTTATTTACTTAAAGACCGGCACATGATTGGGTTTTTAAAAGGGCCACATGTTTGGTGTTACGATTTTTATTATGATTTTGATTATTTATGACCCAATTGTGAGTGCGACTACATGTGTATTTTTATTATTGTGTTTCTGTGTAACTAAACTGCTTTTCATTCATTTTCTCTTAATGTTATAATTTTGTACGCACTTTAACCTGATTTAAAGGTGTTTTGTTATATGTTTAGCCCTTTCATTGTTTTTTTTTTGTTATTTGATTTATTAAGGTACTTGTGCAATTGCTTATTTATGAATAAAGTGGGTTTTATTAGCGGTTCTTTTCCACAATAGTAGATTAACGGGCTGAACCATCGCTGCGCAAAGTTCGTTGATTTTAATTTGAGTAGTTTCACTTTTTTTTACCTGCCCCTCATGATGCAATACGTACCTGATCCAGACTATCTCATTTAGATAGCATAACGTACCTAACACTAGACGGCCACTTCGTTTGATCAGATTTGAGGTTTGCGAGTAATTAAATACCAGACTTGTAAATAAATTCTAATGGTTTAATTGCCCGGAAAGTCAAGGTAAGGCAGGCAATTGATTTAAGTAATAGTGACATTATTGTTAGTCAAGTCAAGATAAATCACTTAGCGATTGTTTGGTTCTTGGATTTTCATTATTGCAAATAAGTTCAAATTACGTTTTTCGAGAAAGGGTACATGGGAGACGCTACATATATATATATATATATATATATATATATATATATATATATATATATATATATATATATATATATACATTTTATTTAAATATCCAGTTTCCTAATTAAGTGATCTTGTTGTTTCGAAAAAGTTGAACTATACCGTCAGCTGACAAGCCCGCCACTCAAGAGTAAACTACGTTCTAAAATTAGATGCTTTTTCGATCTCTTTATTCATACTTGATTGCAATATATAGTTTCCGAATTAAGTGCTCTAACAGTTTCGAAAAAATTGGATTGTGTACCGTTAGCATAGGAGCCCACCACCTAAGAGTAATCTATGTTTGCAAAATTACGTGTTTTATCCGTTTTCCATTGAAATAATTCTATTATTTACCGTTTATTTATATCTCTAGTTTCCAAATTAAGTGCCCTTACCGTTTAGAAAATTCTGATTTTACAGTAAAAGCATTTATTTGGGAAACTGGGTTAATAAAGTATAAATAATGGAATCATTTTAATATCAAACTGACAAAGCACCTACACCTAATCTTTTAAACATAATATACTTTTGGACAGTGGTCCCCGGCTGAACAGAATTTTGAATGTTTTCTCTTTGTTAATGGCATATTTTAATGTCTATTCGTATAAGCACCAAATTGTTTAACTATTGTTTGTTCCTGAGAGGTGGATCTGTTGACAGATAGGGGCAAAGGATGAGAATGCAACTTACCAGAAAATCAAATGCGCGAAAAGCGTATTAGCCCATAATACACCTGAGCAATAGGTTACGATGCAATAAACTACTACGCAACCACCAAATGTTCACTTCCGCTTCCGAAACGTCTTACAACAAAAACTGTGAAAATAGGCCAACTCAACTAATATGAGACCACAGATACAAAACACTTATAATACAGATTTAGTTTTTAAGATATCAACAAAACATGCTTTTCATGTAACACCCTGTATATATTCGGCTCATTGAATGTGCCCCGTGTAAAGGTTTTCGGCGATATCTTTTTAAACAACTAAGATTTTCGAATTTAAAAATTAGCACTAATTATATGTCTGCATAAAATAACGTAAATGTAATCGCAAATAATTTTTAATTTTATGTAATTATATAACAATTAAGAGTAATCAATAAGACTAAGTAATTATGTAACTGCTTGCTTATAATTGTATGCTATTAATTGAAATTAATACAAAAATAGAAGTTTTAGAAGTTCGCGCATCTTAATAAACCCATATAGTTCGCAGTGTATATTTATTTATTCACACTGTATTAGCTCTAATAGGTTTGTAACAAATTATTACATAAACGAGGAAAAGAGATTAATGTATCAGAATGTGCTCTACCAAATATAATTTTTTATATGGTGGATGCACATTAATCTTTAGATAATACGTTCAATTAGCAACCTTAATTTACTGCTGATAATAAATTAATTAATTTAATTCCGACCATTAATCCTCAAACGCACAATTTACTACGCCATCTACAAATAATAATAATAATAAACATCAATAAATCTTACCTTACACAACTTGAAAAAGAAGAAGAGTAAAAATTACTCACCTGAAACAAAAATTAAGAGACTTAATCAATAAAAACAATAAACCTTTCAACGTATATTTGTTTAATTATTAAACCATTTAAGTAACACGCGAGATATTAATTAATGTTAAGGTCACTTATGTTTTATTTGTGTATAAATCGTGATTCATGCAAGAATTTTAGTGAAAGACAAATTTTTTGTGAAGATTAACTGAAGTGCCCGTATGTAATTATACAATCGAATTAATTATATAGATTAAAACCAGTTTAGTTTTGTGACCAATGATTAAATTCTACAATTTAAATGTCCGTTTCCTGCATGCTGGAGGGTTATCCTTTAATCCTGAGTTTATCAACTGAAATTACATACCTAAAGTCACCTTAGATTAGTCAATAATTAGAGACCGTCGCCGTCGGTGTTATAGTAGATCGTGCATAATTAATTATTAAATTATTTATAAATTTTGTGGTAATCAATTAGTCAGAGTTATTCAAATGCGTTTTTTATCTAAATGTATTGCACGTGTTCTAACTATTACGAATATTTTTGCATTTACAGCATTTCTAAGTGATTTATAAGTCTAGACAACATGCAGTGTAATGTAATTTCTCTTTTCATCTATACAAAAACAAACATCCGGCTCGAAGGACAAAAAAAATTTACTCGGTAAAACTTTACAGTACATACGTGTAGATAACGTGTTTCAACATTTAATTATATTTATGATAGGTGTTAAAAAGAACCATTTTTGCAAAACAGGAAAAGTTATCCGGCTCGAAGGATCACCTCAGTCAGTTTTGAAAACGTTATGGACATAAAAAGCTTTAAATCAAACGTTACATTACAAGGAAAACGTCACTCACTAAAATTTTTACAAACTCTATTTAGTAAAGTTCCTGAGCTACTCAAATACCGATAATTTGATATACAGGGTTGATACTCTAAGTGGAATAAATTCTGTAACTCAAAGAGGTCAAGTCCGGGAGAAAAATCATGATAGGCATTCTTTATAATTGTTTCCAGCCCTCAATCTGGGGGTTACAGTTTCTCCATATATCCACTACCGGGGGTGAAGCCACCCTTAACTTTTTTTTCAAATGTAAGAGTAGGTCAAGTGATACACCTTGTGAAAGCTTGTCTTAAGAGGAATACAACGCAGTATTTATATTTATTTTCTCACAATTTCAAACATTATTTTGTTGAACAAAAAAATCAAAATCAAAAATAATAAACAAATAAACGTACTCTCTTAGCAAAGGAAGTTTCATTTGAGAACTTTCTTAAACTAAACTACGATTTAACGACTTCTCTGCAAAAAAATCTTTTCTTATGGGGTACACACATAAATTTAAAGATGTTCAAAATGGTGTCCATTTGTTTCTTGACAAACACCTAATCGGTGATAAAAACCATTTCTCATGTTTTGAAACATGTCTTGTGGAATATTTCTGATTTCTGCAGTAATTCTGTCCCTCAGATCCTGAAGGTCGGTCGGTAATGTAGCATAAACCTTACTCTACAAATATCCCCATAAAAAAGTCAACGGGATTAAGATCCGAGGATCGTGGTGGCGGCCATTCAAGGGCACCTCTTCGACCAATCCATCTATTTGGAAAAATTAGATTCGAATAGTTCCGTACATCTTGCTGAAACCAAATTCTCTCATCCACGTCATTTGGATTGTTAGTTGGAAATAGACCCCTTAAATTTAGGAGCAGGTCATCCGTGAGCATAGAAAGATATAACTGCCCACCAAAATGACCATTCAGAAAAAATGGCCCTACCATTCGATCTCCAATAATCCCAGCTCATACGTCTAATTTTCGTGGATGTTGGGTGTGAGTTTCCCGCATCTAATCGGGGTTGTGGTCAGACCAATAACGATAATGTGATGATTCACTTTGCACCATTGAAGCATTGCCGAAAATAGAAATCATTTTGTGAGTGTAAGAAACACAGAAGATAAAGATTTTTTCCTTCAACCATAAGATCAGGATTGTTGCGATAATAAATGCCTGTTATCACTACGGTACATTTTTATTTGCCGACATTTCAATCAGCTGAGCCAAAGAAAGTTGTTTATTTTTCAACTGACCGAGAACATAAATACTGCGCTGTATTCCTCTTAATACAAGCTATCACACGGTGTATCACTTGACCTACCCTTACATTTGAAAAAAAAAATTAGGGGTGGCTTCACCTCCGGGGGTGGATATATGGAGGAACTGTAAACCCCAGATTGAGGGCTGGAAACAGTTATAAAGAATTCCTATCATGACTTTTCTCCCGAACTTCACCCCTTTGAGTTACAGAATTTATTCCACTTAAGAGTATCCACCCTGTATAATTTCCAGTGACACACCTAATGCCACGTTGCCAATTGCATATTTAACATAAAGCGTTAAAACAGCATGTTAACAAACAATGAAAGACGTGAATATGCCACACTGAACTGCCACAATCAACGTTAAATTTAACAAACGATGTGACTACTATTTGCTAATTTCCAGTTAATAAATTACTTATTTTGATTTATTCCCGTTTCGCCGATTCCTGTTTGTCAACTCATCAAAAAATCATTTTTTCGTCAACTATGCAGTGCTTACCTGCTCGCAGGTAATGATTTACTCTTGTTTTGTCAGCTGATAATAGAAATTCCATACGCACGGGTCATAACTTTGTTACTTATTTAAGTTTGCTTATGATTTGCTTTTCGATAATTATTAATTTTATAATAATTATTTCCACAACTATATTGTCATTATTAATAAATGTTATCAGTTGTCCACTCCTTTCCCACTCCCTTTGTTAATATTACACCAGACACACCTCAATTATCCACCACTTACAGTGCTGCCCCCTAACCCAATATTGTTACAGTCACCCCTTTTTAAGGCACGCTTGTGTAGAACGCTCTTGGCTGCTCTTAGCACCAAGTACGGTACATAAAAGTGCCTAGGGTACGAGATAATTAGGTTGCCGGAGGCTAGTCCCCGAATAGCTAAATATTGCGACGCCCCAGGACATCCCTATACCTCTATAACCACCCTCACAAAAAGGAAGTGTCATCATTCAAATCATTATCTTGGCTGTGATTCGCACCGAGACGGGTTTTTGAATTATTCCCAAACAACGCAGTAATTTCGTCGGAGGTCAGGCCCCGAACAACTACCTACTTTTACTTAAACCAGTCCCCTTAAGCATATCCATCCCTTTAATCGTTGGCAGTAGTTAAGCCCGAATACGATAACCCTGTCCCTAATTATACTCCAGAAACTTCCGACAATACACCCATAATTAATATACACATAATTAATTATACCGATTCCAAATCCACCCCTATCAGGATCATACCATAATTTTCCTACATAATTAGAATAGTATCAAAAACCAGGTACATCCACATAACACCTGTTATTTAATTAACTTTTTTTAAGGAAATATTTTCACGTGTATTAAACATCTGTATAATAGCCTACTTTACAGTTTTACCCATAGAGGGCGACACGAGCGTGAAGCCGACCAGCGGCGTTCCTAGCAGTTTTGGGAACGGGGCCAACCAGAATATGTTAAGCTTGTTTAGTTTGTTACAATTTAGATAATAAAAATTGTTACAACAGGCTTACATTATTTAATTATTTACAAAGTAGTGACGACGTTTAATCCCAACCGTGAGGCACATGAAAATGGCTACCGACCAGAATTTGGGGCGTTTCAATTTTTTTTGTTTTTTGTTTTTTGTTATTTGCAATTTATTTACTAGCAGCTGCGTCAAATGTTTAATATAAGTATGAATCATATTTCACAATATAAGATATTTTAACTATTGTATCCTCCAGATGTAATTCCTTTGATTAACTAAAAAAAAATTGTAGGAAATATAAATTAAAAAAAAAGCATAAACACGCCAAATTAAAAAGTTAATTTTTTACTTTTCCGGTCCCAACTCTGGATGAAGTGAAAGTGAAGTTATGAAATCTGCTCTCTGTTGTTTTATTTTTGTAATAAATAAATACACATATAAGAACTGTGCAGTTGATGAAACAAGAATTTTTAAACCAATTGAGGAAATTAATTATTTCGTAGTTGACGAATCAAGAATTAAAAGGTTCAATGCAGGTAAAAGTTGCATAGGTGACGAAACACGAATTGACGAAACAAGAAATCACCCTTATTTTCAATTGAATTACGGTGAACATCCATTATTGATTTAAGAATTGATCCGTTCGTGAGTTAATTTCAGATTTATGTAATAATTGGTGCCACAAAAATTTATAGGGTTTACTGCCCTACTCGGTATTTAACAAAAATTAAACGCCAAAGCAATTAATTTGGGCGCTGTTTTTAATGAGCTCTCTAGCTTAGTGCCACAGTAATTAAAGCTTAACATTTGGATAAAAAAGAATAATTTAGAATTCACATTCGCATTTATTTCTATCACAAAAAATACGAATCAGAGTTTTAAAATTCCCTGAATACATTTTTATGTACCACATTCATATGAATTTAACACTACACAACCAATTACTTATGAGTGCGTGACCATGAACTGTACAGTTTTACTTAAAACACTTCTTATTGTGAAGTGATACTTTGACACGGACTAAACAATATTGACGCTTTACTTAGATATTAAGTTTAAGGTGCCACATCAAAACATACTTAAAATTTTGTTCACTCGTTGTAAAGCAAACGTTATTATTTCTTCACTTATATGGGTTCTGCCACATTAAGCATTGTAATTTTCGGTATGTTGATAACTCCAGGTGCCACATCAAACAAAGCTAATCCCGATATTTCATCTGATAGCTAATTAGTAAACCTTTTAACGGAAAAAGAAATGATTTAAATCATAATCACTTAAATTTTCTATTGCGGTAGGTGAGTACCTCCAGAATTAGCTAGTGTCACATTACATATGTTCCCATTTATACTACACCAATATTACAGTGGAGGTAGAGTTGTATAACACAAATTTGTAGAAGTGAGATAAATTTAAGCTCGTTAATATACGTATTGCAGTATAATTTAATTACAGTAAACTAGTAAATAGGAATAAATGTTGACATAAAAGGTGCCTTAGTAGAAAGAGAAATCAATATATCTATTTCAACCATTAGTGGAGTTGTAACACAAGTAGTGTCACTCAACTTATATAATACAATATAACCTGAGCATCACCACAACAGCAGTTTATGGTGCTACAACAACTATTAGTTTCTACCAATACAGAAGGGCCACACATAGCGTTTTCGCGTTCGCATAAACTATTTTTTCATATGTGTGGCTGGTGCCGCATAAATTAAAAATATTTGGAAGTAAATGGCTTTGGTTGCACAGTTACTTCACAGTTTTGCACACAAAATTGCCCAATTCGAAATAGTCAATTTAACAAAAATGCCCCACTACCAAAAAAAAATACATGTCTTCTTTCTTCCCTTCCACAGTAAGTCAATTGAAGTAAGTACAAAGTAAGTATTTATGCAAAATATATGTGTTTTACCTATACAGTGAATCGTGCCACATAAATGTAATAAGAACATTTAAGTATAAAATTAAGTTACTTGGTGTATAAATATGTGAAGCACAAGCGCAAGCAAATTGAATTTCTCCATATGCACGTAACTTTGTAACTGATGTCACATTAATGCACAATTTAACCAATATGACTATAGTGCCACATTAACTAGTTTCATTCCCTTCTACAGTTAATAAAGTTGAAATTTTGAAGTACTTAGAAACTTAGTTTTTACGAAACACGATGAATGTATACCGATAGTGAATAGTGTCACACACAAGTAACAAGAAAATCTAAGTGTAAAATTTAATTACTCGGTGCCTTAAATATGTGAAGCAAAAGCGCAAGCAAGTTGTATATGTCCACCTGCATACTTCTTTGTGGCTGGTGCCACATTAATTACCGTACAATTTCCCAAAGATGACAATAGACAATATAAGAGAATCTAAGTGTAAGAGAATCTAAGTGTAAACTTTTTTACTTAATGCCTTAAGTATGTAAACAACAAGCGCAAGTAAGCCGTACGTGGTCAAAATCATTCTGCCGTTAGTGGTACCCTATTAATACGTGCAAAATTTGACTATTACAAAATAATAAATGTAAAGAATAGAGTGCCACATTAGAATTACCCATTTGTAAAAATGAAAGTCTTCTTTCATTTACCTTCTACAGTAAATACATTTGAAACATTGAGGTATGTAAAATTTAATTACTTAGTGCCTTAAATATGTGAAGCACAAGCGCAAGTAAATGGTATTTCTCCGTTTGAGCCTGTTTGTGACTGGTACCACATTAAATACTTCACAATCATATTCATTAGTACACAATTTGTCCAATGTGAAATAATAAATAAATTTGAGGTATTGTAGTAGAAAGTCAGTGCATATAAAAATTAGAGTTAGTTAGTTGTAAATAGTGCCACATAAATACAGCACGCCAATTTAAGTATCAAATCAGCTAATTGATGTTTTAAACATACAAATGCAAGTTTACTTGCACGCGTCGATCATCATGATTCTATATGCCTGGTGCCACGTTAATTAGTGTACTATTTGCACAACATGAAATAGTAAATGTAAAATAATAGTGTCACATTAAAACAAGTTGTTTGTAAAATAAAGTATATGAATTTAAAATATTGAAGTACTTACACTCTAACACACTTAAACAGATACGTGAAAGCACTCGTAAACAATCCGTCTCCATTATACGCTACCGTAATAGAAAAGCACTCGCCACCCGCAAACGGGCAATACTACGGAACATAAATACCATACAATACAAACTACCAACAAACTTAAAACCATAATATAATGTCGTGGATTCATGTCAGTATCTCTGATAACCTCGTTGAAGAATCCGAAGAACGCCTCGGCAATAATCCATCTTTTATTATAAGACTCTAACAATATATATTACAACCACCACACACACGTCACTCAATAACAACGTAAACAATTATACTATAACTACAGTAAATTTTAACTTTTTGTCACACAAACAACACAACACAATTGAAACTTAAGCAATATGTCAAACACAAAAATACGACCTAAAAATGAAGAAGAAGCAACTTTACGCCCGCTGCTCCATGTAGGTTGTTGTTTTTCTTGTTGCAGCCAATAGGGAAATTGTGTAGATTTCCCACAAATATGCGCAGATCATAAGTCGATACGCTCCTATGTTCGACTCTGTTGCAAGGTAGTGAATAACACCCTTACACTAAGCAGTTGTCTTAGCCCTGTATCCTACAATTAGCGATTAAGGCCGTTTCTCCATTGGTAATTACCGACCGCGCCAGAAAAGGTTCCAACCCTCATTTTCTTTTTGCTAGTAGGTTTATTAGTCAGAATGCTTATTGTTAGTATTGCTTATTCTTATCTTATTCCTGCTGACTTTTCAGAAGTCTGCTCTTCCTCTTCAGTCCTGTGTCTTTTGTGTGTTAGTGGGGTTATAATGTTCTGTGTATTGTATATGTGCATACACTGTAGTGTGTGGTGTTAAGTGGTTGCGAAAAAAAAAGTAAATATTATTAATATAATGTGGTGTGTATATGAGGTGCGCGGTGTTTATTGGCTCGATTCCTTGGTCGTTGCATTGGTCGTCTTCGATTTTATCTTAAGGCATATGGGATGTCATCAAGGAGGTTTTCGAATTCTTCGGGGAGGTTTTCGATGTTCTGGGTCAGGATGTGTTTGGTAGCTTTTGTTTCGCCAAATATCCTACCGTGTGTGTGTAGTTTGTTTGTAGTGTTTTCAGGCGTTGTGTGATAGGTGTGATGTTAGCGTGTTGAATGGTAATTTCGTTGGGTGTTCTATAGTGTAATCGGTGTATTCTCCGTAGGGCTCGGCGTTCACATGACGCTATGGATTTTAGTTCTTTGGGTTTTAGGGTAGCGTACAATGGAGCAAGGTAATCTATAACGGGCCGTATGAATGTCTTATAGATATGTTGTAGGGTTTCGGGTTGACAACCTCCTATGCGTCCCCTAAGGGCGCCCAGGAGGTTAGACCGGTTCCGTACTTTGTTCAGGGTCTTGTTCAGGTTAGCGTTCCAATTGAGGTTCTTGGTAAATGTAATTCCTAGGTATGCTATGTCGTCAAGTAGCGGTAATCGTTCCCCTTGCAGGGAAATGGTTACGTCGTTTTTAGAGAGTAATTTGTGTCGGGTATAGTTAGGGTGCCGGAATAGAATGGGTTGGATTTTGGTGGGGTTTATGGAGATTCTTCATTGGTTAGCCCAGTTGGAGAAGTTCCGTAGGGTATTGGACATTACAGTGTCGTCAGTAAACTGTGCCAGGGATACTCCGGGCGTTGTTACACTGGGGATATCATTGGCGAAAATAAGGTATAGTATTGGTGCTAAGGCAGAACCCTGGGGTACACCTGCTTGCGGGGTGAAACTTTGTGAAAGGGATGAACCCACTCGTACCGTCCCATCTGTTAGATACTACAGTAGGATTAGGATCGGATGTTGTGGGTAGTGATAGCTATACCATTGCCAACAAAGTTGACCCTGGTACGGAGTTTCAGATATTCCCTGGACGTAATGTCGACAGCTTTCGCTGCCGGCCCTACGCTCAGGAAACAGTTGCATTAGGGTGAGGGTAAGGGAGGAGATGAAATCAGGAATGGAAATAGGTGGTTTGGGTTCGTCGTCATCCTCGGAGTCAGACGGGGAAAGGGGGAGCGGTTTGGGTACGGCAATCGCTGCTGCGGTGGTGGAAATCGCACGATTCGCGCAGGGAAAGAAGTAGGTAGCGTGAGGTCCACCGCAGTTGTTACACTTTGGTGTATTCAAGCGGGTACAGGACAAAGCTTTGTGGCTTTCACCACACGTGGGGAAACGGAGGGTGCGGGGTAGGACATTCCTCGGAAATATGCCCTACCTGCGTACAAGTGAAGCAGTATTTGAGGATAGGATTATCGATACGGGATTGTTCACACGGGTAGTGTCTATCGAAAAGGTAGACACCGTTGGAAAGGAGGTGGTTGAGAGTGCATTGTGAAGGGATAATTAAGCGGATAAAGGAAGTGGGAGTGTTTGTTGTTTTAGATGTGATCTTAAGCAAGTCAATGGAGTCACGGATCTCTTCAGCAAGGATGTCCTTGTCCACGCCACGGATGACGCAAGAAAAGGACAAGGGTTTAGGGTTGGGGTTGGTTGAGGGAGCGGGCGTTAGGGGACCTGATAGCTTCGACAGCGTCAATGCAAGCTCACCGAAGTGATGCTGCTTAGTTAGCTGCATCGTTCGTTTCCAACAAACAGGTACGGTTGTGGTTGAGCTTTACGTTCAACCAGGGGGGCGGAGAGGGACGAGGGCTTGAAAAAAGAATTTTTGGGTGTTAAATCTTGCGGGAATATTGCGAATACAATATCGGGAAGTGGAATTATAGGTAGCGGAAGGTTAGGAGAGGGTCTAGTGGTAGGGTTAAATTTCGAATCGGAAGCAGAACGGGAAGTAGAAGGGATGGGTGTTTTAAAGGAACGGTGAACGGGTTTGACTACGGGTGGAATGTAGGAAGAGGCAATAGAGGACCTAGAAGATGCTCTCACTAGTGTAGAAGGGGATGCGGCGGCTGCCGCAAAGCATAGGGAAGGAGGTGGTGTAGCGGATCTAGGTGGCGGGGAACACGGAGGCGGGGAAGGAGCAAGGGAGACCGTAACCCGGAGGCTCGGTTTGCCATGTTTCACCATGGCGGGTTAATACGAATATTTGAAATGGGGGTCAGAAATGATCATGTTACGGAAAGAGTGGACCCTCACCGAGGTGCAGCCTCACACCCCGCTGGATTAAGGCTTGGATGTTGACAGTCCGATTGAATGGAGGTTCTGTTAGTATTAATGAACAAAAAATAAAAAACAAAAATTTGTTTTAAAATTCTTAACTGTTGTGGTTCCTTGATGTTGCTCCTGTGACTCTCCCGGTGTCCTTCTTGATGATTTGGCTCCTGGCTGGTTATAGTGATTATTTCCCGGGCGGGATTCGCTTCTTTGTGGCGACTGTATGCGGACCAGTGACAATCCTAACGCAGAAACGGCGAAGACTACGGTGGCCGGCGCGAAAGCGTTAAGTTCTTTTTTTGAAAGTTGCTTTAGAGTGCAATAAAAATCGCAAAGGCTCTAATGCTAGGAAGGGGCTTACGTTCGATACCGTAGTTCGGACTGTTCTGAACCCTCATATTTCTTGTACCTCCTTTTATTTTTCATACCTACTGAAACTTGTACTATCTTCCTCCCTTCTAGGACAAACACATCTCTCCAATAAATTATATTTTCTTTTCGTTGCGTTCTTTGGGTTGCTCCATATGCTAATGGCAGTAGAAATTCATTTAATTCGAAGTCATTTTCAATAATAAAGTCACGTATAGATTTTATACCAATCACTGTGAATAGTAAAAGCTTGTTTGCAAAGTTTAAAGAGTTAGTGCAGGTGCTCCAGCAAGGCGGAACAAGAAATGATCCGTCCAACCTTCCTCCTATTACATGTAGCTACATGCACAACACGGGCAGTAATGACAAAGTTTGTTTTCTCTCATTACGGAACTGCCTTCCTCATAATCCTATATTCAATAACACAAGTGGTACCCTTGGATATTTCAGATATATATATATATATATATATATATATATATATATATATATTATAAAAAGTTGTTTCGCTTTAGGAGCGGAATCCAAATTATGTTTAAAAAATTAGGTGCTTCTTCGGTTTGCCATTAAAATGATTTCTTTTTGTTATACTTTATTTAAATATCTAATTTGCAGATTAGGTGCTCTCACTGTTTCGAAAAAGTTGAATATTGTCGTCGTCATCAATAAAGAGTAAACTATGTGTTTTTTCAATTTGTCATTAAAATGATTCGTGTATTTATACGTTATTTAAGGTAGTTTACGAATTAGGCGCTCTTAGCGTTTCGAAACAGTTGCACTGTACCGGCAGCAGAGAAGGTCACCTCTCAAGAGTAAACTAAGATCGAAAAATTTAAGTGATTCCTTTATCCATACTTTACTGTAACTTCTAGTTACCAAACTAAGAGCTCTTACTGTTTCGAAAAAGTTGAACATTGTCGTCTGCAGAGGGGCCATTTCTCAGAATAAACTATGCTTAAAAACACCGGTGCATATTCCATTTGTCATTAAAATGATTCCTTTATTTATAATTTACTTAAAATCTAGTTTATGAATTAGGTGCTCTTACAGTTTCGAAGAAGTGGAACATTGTCGTTAGTAGAGTCCACAACTCTCAAGGGTAAACAATTTAAAAAATTCGATATTTTACTAGATGTTTTAATAAAGTATAAATAAAAGAAGCATTTTAATGCCAAACCAAAAACCAATAAATTTTTTTAATATAGTTACTCGGCGAGCCTCTCTTCTGACTACAGTGTAAAACATTGTGAACCCTTAATTCAAGAGAAGAATATTTAGCTAAAGAGTAAACAGAATCATTTTATTGGGAAACCAAAAGAGCACCTAATTTTTTAATTCTGATTTAGTCTTGAGGAATGGGTTCCTCTGCTCACGACAAAGTTCAACTAGATATTTAAATAATATATAAATAATGGAATCATTTTAATAAGAAACTCACAAAAACTATTTTTTTTAAACGTGGTTTACTTTACAGATGTGACCTCCTCTGCAGACGCCAGTTCAACTTTTTAAGTGTAAATAACAGAATCATTTCTAATGGAAAATGTAAGAAACATCTAACTTTTTAAACATAGTTTACTTATGAGAAGTGGGCCCTCTGCTGATCATGTTCGACCTTGTCGAAACGCTAAGAGCGTCTAATTCGAAACTAGATATTTAAATAAAGTATCAATGAAGGAATCACTTTAATGACAAACGGAAAATGTAATTTTTCAAAGATAGTTTACTTTTGAAAGGTTTGCTCCTCTGCTGACGACACCGTCCACGTTTTCGAAGCGACAACAGTAATTAATTCGCAATCTACATTTTAAATAAATTATTTATTTATACAAACTACACAGGGTATAACCCTAATTACGTAGTATATGCATATACAGATTAAATATTTATGGACATATAAACATATTTCTATATAAAACTTTAAATAAAACTATTGAGGTATAAGATGTCTTCTTTATAATATTAATCGAATCCGTAAAAGATTACTAATTGTTTCGAAAACACATTAAATTTCAAGGTAACATCTAAGTCCAGTATTAAGTTGCAAATTAATTATCAATAAAGAAAACGAAAAAAGCACCTAATTTTTTAAGCATAGTTTACTCTTGAAAGGTGTTCAATTATGATTTTCTCTTGCGAGATGGGTTCCTCTGCTCACGACAATGTTCAACTAGATAATTAAATAAAGTATAAATAATGGAATCATTTTAACGGCAAACCAACCAAGCACCTAATTTTTTAAACATGGTTGACTTTAGAGGTGGGCTCCTCTGCTGACGACAGTGTCCAACTTTTTGTAAATGGCGAGAGCCTTTACCACGATTACATAACATTTAGATAAAGTGTAAATAACAGAATCATTTCTAATGACAAACCGACAAAACACCTAATTTTTTTAAAGTGATTTACTCTTAAGAGTTGGGCCTCTCTGTTGATGCTGCCAGTGTTCAAGATTTTCCAAATGATAAGAGCATTCAATTCTGGAGTACAATATTTGAATAAAGTGTAGATAACAGAATCATTTTAAAAGCAAACTGAAAGAGCACGTAGATTTTTTTTAACATAATTTATTCTCGAGTGGTGTGGGGTCTGCTGACAATGTTCTTTCTATCTTTTCGAAACGCTGAGAGCACTGAATTTGTAAATTATATATTTACATAAAGTATAAATAAAAGAATCCTTTTTAATCAGAAACAGAAAAAGTACATAATTTTTTCTAACTTAGTTTACTCTTGAGACGTGGGCTCTGACTGCACAGTCCAATCTTTTCGAAACGGAATACTTTTGCTAACTAGATATTTAATTAAAGTATAAATAAACAATAATAATAATGAGAACAAAGTATGAGTAAAGAAATCATCTTAATCTTAAATCGAAAAAAACACCTAATTCTTTAAATATAGTTTACTTTTAAGAGGTGGGCTGACGACAATGTTCAACTTTAAATAACACAATCATTTTAATTTCAAACCGAAAGAACACCTAGGTTTTAAAACATACTTAGTTCTTGAGATGCGGACCCCTCTGTTGATGACAATGTTCAACATTTTCGAAACGACAATAGAACTTGATTTGAAAACTTAGAAAACTATATATTTAAATAAAGTATAAATAAAGAAATCATATTAATGGCAAACCAACAAAGACCCATGTGAACTTAGCGCCCGACTTTATTAAAAAAAAATTGTTTGTATGCATTCGATTGTGTTTCGTTTGTACCCGTTTGTGTGGCTTTCCGTTTCGTTTGTACCCTTATGGGGGTGGAAAGACGGAATATTTAAATTTACCCTACGGGGTAAATTTGCAATTCTTTAAGTTATTTGAATTCTGAAAACTGGTGCTGCTTCCTCATCGTTTGTGCCGTTTTCCGTTTCGTTAAATATTCTGTACTTCCACCCCCATAAAGTACAAACGAAAACGAAAGCGGTACAAACGGATACAAACGATGAGGAAGCAGCACCCGTATTCAGAATTTGAATATCTTAAAAAATGACATTTAACGCTTATGGGAAATTTCAATATCCCGTATTTCCACCCCCATAGGGTACAAACGAAACGGAAAGAGGTACAAACGGGTACAAACGATTTGGAAGCAGCTCCCGTTTTCAGAACTCGAATATCTTAAAAAATGACACATAAACCCCTTACGGAAAATTTAAATATTCCATATTTCCACCCCCATAAGAGTAGAAACAAAACGGAGAGGGGTACAAATAGGTATAAGTGATTAGGAAGCAGCACCCGTTTTCAGATTTCGACATATTTACCGCTTAGGGGAAACTGAAATATGATCTGTATTTCCAACCCCGTAAGGGTACAAATGAAACAGAAAGCGGTACAAACGATTAGGAGGCAGCTCCCGTTTTCAGAATTAGAATATCTTAAAAAATGACAAATTAACCACTTGGGGGAAATTTAAATATTCCATATTTCCATCCCCACGAGACTAGAAACAAAACGGAGAGCGGTACAAATGGGTACAAGCGATTAGGAAGCACCACTCGTTTTCGAGTTTCGAATATTTAAAACAATGACATATTTACCGCTTAGGGGAAACTGAAATAGTCTGTATTTCCACCCCTGTAAGGGTACAAATGAAACGAAAAAGGGTACAAACGAGTAGGAACCAGCACTCGTTTTCGTAATTTCGTAATTTACCCCTTAGAGGAAATGTAAATATTCCGTAGGTACAAACGGTTAGGAAGTAGCACCCGTTTTTAGAATTCGAACATCTTAAAAAACGACATATTTAAAACTTAGGGGAAACATAAATATTCTGTATTTCCACCCCCGTAAGGGTACAAACGAAACGAAACACGGTACAAATGGGTACAAATGATTAGGAAGCAGCACCCGTTTTCAGAATTCGAATATCTTAAAAAATGACAAATTCATCCCGTAGAGGAAGTTTAAATATTCCATATTCCCCCCAATAAGAGTAGAAACAAAAAAGAGAGCGGTACAAACGGGACCCAAGGATTAGGAAGCAGCACCCGTTTTCAGATTTCGAACATTAAAAAAATGACATTACCGCTTAGGGAAAACTGAAATATTCTGTACTTCCACCCCCATAAACGAAACGAAAATGGGTACAAACGATTAGGAAGCAGCACTCGTTTTCAGAATTCGAATATCTTAGAAAATGACAAATTTACCCCTTAGTGGAAATTTAAGCATTCCGTATTTCCGCCCCCATAAGAGTACAAACGAAACAGAAAGCGGTACAAACCCGTATTCAGTACTCGAATATTTTCAAAAATGACAAATTTACCCCTTAAGAGGAAATTTCAATATTCCATATTTCTACCCCCATAGGATACAAACGAAACGGAAAGCGGTACAAACGGATATAAAACGATTAGGAAGCAGCACCGGTTTTCAGAATTCGAATATCTTAAAAAATGACACATTTAAAGCTTATGGAAAACTTAAATATTCTGCATTTCCACCCTCGTAAGGGCGAAACGAGACGAAACACGGTACAAACGGGCACAAATGATTAGGAAGCAGCGCCCGTTCTCAGAATTCCAAAATCTTAAAAAATTACATATTACCGCTTAGGGGAAACTGAAATATGATCTGTATTTACAACCCCGTAAATGTACAAACGAAATGAAAAGGGGTACAAACGATTAGGAAGCAGCACTCGTTTTCAGAATTCGAATATCTTAGAAAATGACAAATTTACCACTTAGAGGAAATTTAAATATTCCGTATTTCAAGCGGTACAAACGGGTACAAACGATTAGGAAGCAGCTCCCGGTTTCAGAATTCGAATATCTTAAAAAATGACAAATTAACTCCTTAGGGGAAATTTAAATATTTCATATTTCCACTCCCATAAGAGTAGAAACAAAACGGAGAGCGGTACAAATGGGTACAAGGAAAGGAAAAGGGCATGTATTTCATTCCCTCTCCAAGGAAGAGGGCAGGCTGCTCGAGCTCCTTCAGCCTTGAATCACGGATTCCCAGCATACATACATACATTACGCATATATGCATGGTGGGATTAAGACTGGGTGTGGTCAGGATAGGATCGGAAGGAACGGAGTTAGGGTTTTGAGGGGGAAAATAGTAACCCAGCATTCGCCTAAGTAACCGTATAATTAGGAAGGAGCACCTGTTTTCAGCTTTCGAATGTTTAAAAATGACATATTTACCCCTTAGGGGAAACTGAAATATTCCATATTTCCACCCCCGTAAGGGTATAAACGAAACGAAAAGGGATACAAACGAGTAGGAAGCAGCACTCGTTTTCAGAATTCGAATATCTCAGAAAATGACAAATTTACCCCTTAGAGTAAATTTAAACATTCCGTATTTCAAGCGGTACAAACTCGTACAAACGATTAGGAAGCAGCTTCCGGTTTTAGAGTTCGAATATCGTAAAAAATATATTTCATATTTTCACCCCCATAAGAGTAGAAACAAAACGGAGAGCGGTACAAATGGGTACATGGAAAGGAAAAGAGCATGTATTTCATTCCCTCCCCAAGGAGGAGAGCGGGCTGCTCGACCTTTCCGAGCTCCTTCAGCCACAATCACGGATTCCCAGCATACATACATACATTACGTATATATTCATGGTGGGATTAAGACTGGGTGTGGTCAGGATAGGATCGGAAGGAACGGAGTTAGGGTTCTGAGAGGAAAATACTACCTCAGCATTCGCCTAAGTAGCCGTATAATTAGTAAGCAACACCTGTTTTCAGCTTTCGAATGTTTAAAAATGAGATATTTACCGCTTAGGGAACACTGAAATATTCTATATTTCCACCCCCGTAAGGGAAAAGAGATACAAACGAGTAGGAAGCAGCACTCGTTTTCATAATTCGCATATCTTAGAAAATGACAAATTTACCCCTTAGAGGAAATTTAAATATTCCGTAGTTACAAACGGGTAAAAACGATTAGGAAGCAGCACCCGGTTTCATAATTTGAATATCTTAAAAAATGACATATTTAAAGCTTAGGGAAAACATAAATATTCTGTATTTCCACCCTCGTAAGGGTACAAACGGAACGAAATACAATACAAACGGGTACAAATGATTAGGAAGGAGCACCCGTTTTCAGAATTCGAATATCTTAAAAAATGACAAATTTATCCTTTAGAGGAAGTTTAAATATTCCATATCCCCACCCTCATAAGAGTAGAAACAAAAAGGAGAGCGGTACAAATTGGTACCAAGGATTAGGAAGCAGCACCCGTTTTCAGATTTCAAACCTTAAAAAAAAATGACATATTACCGCTTAGGGGAAACTGAAATACTCTGTATTTCCACCCCCGTAAGGGTACAAACGAAACGAAAAGGGTACAAACGATTAGGAAGCAGCACTCGCTATTAGAATTCGAATAATCTTAGAAAATGACAAATTTTCCCCTTAGAGGAAATGTAAATATTCCGTATTTCCGCTCTCATAAGGGTACAAACGAAACAGAAAGCGGAACAAACGGGTACAAACGGATAGGAAACAGCACCCGTATTCAGTACTCGAATATCTTAAAAAATGACAAATTTGCCCCTTAGAGGAAATTAAAATAATCCATATTTTCACTCTCATAAGGGTACAAACAAAACGGAGAGCGGTATAAACAGGTACACACGATTAGGAAGCAGCACCTGTTTTCAGATTTCGAATATTTTAATAAATAACATATTTACCCCTTAGGGGAGATTTAAATATTCTGTATTTCCCCTCCCATAAGGGCACAAACGAAACGAAAAGCGGTACAAATGATGCTTAATCGAATGCATATAACATTTTTTTTTAAATAAAATCGTGAACTAAGTTCAACAATGTACCTACTTTTTCATAAACAGTAAAAGGATTTCTTAATGATCAACAGAATTGTTTGATGGAAAATTGCACTTGTGAACTATGTATCTAGTAGTTCAAAAGGAGTCATTTTGAGAATCTCATGTATGTCTTAGAAATTTCATTTGCAATTAAAGCACCTAACTACCCTTTAATTATGTTGCACTTGTTATGTAAAAATGTGTTTAGTTCATTCATTTATTAGTTGGGGGGGTCCATCAGCCTAATGTTAAGTGGGCCCCACCCAAATTACATTAATTTTTGTGTTATACGGCTGATGCCCTCATTTGTTAATATTGGCACTTAATTAGCACCTAATTAATAGTTGGGTTACACAAAAATTCAGCTAACTTAACGAGTGTCATGCTGAAAAAAACTAATGAATGTTTGGAAATTTGGAATGCATGTTTGTCTCAAATCAAAATATAATTAAGTGCCACATTATTTTGCAAAAAATTACGTAAAATTCTTGATGTCTGTGACTGTCATGTTAAATATATATTTTCTTGTGCCGCATTAATTATGAATGAACAAAAAAAAAAATCAAGATTAATTTAAATTCATATAAAGTAATTTAGCTACAAACACGAGCATTGATTAATGATGGGATGTATTAAAATTAATATATCTAAATCTATATATTAATATAAGCTTGGGAAAAACACATTATCTTTATTAAATTTACATAAAACGATAGCAATTAAATTAGGACTAAAATTAGAAATGACATACATATATACGGGCGGTCAATTGGAACACTTAATGTTCGAGGTAAACATAATTGTTTAAAAATACACATATATATGCTCAATTTTTATGTATTTACGTTTCTATAACCTTCCAACAAACTTGTAGGTGTGAAAAGAATTTTGAATGTGATGCTGTTTATTTTTTCAATAATCATGTAGGGTAACGCGTTCAAAAAAAAAAACTAGAAAATTAGTGAAGTATTTTAACTTGCTACTGTTGCCCATAACCGAAGACAGAAATATGTGACAGTGTTAACAATGTGCAGGGATGAGGGTTTGTGTATATTAATTACTTATAAGTGCTCATCCGCCTACATGATGTAGTCATTTTGAGATACTTCATAAAACATTAAAATGGTATTGTGTATGTAACTTAAAATTATGTATTTATCGTTTTTGGGTAACGAATAAATAAGTGGATGAGGAATGTAGGTTGTAGGTGGGAACAGTACCATATTAGGAAGATGCACTCTCGTGCTGTTTTGTATATCTACATTTTTGCGCGCAGTTGGTGAGCTTGTGATAATTGGGTTATAAGCGAGCGTATAAAAAACGCCGTTTTTGGGATGGTTGGATTATAAAATATAACAGATACGAATTTATTTATGGTTTCATTGAAATTGGAAATTTCAAGGATTTTCACCCACATTTAACTACTATATATGTTAATTTCCATTTTCGAGCATGAAAAAACAACGGCTATTACACAATCCCTAAAAAAATGTGACAGGATGCGTAGTTTGCATAATGTCTATCAGTTAACAACACACGTTTAATAAAAATGTGTTTTAATTGAATTGTGCTTTTCCTGATTTGCTAATAATTACGCAAAAAGTGCGATTAGAATTTTATTTTAATTTTACATTATAAATGTCACGTTATTATCGTATTTTCTTTGAATGGTTTTCTGCAAGAGGGGCCACAATTTTTCTTTTACTACTTTGCATTACTTTAGCGAGGATAGGTAAAATGTTGAATTATTATAATGTATACCGGGTGTTCAAAACGTCACGCGACGGAAGATTGTGGTTTCGCTGTTGATTTTTCATTAAAATCATTTATACAAAAGTTATATGGTTCCAATACGTGCACAGCTTAAAAATATTTTAGCACCTACAGGGTAATTCGTAAAAGTAGGGGCACGCAAGGACACCGGCCAACGAATCAATCACACTTCACCCTATACACTTAACCACACGCAAACCTAAACCTAAATATTCAAACCGATATTAATCCTTTTTTTTTACACCAATAACACCTCAAGAATAAATAATTCTCTTTTTTTTTACACCAAAAATAACACATTCTTGATTGTCAACCACACAATTACAAAAACAGCGCAACACCAACAACAATGGAATGACCAGGGCTGAAGAGGAGGAATCCTGAGCAGTCTACGATAAGGATATAAGCAAAGAATAAGAATAATAAGCATACTAACCATAAGCATGAGCATACTAACCAAAAAAAAAAAAAAAAAAAAAAGTAGGGGGTTATCAACTTTTTTATTTTAAATGGAACACCCTGTATATCATTACATTTTTGGATAGTCCAATGAATAAGCTTTTCAACGATGTTATACATTTGTACAGGGTAGCCAACTAAGAATGCGAGGTACTGTATTTGGGAAACTATCCATCGTAGAGGCTTGCGCAAAAAAAAGTTATTACTAAAACAGGCAATACAAAAACCTGAAAAACATTTTCAAGTTTCTGAAATGGCCGCTAGGGGCCGTAACTGCAATCTTGAATCTAAAGAAGTGATGTTTCTGTGAATTCTGCTATATTAACCTAATAAAAAAATAACAGATCTTTGAAGTCGAGGATAATCTGAACTTTTTTGTTTGGCACTTTTTGACGTATCTATAAAAATAAAGTAGTGGGGGGTATTCAAGGGTTTCCTTAAATCACCCAACGTATCTTCGAAACGGCTAATCCGATTTTGACTTGGGCGCGTTGTTAGTTTCATATGTCGTCGCTAGAGGGCTTTGTTCGACATTCCGACAGAAACGGTCAATTTTAAATGATGCCTAAATAAGCTCGCGAAAACCGCATCTCGATATCTCGTTCCTAACCTAAAATATCGGCCAAAGAAAACTTTTTACGAAAATCTCTTAAATTTTTTTCTTTTAACTATATTGTTTCTATTATGTAAGTTGTGGCCCTAAAAAGGACAGATTTAAAGGAGGAAGGTTTTTAATGCCCCCGTAAATGCTCGAAATGCTGACCATCACTCTGCGCATTGCGGAGGCCTCTTATGGGTAGACAAAACTGCAGCTTCAATTTCGGCTCTGAATAGGTTACCTAGAAATTGCGATTTTAAATGTTTGTAAATTTATTCACCAGAATAAAATCACCCTTTTTGAAATTACTACGGGGAAGTAAGAAGCAATGCTAAAAGTTATACGAAAGGCCTATTTTATGTTTGTTTAAATGGATATATACGAAAAATACAATTAATAGAAGCAGGCAATGGAAACAGATACCTAAACAAAACATATATAATCCACAAATTCTCAGTAGTTGGCAATACTTTCGCTTTACTTTGAGCAATTTTTGTGCTTTCAAAGTGCGTTTGACGAATAATGTAGCTATTGATGTGCTTGCGGTTTATTTTGAATGTCTTCAGAATGCCGCAGTAGCTAAAAGAGTTCACGCGGATCGATATCCAAATCGGAGTCCTTGCGATGTAAGAGTTTTTCCCAGATTAGTGGGCCTACGTCTCGACGGCAAAGAATTGGAAAAACACAAGAGGAAATCCTCATGTTAGCACAAGAGCTTTATCCACTGAGTTGAGCATATCACGGACAACGGTTCAAAATATTTTGAAGCACCATAGGTAAGTTCTAATGGCCATCAAAATATATAGGTATTCGTTTAAACTTTTTTAATTACTTTAAGAATGCACCCATATCATGTCGTTTTGCATCAGGCCTCGAAAGAGGAAGATTTTGATCGAAGGTTAGACTATTGCCATTGGATGTTAGGCATGATACGCGAAAATAGAGAATTTTTATTTCAAATTCTTTGGACCGATGAAGCCACCATCAGTAGTGACGGGAGAGTCAATTTGCACAATATGCATTATTGGTCTGCAGAAAATCCCCATTGGTTGCGTGAAGTTCAGCGTCAAGGACGTTGGAGTTTAAATATATGGTGTGGCATATTGGGAGGCAGAATTATTGGGCCATATTTTTTCGAGCAACCCCTAAATGGCAATGTATTTCTTGACTTTTTGGCCAATCAATTACCGTTGATGGAAAATGTGCCTCTGGAAACAAGGCAAAAATTGCTTTTGCAGTTGGATGGTTGCCCAGCACATTTTGCTATTAATGTGTTTCCATGGACTCCGCGATCGCCAGACTTAACTTGCCTCGATTTTTATTTATGGGGGCGCTTAAAGGACATCGTGTTTCTGACTCAACCTACCACTAGAGATGATATGAAAAACCGGATTCGTAAAGCAATACGTAACATACCGAGAGCCAGAATTGAAGCTGCAGTTTTGTCTAGTCATGAGAGGCTTCGGCAATGCATAGAGCGTGATGGCCAGCATTTCGAGCATTTACGGGGCATTAAAAACCTTCCTCCTTTAAATCGGTCCTTTTTAGAGCCACAAGTTACATAGTAGAAACAATTACAGAAAAATATAGTTAAAAAAAATTTAAGGGATTTTGGTATAAAGTTTTCTTTGGGCGATATTTTAGGTCCGGAACAAGATATCGAGATGCGGTTTTCGCGAGCTTGTTTAGACATCATTTAGCTACTTGTTCATGAAAAAGTCAAACCAATGCATTTAAGTTTTTTGAGAAAATTAACCGTTTCTGTCGGAATGTCGAACAAAGTCCTCTAGCGACGACATGTGAAAATAACAAAACTTCAATTATTTTAACAATTGTAGGCCAAGAAAAGCTCTTTTCAACGCGTCCAAGTTTGTTAAAATCGGATTAGCCGTTTCGAACATACGGGGGATGATTTAGGGAAACCTTTGAATACCACCCACCACTTTATTTTTATAAATACGTCAAAAAGTGTCAAACAAAAAAAGTTCAGATTATCCTCGACTTCAAAGATCAGTTATTTTTTTATTAGGTTAATATAGCAGAATTCACAGAAACATCACTTTTTTAGATTCAAGACTGCAGTTACGCCTCCTAGCGACCATTTCAGAAACATAAAAATATTTTCCAGGTTTTGTATTGGCCGTTCTAGTAATAACTTTTTTTTCCGCAAGCCTCTACGATGCATAGTTTCCCAGATACAGTACCTCGCATTCTCAGTTGGCCACCCTGTACATATAAAATGCAACGTTGCCAAGTTACTTAACAAAAATGTATTTTTTTGCTGAATGTAAGGTTAACAATAAGAATCAATTCTTGGTTCATTATCTAAGTTGAGGCAAATTAGTTTAGGGATATAATTAAGCTAGGTATTGGTTTTGAAAAGATATAACGTTTTATTGATATATTGAATAGGGGAGAGAAGGCTCCATGTGAAACTTTAGCATGTTCAACGTACATCAATTCTCTTATTTCAAATGGAACAGCCTGTATATTTTAATATGGGCGAATAGTACTCTTAACTCTTTTGTGCATAATATTTTTAAAGAAAAATTGATTTAAAAAAATTATTTTATTCAAAAAAATACAAATGAATGGAAAATAAAAGCATACATAGTCCATAGTCCACTAGAGCGGACACTATGCGGTTTTTAATTTAACGGTTCTGTGTCCGAAAATACTCGAAGCAATCAGAACACAGTGGTTCGTTACATTTTTTGGATATACATTTTGTTTTTCTTTTGCATGCATTGGAATGGCATCTTCTAGCATTTTTTATGTTAGTTAATTTAGGTCAATGGGCTATACTATCTTGCCTTACTACAGGTGGTGCGTGGTGGTTGGGTTTTTTCTTTTTAAGTATACCTGGTGGAGTTGTGGAGCGTGGTCTGCTCCTTTTGTTCTCTTTATGTATTCCCATATTTATTAGTGCCCTTGCCTTGCTTTAAATTCCAGAAGGTTCGTTTTATTGTTACAATTTTTTTTGGATAACATCCATGCGTTGACTACAGCTACATCTAGAAAGTGCATGAACACTTTGATGTACCAGCATTTGTTTCGCCTTCTTGTGGGATATAAAGCTATTAGTTGATCTAACAAATCTATTCCGCCCATATATTTGTTGTAAAACTCCACAGCAAATGGCCGGTCTACTTCAATTGCTGACTTAGAAGCTTTGCACCAACGTTTCGTCTTATCTTGAGGTCCAGCACAGCTTGAAGCTATATGGATAAACTTGTTGTCCATCCATTTACAAATTGTTATATTTTCAAATTCTGTACTTGCAACAGATGCGGTTCCTCTACCTTATCTTTTCATATCCTTATCCGACTTCAAAACCTAATTAGCATTTTGTAAACGATTGAGTCTGAGAGGGTTCCTGTTGCCCATATTTTATGTTTTTTTAATTCACTTATTAGAGGAATTAAACAAAATAAATTATCAAAAAATAATTTATGATTTTTGTTACATAAATCTTCACTCAGACGAAGTACTACATCAGCACAAGCACCCAATTCACTTATTTTATCTTGATCACCAGCAGGTCCTTGATAAACTTCAAACCGATACATATAGCCGCTGACACCCATACCTTGACGCCCCACTTTTTGGCTTTTTTGGAAGATATTGCTTTATTCCCAATCTACCTTCTAGAGGTATCATTTGTTCGTCAATTGACTGGTATTCTTCGGAATCCACAGCGGCTACAAACTTATTTTCTAATTTGTCTAAAAAAGATCTTAACTTTTTCAGTTTATCTGTATTATCTTGTGTCAAAGTGTCATTGTTTACAAAATGAAGGAATCGTAGAATTGATTCGTATCGATTCACAGACATGCAATTTGCTATTAGGTTCATTCTCAAACCTTCATCACTTGACCAATAAAGACGTATTCTGGGGTATCTTATGTAAGACATGACTAAATTGATTCCAATGAACATATAAAATTCGTGAACTGTAAGAGCAAAGTTCAACTTGTTGCTCTGGCCTGCATACAAGTTTGATTGAAATACAATTTCGTCCATGATGTCTTTAGTAAATAACAATAAAAAATAATCCATTGGGTTATTTCCTGTAACATTTACACTTTCGGTGCCTAGAAAAGGTGGTAATATACCTGGCCCACACATATTGTCTTTATCACACCACTTCCAATCTTTTACAGTTTTCTTATTTCTTCCTTTATTTTTGATGTATTTTTATTCAGTAATTGTGCTAAAGGTATTTCATCTTCACTGTCAAATTGATCTTCTCCACTGCTTAATTCATTATCTTGAAAAACTACACTATTAGTAGAATTTGAAAAATCATTCTCATAATCCGATTCCAAATCAGAACCTTCGGGCAAATTAAAATTGATATTATCATTTTCAATTCCTATGTACAGTGCATCCCATTTTGGTTGAGACAGCCAAGTATCTCGGTTGTTGTTAAGATAGAACCTTGCGGTTTTCGCGGTCCTGTGCCACTTTTTTGTGAAACTCAAGATGTCCTGAACGAATTTTTCCTAACTTCTTTCGTTCATAAGTTACAGGGCGTTTTTGAAAATTCACACTTTTTGGACCCCCTTCATATTTACGAAATTTCTCAGCGATAATGTCAAATTCAAAACTTATCCCATAGAGAATCTTATGTAGAATTCAGTGGCGCACTCAATGTTTTTTTCGGGGTATGGTTATGGAGATACGACTGAAACTTATGATTTTTTCAATGGAACACCCTGTATTTTATCACCTCATTAAATTCCTTATTTTTTTCCCTTCAAAATGATATATAATATATAAACATAAATTCTTCAAAAATGCTCCAAAATCACTAAAACATTGATTTTTAATAGTAGGCTATGGATTTTTCATACAAAAAAAGTTCAAATTGAAGAAATTCTACTTGTGATTTTTCCATGAAAGGAACAAGAACAATACTAACACTAATTCACTAACAAAACACAAAACGTAGGTAACTAATAGTAACAAATAAATAGTAATAAAAAGTTCATAATGTAGAATAAGCAACTAATTAAATATTTACTCATACTATTTCATTTCGAAATTATTCGGTAACTTATTCATGGAATTGTTCAAACTGATGTCCATTTTCCATAACACACAATTGACACAATTTCTTAATACGTCTTAATGCCTCTGTTGTTGCACGAAGTTCTTCAATATTATTGTGCCTCTTACCGTATATTTTATTTTTCAAAAAACCCCACAAAAAAAGTCCAACACTGACAAATCAGGTGACCTTGCAGGTCACTTAATGGGTCAATTTGTTCCAATCAAATGGTCCTGGAAAGTTTCTTCTAAAAACGGCACAATCAACCTCGAATTGTGGGCAGGGGCACCGTCTTGTTGGAAGTAAATGGCATTAAGATAGGCGAGGGGAACATTGTCCAGGAATTCTGGTATTACTTCTTCTAAAATTGCCAAGTACCTATTCGCGTTGAGACTCCCTTAAAAAATGCGGTATTTTATTGATGTCCCCAATAAGAAACAGGCTACATTAAAACCAAATCGACCCTATTGTTGTTGCTCAAAAATTAGGTGTTGGTTTTCATCTTACCAGTGCCTTGTATTTTGCCTGTTAAATAAACCGGCACTGCTTATGTGGGCTTCGTCTGACCATATGTCTTTACTCGGAAAATTATTGTCCCTTCGAGTTTGGTTCAAAAACCAATTACAGAAATTCACACGCCTCGCTGCATCACCAGGGTATAAATGCTGGACAATATTCACTTTGTAGGGTTACAATTTGTGTTTTTTTAAAATCCTTTGTACCCGTGATCGGGGAACGCCAGTGTCATTTTCTAACTTCGTACAAGAAGTCTGGGGAGAGACACGGATGCTGGCTAAGACATTTATTTTATCCACTTCATTATTTTCCTTGTTATACGTCTTGGGTCGGGGTTTAGAATACGCACCTTAATTTAGTAGATTATTCTTTAGTCGAAATATCGTTGCTCAACTAGGTTGATGCCTCTCTGGATATCTAACATTTTAAAAACAATATGTCATATAATATCTTATTGTAAATTACCAGTTTACCTGTTTAAATATAATTCTAATGCTTCGTCAACATTTTCATTTCATTCTCAATAGTTGGCAATACTTTCGCGTTACTTTGAGCAATTTTTGTGCTTTCAAAATGCATTTTACGAATAATGAAGCTGTTGATATGTTTGCGGTTTATTTTGAATATCTTCAGAATGCCGCAGTAGCTAAAAGAGTTTACGCGGCTCGATATCCAAATCGGCGTCCTTGCGATGTAACAGTTTTTCCCAGATTAGTGGCGAGCTTACGAGCCAATGGTAGTTTTCGGCTTACGTTTCAACGGCAAAGAATTGGAAGAACACAAGAAAATATTAACCGTGTACTGGGCTATATTGAAGGAAATCCTCATGTTAGCACAAGAGCGTTATCCACTGAGTTGACCATATCACGGACAACGGTTCAAAATATTTTGAAGGACCATAGGTAAGTTCTAATGGCCATCAAAATATATAGGTATTCGTTAACATTTTTTTTAATTACTTTAAGAATACACTCATATCATGTCGTTTTGCATCAGGCCTTGAAAGAGGAAGATTTTGATCTAAGGTTAGACTATTGCCATTGGATGTTAGGCATGATACGCGAAAATAGAGAATTTTCATTTCAAATTCTTTGGACCGATGAAGCCACCTTCAGTAGTGACGGGAGAGTCAATCTGCATAATATGCATTATTGGTCTGCAGAAAATCCCCATTGGTTGCGTGAAGTTCAGGACCTTGGAGTTTAAATGTATGGTGTGGCATACTAGGAGGCAGGATTATTGGGCCATATTTTTTCGAGCAACCCCTACATGGCTATGTATTTCTTGACTTTTTGGCCAATCAATTACCGTTGTTGTTGGAAGATGTGCCTCTAGAAACAAGGCAAAAATTGTTTTTGCAGTTGGATGGTTGCCCAGCACATTTTGCTATTAATGTGCGAGAGCATATTAATGCAGCATTTCAACAGCGGTGGATTGGAAGAGGAAGTCTGTTTCCATGGCCTCTGCGATCGGCAGACTTAGCTTGCCTCAATTTTTATTTATGGGGGCGCTTAAAGGATATCGTGTTGCGGACTCAACCTAATACTAGAGAAGATATGAAAAACCGGATTTGTAACGCAATACGTAACATACTGAGAGCCGAAATTGTAGCTGCAGTTTTGTCTAGTGATGAGAGGCTTCAGCAATGCATAGAGCGTGATGGTCAGCGTTTCGAGCATTTACGGAGGCATTAAAAACCTTCCTCCTTTAAATCGGTCCTTTTTAGGGCCACAATTTACATAATTGAAACAATTCCAGAAAAATATAGTTAAAAAAAAAATAAAAATTTAAGGGATTTTCGTATAAAGTTTTCTATGGCCGATATTTTAGGTTAGGAACAAGATATCGAGATGCAGTTGTCACGAGCTTGTTTAGGCATCATTTAGCTACTTGTTCATCAAAAACAGTCATACTAATGCATTTCATTTTTTTAACCGTTTCTGTCGGAATGTCGAACAAAGCCCTCTAGCGACGACATGTGAAACTAACAAAACTTCAAATATTATAACATTTGTAGCCCAAGAACAGCTCATCTCAACGCGCCCAAGTTTATTAAAATCGGCTTATCCGCTTCGAAGATACAGGGGGTTATTTAAGGAAACCTCCACCACTTTATTTTTGGACATACGTCAAAAAGTGTCAAACAACAAAAGTTCAGATTATCCTCGACTTTAAAGATCAATTATTTTTGTATTAGGTTAATATAGCAAAATTCATAGAAACATCACTTTCTTAGATTAAAGATTGCAGTTACACCCCCTAGCGGCCATTTAAGAAACTTGAAAATATTTTCCAGGTTTTTGTATTGGCCGTTTTAGTAATAACTTTTTTTACGCAGGCCTCTACGATGGATAGTTTCCCAGATACAGTACCTCGCATTCTTAGTTGGCCACCCTGTACGTATTTTTAATTTTCAAACAACATTATGTAATGGTCTACAGAGTAATAACTTATTATTTAGTTAAATACATTATTACTTGGTCTTTACAGAAATTTAATTAGTATAGTTATTTTAAAGCAGAATTGAAATTATGTCTAGACTAATGATAATTCTGTTAATTTTTATTACGTCATGACATACATTTAGTAATTTTTCATACTCCATCCCATTTGTCTAATGCCAATAATATGGCATGCCATAAATTGGTTTACACATACACTCAAAAATACATATGCATAAAACATAATTTAGTAGATTTAATGATTACCACACAAATGATGCCCATTAACGATAACGCCAGTGTTAGAATAAAAACCAATCCAATAAAAATAGTAATTGGGGCAAAGCCAAAAATAGAAGAAGGAACACTTTTTATTTCTAAAAAGAAAGAGGCGTAAATGTATACTAAGAATTCAAATGTTTCAAAGCTAATTCATCGATTATGTGTTTAATTAGACAAGCCTAATGGCATATTTCCCAATTTGTATTTAAATAAAGTTAGCATCCATATTAAGAGGTATTAATTATAAGATCGATAGATTAGCACTTTAAATATCGAACCAAAACAAATATGGAAGTTAATTTAAACGTCATTATTAGATCAATATTAATATCTCCGATATCAAAAAAATTTATACAACAGATTAATTACTAATTATATAGTGTAGAAAAAGTTGATAAATAATGTTAATGTGAACGGGATTATGTCTAAAAACACGTTAATGTAATAATTTAGTATTTTAAAAGGTGCAGCATTTTCTATAGAAAAGAATTTCTTTAGAAATCGAGCAAAAATGTACAGTAAATCATACAAATTCCCATTGTTCAAAAACTTTTGTTCGTAACTGAATAGTTTAGGTTTCGAACTTACTTTGAATTTATATTACTCATGAGATTTTATAAACTTCGATAAAAAATGATACTATTAACTTCACTTTCTGTTACTGCCTTAAGACATCTCAGAGAATTTAAATATTTAATCTATTAAGACTATTAATATTAAAAGATTATAGATAAATCAGAATTTTCGTAATTTTTGGCCTGAATCTAATCATTCGCGTTGCGGTACATCGTCACGGAAACGTTTTAAGCTTAATTATAGGTACATTGAACAATAATGAAAACTGTGCTTAATTGATGAATAACTTAACTAAAAAATAGTAAATTGTAACAATAATTATTTTTTAATTACAACTTACAATCATGGTATAGCAAGGAGAAACAAGACTTATTAAAAGAACATATGACTGATTACTAATGCTAAATAAATAACGAATTTGTTGTAAAATGCTGAATTAGCAACTAATTACTTAATAGCACTTTTTGCAAACTTTCAATACGACATAACCATTATAACTCAGTACAATAAAAAAAGTATGTATTTCTAGAAGCTTTAAATCTAGAGTGGAAACGCCCAATTATCACGTAGATTGATGGTCCTAATTGTACAAAACATATTTTGGGATACGAAGATTCCAGATTTGACATTTGCAATGTTGCCAGATTTATCATTATTAGTCACTTTGGTTTTTGAAACACATCGTTCTGTATATGCTGTCATTATTGGAATCTCCTCTTTGAATACGAGTTCAACCGTATTTAATACTTATGATTTTATGTAGTCTAGAAGGTCTTAAATACATAAAACAGAAGTCTGGCAACGCCTAATTGTCTCAATAAATTTTTTAATACAAACTATTTTCAACTACATTAAAACGTAACAATTGAAAGATTACTTAATCAAGTGTTTAAAAGGTGTTCCATTTGTGAGTTGACAGTATCCTAATCGGTGATAGGATACGTCTACCACATTTCTCCACGATTGTCTAGAAATTAATCGAGATCCATCGATAATTCGTTGTCTTAGCTCTGCAAGACTTGCTGGTTTAGTTTTGTAAACTGAATTTTTCAAATATACCCAATAAAAATAATCTTTAGGATTGAAATCAGGTGAAAGTGGAGGCCATTCAATACTACCTCGTCTACCAATCCATGGCCTCTAAATAACGCCGAACATTTACACTAAAATGAGCTGGAGCTCCATCTTGCTGAAACCATATCTGATTAAAATTGGCTCCACACAAGTTCCTCAGTAGCATTGCGTACTTATCTGACGATAAAGAACGGCCCAATTAACTGAGTACCCACTATACTTGACCACACATTTAGTTTTTCTGGTCTTCGAGTATGGTTTTAACGCATCCAGTGTGGATTTACGTCACTCCTCCAGTACCTTAAATTATGTCGATTTACACTCCATACAGTGTAAATGTTGCTTCGTCGGAAAAACGAAATTTCCGTCATTACCTCAGTAAACTCTAATCTACGGTCGAAGTCGTCTTCACTTAATTCTTGCAATAAATGAATTTTGTCTGTGGTTGAAAGGGAAGACTGAAGAATGACCTATATCATGTAGTTATGCAACCTGCCGTGAGCATGTATGTGGATCTTTAACGAAACTCTGCGTTATATCTAAAGTTTTGTTGTCATTTATAACTGTTTTTGGTCTACCTGATCGGTATCTATCTTTTACTTTACCGTCGCCTTATAGACAGGAGAACGGTTTGGGAAAGTATTGTTGAACAAGTTGGCTACTTCACTATAAGCTCTTTTTCTAAATAAAGAGAAAATGATTAATTAAAGACCAATTTAAGAGTACTTATTATTAGGTAATAATTAAGTCCTAACGTAAAAATTTATCGCTTCAACCGCTTTGCAAAAAAATGGACTGCATTGGGGATGGGCTAATTTAACATTAAACTTTAGTTAAAAAATAACCATGTAAACACATTATGTACAAAAAAAGTACCATATAATTAAGTGCTAATTACAAGCATTAATTAGGCTGGTAACATTTTGTGTGTTCTAATATACGAAACATTTCCTAATTAGGTGATAATTAAGAGCTAATTGAGTGCCTGTCAATTAGGTGCTTTAATTAGAATTTATAACATATACCTATACTATCACACACCTCTAAATTACAAGAATTAAAGTAAAGGCGTAATGCCTAATTAGGCTGGCAACATTCTGTGTCCCCCGATATACAGAGTCAAGTTACTGCTTAACACATACAAAATAAATAAAGAGATTAATAAGGGACTAGTTTAAGAGTACTTATTATAAAGTTTCAGTTTATGAAGTAAAATAGAAATAAATGCCTCTTGAATTGGCTTCGCATTACAGCGTATTTTCCTAAAGCTCAATTTATAATTAGGCAATAATTAGGAGATAATTAAGTGCTCATGTAAAAAAATTATTGCTTCAGCAGTATTACACAACAATGGAATGGATTGGGGTTAGGATAACGAAACTCAAGGTATTATTTAACAGACTACCACTATTATGGGGTAACTATGCCCAAATAAAGAGAATATAATTAATAAGGTACTAGTTTAAGAGTACTTATTATAGCGCTTTAGTTTCAGTTTTGTTATTTTGAAGTAAAACAGAAATAAATGCCCATTAAATTGGCACCATTGCACATTTTCGTAAAACCCAATTTACAATAAGGTGTTAATTAGGTGTTTGCCACACAAATGGAATGTATCTATCGAAGTTCCTAAGTGTACAGATTAATGCGTGTGAAGTTAGCACCCCGACAAGGAGTTCTAATTGTTCTGGTTAGAGTTCTAGCTTCCTTTTAAAGAGTTTAGTAGCACTTCATAAAAAATAAAGAGTCCCGCTCATTAACGGTACCAAATTTTAATTTGAAAAATGAGGTGATAACTTCACATCGAAAATCGAGGTCCAGTATCTAAATTACTATATTTTCAAAAGTTCTAGAGTTCCTGATATTTTGAAAATTTAAAAAAATTTTTGAAAATTCAATTTTCCAATCTACTTTTGATCTTTTATTCGTTCCCAAGAGTTCTCGCTAATTTAAAGAAAAAGAAATCAGGAACTGGTATTGCATTCAACAATTTGGTAGCCGTGTGAAAAAATGTAGGTTGAGCCTTTTAGCGTGAGAAGATGAATGTGTAAACCGAGTGTTCCTAGCGAAGATGGCCTGCGAAGGTATTACGGAGTGTATTACAGAGACACACTTGCCATTGTAATCGCGATAACAAGGAAAGAACCGAATCTATTCTTCTATGCTCAAGAGACTATAGGTCAAAAGTTAGACACGGGTCATTTATAAGTCTTGTAGCTCTTTCTTGGATGTGGTTTACCATACCAAGGTTGTATTGGGGAGCAGCGACCCAGAGGTGTTAGAAAGCTCAGTTTACGGGCAGCTGTTTTGCTGGCTGACGAAAGGTGGTCAACCCATGAAAGGTTCGATGATACAGACATCTCTAACGCAGAAACAAAGTTTGAAAACTTCAGATCTAGGACGTTGATATTTACAGCAGGAAATGATCGGGCTTTCTTGTCGGACACAAGGCAACACTGGGTTTTGCCGACGTTGAACGTGAGTAGATTATTCCTTCCCCATTCAAGGATACGTTCTAAGTCACTCTTGATTGAGGCTGCCATTTTCACTTTAAAGTCCTGACTAGACTATTGTTGTGGGAAAACTGAAAAGAACTACAATGTAGAGCGATGTCGTGTGCAAAGCAATGGATCAGGTTAGTTGTTGAGGAAATGACGTCATTTATGTATAGCTGGAAAAGTGCGGGAGCTATCACTGATTCTTGGGGTACGCCTGCGTTGATAGTAGTTTCTTTCGAAAATAAGTCATCGACAACAACACGTATACGTCTTTTGTCTAGAAAGCTAGAAATCCAATTAATGAGTGTACCGAATAAGCCGAACGAGATGAGCTTGGCAAGCAGCCAAACCTGGTCAAAAGCCTCTGAAATATCTAAAGATACTATGACTGTTTCACCGGACCTTTCTAATGTATTATTCCAAAGTTGGGTGACATATGCAAGATTACCCGTTGGACGACTGTCTGAACCAATACTGAGTTTATTGTACTACAGCTATCCTTATCTACTTGGAATTTCTATAGTGAGCAAGACTGTAAGAGATGTATGCTGCTGTATTTGGTCTATTATGCATTTGGAATGTATTCCCGTGCCCATTAAACAGCATTGGGAGACAATCGCTTCAAATTGGAAGAATGGCGAATTTTCCGCTCTGTTTAGGAGCAGTTGACGGGAAAAACATAATAATCGATCCACTTGGCTCGATGTACTTCAACTATAAAGGTTACACTTCTGTGGTCTTGATGGCGGTGGCAGACTCGGATTATCGTTTTGTGTATGCTGATATTGGAAGCTACCGAAAAGATTGCGATTCTAACATGATTAAGGTCTTCTCGCTGTGGAAATCAATAAACAATAAAGAACTGGAACTTCCTGAAGAGACGTCTCCCAGGCTCAAAAGTCCTAAAGTACCTTACTTTTTGGTGGGAGATGAAGCATTTGGGCTACACATTTGTAGGTTGGAAGGTCGTGTGTTGATCTACACCAGATATTTATTTGGGTCATAAATTGTATCAACAGTGGAATAATTGCTTGAATACGGATCCTTTTCGTTACTTTCGGATGCATCTTATAAATTACTAACTCGGATAATTCAGTTCGAGTTAGCGGACGTTGTAAGTCTGTGTTTGTTCTATAATACATTAAGTTAATATATACCTTGCTATCCTGGGGAAATCCATTTTCTGTAAGAACACTGACAAGTAAAAACAACTTAAATACACTACACAATCAGTAAAACTGATTATTATGTAGTGAAAACGTAAAATGAATTCAACGCCACTTAACTGGCCGTACACGCGCCGATAATTTCCTCATAGACCGAACACATCAAACATGTCACCAATTGTGAACCGGTTAACTTTATATTGGACAGACGTAAGTTTAAGTTTACGACCAGTATAGTCGCCGCGGTTCATGGGTAGTGGACCAATGAGCCACTATAGTAGCCGCCGGTAGTGAACGTATAAGCTACTAAAAACTTTTCAGAACATCATCCTATTACTTCATTAAATCACGTTAAAGATATTATCAAAATACGTTAAAGCTCCATTAAATAATTTAAAACTATCAATTTTCTCAAACTGACCTGCCTTTATTTCCAGGTAGAGACCGTCGATACATATATTCTTTTCTTTGAAGATATTTAAACGAACAATAAAACATTGTCGTGCATTTTTAACAGCATACATTAAAATGTTATTTTTTTTTAACTAATAGTATTCATGAACAGGTTAAGATTTGCATAACGTGCTAAAGCACTCAGGAACAGCGGGAGGGAGGGTAGGAGTACTGTTAGACTGCCGAGAAATGTTTATGAACGGCTACCTTAAATTTGCTTAAATCAAAGTTTGCAGGAAAACAGGAACTGGGTATTGCATTCCACAATTTGGTCGCCGTGTGGAAAAATGTAGGTTGCGCCCGTTTAGTGTGACAAGATGAAATTTCGAGTGCGTAATGATGGTGTGAATGTGCAAACCAAGTGTTCTTAGCAAAGATGGCCTGCGAAGGTATTAAGGAGTGTATTTCAGAGGCACACTTGCCATTGTAATAGCGATAGAACAAGGGAAGCACCGAAATTGTTCTTGTATGCTCGAGAGACTGTAGGTCAGAAGTTAGAGACGGGTCATTTACAAGTCTTAGAGCTGTTTTTTGGGTGCGGTTTACCATATCAAGGGTGTATTGGGCAGCACTGACCCAGAGGTGGGAATTGTATTCCAGATGAGGCCGAATTTGAGCCTTATACAGTAAAAGAAGTTGTTGCGATATTAAGTTCTGTTAGAAAGCTCAGTTTACGGACAGCTGTTTGCTGTCTGACAAAAGGTGGTCAACCCATGAAAGGTTCGATGACACGGACATCCCTAACGTAGAAACAGAGTTTGAAAATTGAAATCTAGACCGTTCATATTTACAACAGGAAATGACCCGTCTTTCTGGGCGGACACAAAGCAACACTGGGTTTTGTCGGTGTTGAACATGAGTAGATTATTCCTTCCCGATTCAAGGATACGTTCTAAGTCATTGTTGATTGAGGCTGCCATTTTCACTCCTGTCTAGACTTACTGTTGCGGGAAAACTGAAAAGAACTACAATGCAGAGGGATGTAGTGCGCAAAGCAATGGATCAGGTTAGTTGTTGAGGAAATGACGTCATCTATGTATAGCAGGAAAAGTGTGGGAGCTATAACTGATTCTTGGGGTACGCCTTCGTTGGTAGTAGTCTCTTTCGAAAGGAAGCCATCGACGACAACACGTATACGTCTTTTTTCTAGAAAGCTAGAAATCCAATTGATGAGTGTATCGGATAAGCCGAGCGAGATGAGCTTGGCAAGAACGCACTTATGCTAAACCTGGTCAAACGCCTTTGAAATATGTAAAGCTACTATGACTGTTTCACCGGACCTTTCTAATGCGTTATTCCTAAGTTGGGTGACATATGCAAGATAACCCGTTGAACGACTCTGTCTGAACCAATACTGGTGGTCGTTGATGAGTTTATTGGACTCGAGGAACGAAAGTAGTTGGTGGTTGATGGATTGGAAGTGATAGCTATTAGCCGATAGTTGGATCGGTTTTATCACCTTTTTTAGGAATAGGTTGGACATTTGCCAACCTTGACGATGAGAGAAACTCTCCAGATTACATAGAGATCGAAAAAATGTTGGACAATACAGGTACTAGCTCGGGGTAGCATTTCTTAAGCACGATAGCTGGAATACCGTCAGAACCAGTTACGTTGTTTGAGTCAAGTTTAGTGATAATTGATTCTAGGAGCTTGTATTGAAAGTGGATTCATAGCGTATGGGGTAGATTTGGGCGACGGCACAATTTTACGAGAATCATTGAGGCATAAATTTGATGCAAAGTAATCGACAAAGAGGTTGGATTTGTCAACAGGATCAGCTACTATAGCTCCGTCACGAAACGTCATGAGAGGAAAGGAAGATGTACTAAAGTTTTTACTAGTAGCTTTAGCTAATGACCAACATTTACGTCTACCTAAAGGACATGAGACTAATTCTTTGCATTTATGTTCTTCAAACATATTTTTGGCCTTGGTGATGACGCTTTTGCAACTATTCCGTGCGGTAATTTTTATGGGCTACTTCAACCGTATAATGGAAATTACTTTTTTCAGATTTTCAGGAGTCATCTCTCTCGTAGAATGCTCGTTTGGAATATTAAGTAATAAATGGAGGATATTTCATCGCCCTATAAACATGGAGCCTGATTTTTCTGTAGATATTGTTAAGGCTTGTGTTGTTTTATACAACTTTGTAAAATTAATTAGATCATTTTTAAACAATTAGTAAAAATAGTCCATTTTTCGGATAAATTCATTTAAAAAAATATATAATTAATTTTAACATCGAAACTTTTTGGAAAGGGATTGTGCATGTCAAGAACTTCCCGAGAACTATTTTGGAACTATTGGCACTCGGGCGTGTGAAGTTAGCACCCCGACAAAGAGTTCCAATAGTTCTAGCTTCCGTTTAAATAGTTTAGAAGTACTTTATACAAAATAAAGAGTTCCGCTCATTAACGGTTCCAAATTTTAATTTGAAAAATGGGGTGCTAACTTCACATCGAAAATCGAGATTCAGTAGTTCTGACTAGCTAAATTACTATATTTTGCAAAGTTCTAGAGTTCCTGATATGAAAAATTTTTTTTTGAAAATTAAAAAAAATGAAAATTTTTGGAAATTTAATTTCGACATGCAATAGTTCCAATCAACTTTTGATGTTCTTTTATTCATTCCTAAGAGTTCTCGCTAATTAAAAAAAATTATAATCAACAATGAAAAAGTTACAGCCCTTATATTTAAAAAAAGAAAATGTCAATGTCTAATGATCGAAACCGATCTGATTAATATTTATAGAATTATTCGACTTTAAAAAATCGCATTTTCTAAGTATCTACGATAAATATTTTGAAGAGTTCCAATAGTTTTCGTGTAGTTCTCCACATACACAATGCTTTTCCAAAGAGTATCGATGCTAAAATTAATTATGTAATTTTTTTAAAAATGAATTTATCCGAAATTTGAGCTATTTTTTACTAATTGTTAAAAAAATTATCTAATTAATTTTATGATCAGAACTCTTTGGAAAGACATTGTGCATGTTTATAATTATAGAATTTTTCAGACTAATCAGAATTCTTGAAAATCGACCAGCAAACCGATCAATAATTAATGTGTTAAATTATTATAAATTTTGTTATGAACGAAGATGTTCAAAAGTAATAATTTTTAATTAATGTGATACATAAAAAAAAAATTGGATTTAGGATCAAAGTTAAAAAAAAATTTTTTCATAGAAGTTTTGAGCTGTTTCAGTGAAAATAATTTTTCAATTATTAAATATATATATCTTATGAAAATACAAAATGGAAATTAAAAGAAAAAATAATAAGTTTAATAGAATTTTTATTAGGATAATTTGCAACCTCTTTTACAATAAGTTTATTACGAACATAGGCAACATTCTAAAAACAAAAACAAAATCTATGTCAAACAGACGTTTAAAACTTCATGTCAGACAGAGGTTAATTGATATCTAGATGCAACTTCCGAAAGCGGAAGTAGAAGTCTCTCTGTTGTCAAAATAGTGACAGAAGTGGAACATTTTCTCCTTAAGGACCAAATATGTCACATTGTCTCCCTAAGAAGTTTACTTTACGTTGTGACAGTTTCCAATAATGAGTACAAATAAAAACACAAGAACGAAAGAAATGACTTATTTATTTGCGTTTACAGTAAATGATGCAGGCCCACAATTATTGAAATTATTCACAATTTTCAGTTTTTTTGAAAACAATTTTCTGACACTAGGTCTAGTTGTCATGGTACGAGTTCCAAAAAACATACGGATTTGAGGAAACTATTACTAAATTTACCAATTTTTCGTGTTTTTGTGTTTCTGCTTTTACAAAAAAAATAGTATATACATCTCAGGAGAGAATGCTATTTTTCCCTCGATATTTTGTAGCCCCTCGGGATTGGCCCTCGTGCTGCAAACTGCATCTCAGGAAAAATCATGTACTTCTCTCTTAATATGTATAATATACCATTAATTATATTTTTTTTCGGATAACTGTGCAATCTCTTTTTTATACGTTCATAACGAATACAGGCAACATTGTAAAAACAAAAACAATAATCTATGTCGGAATTACGTTTAAAACTTCATGTCATATAGAGATTAATAGACATAAATACATGTTCACTTGAAAAAAAATTCCTAAGCCGCCCACTTCTACATCACTAATCCAGTTTAATCATTTTCGTTCACATTTAATTAATTTTTAGACTTACCTTGCATTATAATCAAAAACTTTATAAAGAAAAGTTATGTAAAATAAAATTTTCTTTAAAAAATATGTCTACATTTTTTCTTATAAAATTAATCGTTATTCAGATATTGGAAAGATTTGAATCAACACTTCAATTCTACTTTAGGAATTTGTTTGCCGCTAAATTACACGTCGCGTCGTATCAAAATATTGCATAGAACATAATGAATCGATATGTTTAAGGTCTATACTTAGGTATGTTTATATCTTTGAAATATGCAGCTGTTTTAGAAATATTAAAAAAAAAACAAAAACTGACCCTGATAATCCCCCCTCCCCCGCCTCTGGATTTCTTCCAAAATGTAATCAGCTCCAAGCCAAATGAAAACAAGCTTAAATGCAAAATTTAAGCACGTAGGTATTTTCGCTCTGGAGTTATCGTGGATAGGGACTAACGTATATTCATACAGACAATCGCAGGCATCATGGCCCTTGGCGAAACTTCGCCAAAAGTTGTAAAATGAGCTAATAAGTCGATTTAGCGGTAATGAAAAAAAAGCGATTGCATAACCTTTTATGCCTACATACGTATAATGTAGGTTGAAAGGTAAAAATTATAATTAAAATTATTTAATTTTTTTTTTATTTTTTAAGTTAGCATCTGTTAACATCTGTTTGACATGAAGTTTTAAACGTCTGTTTGACATGTTGTTTTTATAATGTTGCCTCTTTTCGTAATGAACTTACTATAAAAGAGATTGCATAATTATCCTAAGAAGAACGTTATTAAAATTATTTCAATTCTTTTAATTTCCATTTTGTAGGTTGGATGGTCGTGTGGAGTTCTACACCAGATATTTTCATAAGATTAAGATATATATATATATATATATATATATATATATATATATATATATATATATATATATATATATATATATAAATATATATATTTAATAATTGAAAGATTATTTACATTGAAACAGCTCAAAACTTCTATGAAAAAAAACATGAAAAATACTGTTCATCGATACTTTAAAAATTTAGGAGGATATATAGGGGGTTTTGCGGGGTGGAAAATGTGCTCTCATTTTCAGTGTAAAATTTAAAGGGTGTCTTTCAACTAAAAAATGTACACCTGGTAAGAGTTGATTTGAACAGCCGTTCCTGAGATACCTGGATTAAAAAAATTTATTTCGTGTATGTCTACAATTGAACACAATATGAAGAGAAGGCGTTGTCATAAAATAACGGTCACTAAAAAGGTGCTGTCAAATCGAATCTAAAAAAGTTGTTATACTGAACAATTCAATCATACATTTTGATCATAATAGCATGAATTACAGCCTATCGTTTGGTAGGTGAAGTTCGTGAAAGCCATTGTGAATTGTGTTCTTTTGTTGATCCTCTTGATACATTGTTGCTGTTTTGTCGGAGTTTATGTTTTAAATTGCGAGTAGAACTGGAGTATCGTGAAAGAGAATTAGCAAGTGCCGGTAAATTATCAAACAATTTGCAAATTTATTTTCATCACGGCCGTACGGTATACCATCGGTTTTTAGATATTGCCAAGGAAATGGCTTAGAATCTTGCAGGGTATACCGTGAAAGATTTCCCAATCGAAGATTACCAAACCATAAAACCTTCGCGGCAGTTGAAAGACGTCTACGTGAAACGGGTTGGTTTCGCCTGTTTCTATTAATTATGGTCGTGCACGTACGGTAAGAAACCCGGAGGTTAAGGAAGATGTTCTAAATCCGATTGAAGAAAATCCAAAACTCAGCAGCAGAAGATTGGGCTTACAGCTAGGAGTAAGCAAAGATACTATTAATAGGGTAACCAGAGAACAACTACTGCATCCATTTCATGTTCAACGGATACGAGATCTTTTACCCCATGATTTTGAAGCATGCCTAGGTTTCTGCCGGTTTACCCAAGAACAAAAAATCAAGATAGAAGCTTTACACGAAGAATTTTGTTCACAGATGAAGCCAATTTCACGGCTTGTACAATGAACATGTCTATGCTGAAGAAATTCCTTATGCGACTAAAGTTCCCCATTATCAGCATGAGTTTAAGGTCAATGTGGGGGCAGGAATCATTAAAACTTTCATAATTGGTCATGTCATTTTACCACCTCGACTAAATCGCGCAAATTATTTGGAACATCTACAAAACGAATTACCAGACGTATTAGAGTCTGTACCATTGCAATTTCGAAGGCGAATGTGGTTTATGCACGACGGTGCGCCGCCACATTTTTCGTTAAACGTACGTAATTATTTGAACGAATTTTTTACGACGTATTAATCTTTGTACATACTTTGTACATTTTGATCATTTGTTGTAAGCATTTTTTTTTCATTAACTTTTTGTTGTTGATAAAATTATTAACTGTTTTACTCGATACGTCATATTTTAGCGTCAGGAATTTGGGGTAGCATTTTTCCGCACCTTTTAGAGACACCCTTTATAATTTTATGAGAAAATAAGGTTAAATAAAACGCCTGACCTAAATATCTTTTATGAAATATCATTCCCACTTCTAGTGACAATAGCCATTAATCAATTAAAGCAGTATTGTTTCTAGAAATTGCCACGCAATTAAACTTCAATATTACAAATTGATGTTATTGGAAATTAAAACTTTCTTTCAACAAAGACTAATTTACAATATAATGAGTATTAGTTGAAGTTATTGTAATTGCTTTGCATATGTTGTAAAAGTTTAGTTGCATTGCCAGTATAATACACGTTAAATTTTTGTAGAAAATTGAGAAAATGTCAAAATTAGGATCGGGAAATGCTATTAGTGCTAGACTCGTGAAGTAGTCTAAAGTTTTTGAATATTTAAAAAAAATCGCCAACAGTGAAGTGAGCATCATAGATGCTTTTGACGTTGATTTAAAAAGCCACGTATCAGCGGCAACAGGTGTTTTACGGGCTATAATTTACAAGATTATCAAGGAAGGGAATGAAGCACCAAATGATCTGGAAGCTGAAGAGGACCCTAAAGTTTTTAAATCTCCAAAAGGGAAGCGACAGAGTAATTTTACAGTGACTGGTATACATGAGCCAGAACTGCATCACATTAGGCGTATAATATATAATTACCACAAAACAAACAACGAACGGATAACTCTTAAAAACTTGTTACAAAAATTAAAAAAAATTGATTATGTCGGTGGCCGGTCTTTACGACACAAAATTAAAAAAAAATGGGTTTTAAATTTTGTTCGACTGAAAATAATAGAAAATTACAGCAAGAGAAGCCTGATGTAATAAACTTAAGAATTATTTTTTAGAAAAAATGAAAATGTACCGCAATAACAATCGACCAATGATTTATATGGACGCAACTTACATCCACGACGGACATACAGTTTCAGAAACTTTGATCGACAAAACAAGGGATGGTTTATGTGGGAACATTTCAAAGGGTTAACGATTGATTATGTTGCATGCAGGAAGGGAAAGTCGTGGTTTTGTGGAGAACGCATTATTAATTTTTAGATCTGGGACCAAATCGGGGGATTATCGTCAGTCGTCTTTCAAGAGTTCTGATTATTCTGAAACAATTCTCCTATAGTGAGCATAGGCAATACCTTTCCAAAGAGTTACGATGACAAAAATTAAATACATAATTTTTTAAACAATTAGAAAAGAATTGCCCATTTTTCGGATGAATTCATTTTAAAATAAATTATATAATTAATTTTAACATCGAAACTCTTTGGAAAGGCATTGTACATGTCGAGAACTATACGAGAACTATTTTGGAACTATTGGAACTCTTAAAAATATTTATCGTCGATACTTACAAAATTTAAGCTAAGTAATTTTTTCAAGTCGAATAATTCTATAAATATTAATCGGATCGCTGTCGATCATTAGAATTTGTTTCAGAACTTTTCGAATACTATCGAAATATGCAGCGAGAACTATTAGAACTCTTTAAAATACTTTTTTTCTTCTTCTTTTTCTAAGTTAAAGGGCTGTAACTTTTTCATTTTTGATTATATATTTTTTTTAATTAGCGAGAACTCTTAGGAATGAATAAAAGAACATCAATAGTTGATTGGAAGTATTGTATGTCAAATATGAATTTTCAAAAATTTTTAATTTTTTTTTTAATTTTCAAAAACAATTTTTTTCATATCAGGAACTCTTGAACCTTGCAAAATATAGTAATTTAGCTAATCAGAACTACTTGACCTCCATTTTCTGGGGTGCTAACTTCACACGCCCTTGGAACTCTTCAAAATATTTATCGTCGATAAGCTATGAAATTTTTTAAAGTCGAATAATTTTATAAATATTAATCGGATCGCTTTCGATGATGAGAATTTATTTCAGAACTTTTCGAATACTATTCAAATATGCAGCGAGAACTATTAGAACTCTTCAAAATATTTTTTGTTAACATTTTCTTTTTCTAAGTTAAAGGGCTGTAACTTTTTCATTTTTGATTATAATTTTTTTTTAATTAGCGAGAACTCTTAGGAATGAATAAAAGAACATCAAAAGTTGATTGGAGCTATTGAATGCTAACATTAAATTTTCAAAAATTTTTAAAATTTTAATTTTTTTATGTATCACATTAATTAAAAATTATTACTTTTGAACATCTTCGTTCATAACAAAATTTATAATCATTTAACACACTAATTATTGATCGGTTTGCTGGTCGTTTTTCAAGAGTATATTAGTCTAAAACAATTCTCCTATAATTATAAACATACACAATGTCTTTCCAAAGAGTTCTGACGATAAAATTAATTAGATCATTTTTTTAACAATTAGTAAAAAATAGCTCATTTTTCGGATAAATTCATTTTTAAAAAAATTACGTATTTCGAGAACTACACGAGAACTATTGGAACTCTTCAAAATATTTATCGTAGATACTTAGAAAATTCTATAAATATTAATCGGGTCGGTTTCGATCATTAGAATTTCTTTCAGAACTTTTCGAATACTATCTAAATCTGCTGCGAGAACTATTAGAACTCTTTAAAATATCTTTGTTAACGTTTTCTTTTTTTAAGGAAAAGGGCTGTAACTTTTTCATTTTTGGTTATAATTTTTTCTTAATTAGCGGGAACTCTTAGGAATGAATAAAAGAACATCAAAAGTTGATTGGAACTATTGAATGCCAACATTAAATTTTCAAAAATTTTTAATTTTTTTTTTAATTTTTTTTTAATTTCCAAAAAAAATTTTCCATATCAGGAACTCTAGAATCCTGCAAAATATAGTAATTTAGCTAGTCAGAACTACTTGACCTCCATTTTTTGGGGTGGTAACTTCACACGCCCACGGAACTCTTCAAAATATTTATCATCAATAAGCTATGCAATTTTTTAAAGTCCAATAATTCTATAAATATTAATCGGATCGCTTCCGATCATTAGAATTTCTTTCAGAACTTTTCTTCGAATAATATCTAAATCTGCTGTGAGAACTATTAGAACTCTTTAAAATATTTTTTGTTAACATTTTCTTTTTTTAAGGAAAATGTTTTTTTCATTCTTAATTATAATTTTTTTTAAATTATCGAGAACTTTTAGGAATGAATAAAACAACATCAAAAGTGGATTGGAACTATGGCATGTCAAAATTGAATTTTCAAGAATTTTTAATTTTCAAAAAAAAAATTTCATATCAGGAACTCTAAAACTTGGTCAAATATAGTGATTTAGTTAGTCAGAACTACTGGATCTCGATTTTCGATGTGAAGTTATCAACTCATTTTTCAGATTAAAATTTGGAACCGATAACCATTCGAGGTTGAGATCTCGATCTGAAAAGATCAACTTTAGATAAGACTAGCCAGTCTATTTGGAAAAAATATATCGTTGTTTTCACGATGATGGAGCCGCTACCAGCAGTTCCTGGAGGAGATGGTAGCTCGGGGAGAGCCGCTGTCACCGAAGACAGCCCAGGAGTTCAGGGAGCTCCGGATACCGCCAGCGATACCGTCACTGCTCGATCTACCGTTCGAAAGAGCGAGCAGCGACGCGCCACCTGCCGCCACCGCACAGAAGAGGAGGCGACAAAAGAAGACGCGACCGCCACCGTTAGAAGGCATCACCTTCCTAGAAGACACGCCGTCTACCTCCGCCGCCGCAGCCGCAACCGACAACGCCGAAGAAGATGCCCTCCCCGGATCTACCAGCCCCGACGATGCTGCAAACGAAGAAGCCGAAGAAGACCCCGAAGATTCGTCCGTCTACGCCGCCGCTCACAGAGAACGGATTCCAGGCCCTGAAACCTTACACCGACGCAAGAGGACACCAGGGAGAAGGTGCCTCCGGTAACCCTTCGTCAGAAAGGGAACTGGATCGCGTTCTACCGAGAAATGGACCGGCAGCGGATCGCCTTCACGAGGGCCAAGGCCTTCAGCAAGGGAATCCGGATTCAGCCCACCTCACTCCAGGATCGAGACAGGCTGATTAGGTATATGGATAGGTGTGGTACGGAGTACCACACCAGGCAAAGAGCGAGCGATTTGCCAAGGTGGTGATACGCGGCGTGCCCGTAGAGCTATCCGAGGTCGACGTTAGCTCAGAGCTAAAAACGCAAGGTGTTAATGCTCTCTCTATTTTTAGGATGAAGCAGCGAGGACGCCCGATCCCCCTCGTGATGGTGGAGTTGCCGTCCGAGGACGACAGGAAGAAGATCCGGGAGGTGCAGCACGTCGCCCGCCTCCGAGTCACCGTCGAGGATTTGCGGCGGAAATCCGGCATCGGGCAGTGTCACCGGTGTCACGGCTTCCGTCACGAACAGCGTTGCTGCAGGGCGGCAGCACGCTGTGTCAAGTGCGCCGGCGATCAAGACAGCAGTGAATGCACAAAACCCCGTACAGACCGGGCAAAGTGTGTTAACTGCGGTGGGAACCACCCCGCCAGATACAGGGGATGCCCGAAGTTCCCTCGACCTCCGCAACGGAAGTACATCAGAGACCGAAGAGAACACCGCCGACGGCGGCGCCTTATTCAACCCGGACCGGCGTGAGTTACGCCGAGCGACAGCAAGCAAAGTTGAGAAGGCGGAAGTACCGAGAACGGGTCCCACCGCTGTCGTTACCCCGCCTGCCCTACACGCCCTAGGGTTCGACGCCATATTGGGCCTCCTCGGAGGTCTCGATATGGAGAAGGCCCTACCTGTCATCCGTAAGGTGGCAGCGGCGCTCGTTCAGGCCCAAACTGCGATGGACCTGTGGGGAGTAATCCTCTCTCACGGTTTAGAGGTGGTTGCCCTTTTCGGGTAATCATACAAAGGTTCGGAGCGAAGTCTGGTGCCCCAGATAAGTATACAGTATCGATATTTAATTTATTCTGTTCTGTTAAAACCGATAATGTTTCACACAACTAACACATCTTTCTACTTATTTCAGATACCCAGGGCATCAGCATCCAGCCACAACCGCGCGACAACAGGACAGTTCACACAACATACTCCAACATCACCACAACTCATCTTTTTTTTTACGAACGACCAACAATGCAAAGCACAACACTGTCAACAGGCAATCCACACGACCCACAACCCAACAACTGAAGGGGAAGAAGATTCCTGAGCAGCGCACCACCATTACAACACAATACACATTTATTATTATATTTAGTATTAAGTGTGATATGTATTATTATAAAATGAATTGTTATATTTCTAAAAATTTTAATAAACTTTGTTGAATTGAATTGAAGAACCGATAATGAGCAGAACTCTGTTTATTTTGTATAAAGTACTTCTAAACTCTTTAAAAGGAAGTTAGAGCTCTAATCAGAACTATTGGAAGTTTGTAGGTGAGTTACATATTACCTATAGAACAAATTTACCCAGCCATCACAGTGCAGAGCCAACAGAAAATGTTTTGTAAAAATGCCAGAAAAGGTATCTCGCATATTACAAAAGAACAAAGAACAATAACCAATAACAATGTTATTAAATGTATATTTAACGCCAAAGATTCAACTACAGACATTTTGAAGTCGGGTATTTATAAATTGTAAACCGCACATCCTGTCATTATGTTACGAATATAAATACACAGACACATCAAATTATGACAAACATTTAATAGTAAATAATCACCTTACGACTTCACAAAACAACATTACATTTTTACATTTGTGCAATAAAAAACACAATTAGATGTTTTGGAAACATTCGAAATTTATAAGCGTAAACAGAAATACCTTTAATGAACGAACAGGTTGATTTTATAGGCCAACCTTTACCAGACATTTTAAATATAGAATAAGAGTTTTCATCAAGTTTGCTTTTTACCATAATGATTTGTTATCACAAGTACTTGTTAATGTTTATATAAAATATTGAAATAGTGCGATTAAATATGGAATTCCACAAACTAAGGTTAAAGAATATAAACTTAAAATACAAACTGTTTATTGAAAGAACTCTAATCGTAAAGCCCCTGTATATGACATATGTAGTAATTGTACAGTTACAAGCACTTTATATTCAGTAAACGTTTATACTGTGCATTTTATAACCTCATTTAAAACTTGAACGCAAAAAATTCTGACGAATCAATCCAAGTAGCTAATAAAACAAATCAGCTGTTTTTATTATCTGTTTTTGGAGTATCGTAAATACAAGATCCTGTCAGAATAACAAATAACAACACGTATGTATGTCAAACTGTTGTAACAACTTAAATTGGCCTCTCAATTAACAATCAATCCGACAATAAAAATTAACAACAATATTAACGATCTCACTTTATCTGGTTTTTTAATGTATAAACACACGTATTTACTATTGTAATTGCGAAATTTAGCAAATTCCTTACATTTGTTCATGATTATTGATAATGACTAATTGTTTTTTATGATAAGGTATTTAATACCCGACAACTACCTGTTGTATTACGAAAAAAAAAACTATTTTTAGCATGATGATGGTGTGCTATTAGAAAATGGAAATTAGTGAATTTTATCATTGCAAACAATTTCCTGCTGCGAAGTGACCGCAATTCGTCGATCATGTTTGAATTTAAATAAAACGTTTTAAAAAGTTCTTCACTTTTCAATCATCGCATAAATTTGTTATTATGAAAGTTTGTTAATATTCAAAATTAGCACAGTTATAATACGTGGTTGTTAGAGCTGATTTTAATTATGTAAAGTTATAAAATTTGGTTTTTAAATTGCTAATTTTTGTAAATTTACTTTAATTACATTCATTTAGATGCTCTAGTTTAAAAGCAAATTAGAGTAACAAATTTATTTTTCAATTAACGTAGGTTTCTTTTACGTAATTATTGAGAATAAAAAAATTTCAAGAAATGTATGTATTACGGTACAATACTGAAAAAAGCATATTTGGGACTATAGCAATAATTGATACTTGTGTATACATAACCTTGATCGTTCTGAACAAAATTTCGTTCAACTACTTTTAATTTCAGTTACTCTTTTTAGATAATTTTGAAACAATAGGTAGGGTCACTGGAAAAAGTCGATTTGAAACATGTTATTTTTCTAATATAAAAATAGACTAATCGAATAAACCGATGTGAAGTTAGTAATAAGTGACCAGTAATAGATCTCTTTTTTGTTTTTTGTTTGCATTCTCAAGGGGGTTGTCTAGACTCCATTGATCCGGCTGTGTGAAGCTGGCCCCCCAAGTTGCATATTTCGTAATTAATTAATGGCATTCGATTAACCACTTATTGACAACAAACGAACACCTACAACTTTCATTGACTACCCTCTGCTTTTTGAGGATTGACCACTCTGCATTCCCCATGAATAATCATCCAGAAGAAGAATTAGTGCATTTTGTTTAATAATGTATACAGGGTGGCCAACTAGGGATGCGAGGTATTGTATCTGGGAAACTATCCATCGTAAAGGCTTGCGCAAAAAAAAAGTTATTACTAAAACGGCCAATACAAAAACCTGGAAAATATTTTCAAGTTTCTGAAATGGCCGCTAGGAGGCGTAACTGCAATCTTGAATCTAAAAAAGTGATGTTTCTGTGAATTCTGATATATTAACCTAATAAAAAAATAACTGATCTTTGAAGTCGAGGATAATCTAAACTATTTTTGTTTGGCACTTTTTGACGTATCTATAAAAATGAAGTAGTGGGGGTATTCAAAGGTTTCCTTAAATCACCCCCGTATCGTCGAAAGGGTTAATCCGATTTTAACAAACTTGGGCGCGTTGAAAAGAGCTTTTCTTGGGCTACATATGTTAAAATAATTGAAGTTTTGTTAGTTTCACATGTCGTCGCTAGAGAGCTTGGTTCGACATTCCGACAGAAACGGTTAATTTTCGCAAAAAAATTAAATGCATTTCTATTATGTAAGTTGTGGCCCTAAAAAGGACCGATTTAAAGGAGGAAGGTTTTTAATGCCCCCGTAAATGCTCGAAATGCTGATATGCAGATACCTAAACAAAATATACATAATCCTCAAATTGTCAATAGTTGTCAATACTTTCGCGTTACTTTGAGCAATTTTTGTGCTTTCAAAATGCGTGTTGATATGCTTGCGGTTTATTTTGAATGTCTTCAGAATGCCGCAGTAGCTAAAAGAGTTTACGCGGCTCGATATCCAAATCGGCGTCCTTACGATGTAAGAGTTTTTCCCCGATTAGTGGCGAGCTTACGAGCCAATGGTAGTTTTCGTCCTACGTTTCAACGGCAACGAATTGGAAGAACATAAGAAAATATTAAACCGTGTTGCTATATTGAAGGAAATCCTCAAGTTAGCACAAGAGCATTATCCACTGAGTTTGGCATATCACGGACAACGGTTCAAAATATTTTGAAGCACCATAGGTAAGTTCTAATCGTCATCAAAATATTAATTATTATTATTCGTTTAAACTATTTTCAATTACTTTAAGAATACACCCATATCATGTCGTTTTGCATCAGGCCTTGAAAGAGGATGATTTTGATCGAAGGTTAGACTATTGCCATTGGATGTTAGGCATGATACGCGAAAATAGAGAATTTTTATTTCAAATTCTTTGGATCGATGAAGCCACCTTTAGTAGTGACGGGAGAGTCAATCTGCACATTATTGGTCTGCAGAAAATCCTCATTGGTTGCGTGAAGTTCAGCGCCAAAGACGTTGGAGTTTAAATGTATGGTGTGGCATACTGGGAGGCAGAATTATTGGGCCATATTTTTTCGAGCAACTCCTAAATGGCAATGTATTTCTTGACTTTTTGGCCAATCGATTACCGTTGTTGTTTGAAGATGTGCCTCTGGAAACAAGGCAAAAATTGTATTTGCAGTTGGATGGTTGCCCAGCACATTTTGCTATTAATGTGCGAGAGCATATTAATGCAGTATTTCAACAGCGGTGGATTGGAAGAGGAAGGTTTGTTTCCATGGCCTCCGCGATCGCCAGACTTAACTTGCCTCGATTTTTATTTATGGGGGCGCTTAAATCGTGTTTCGGACTCAACCTACTACTAGAAAAGATATGAAAAACCGGAATCGTAACGCAATACGTAACATACCGAGAGCCGAAATTGAAGCTGCAGTTTTGTCTAGTCATGAGAGGCTTCAGCAATGCATAGAGCGTGATGGTCTGCATTTCGAGCATTTACGGGGGCATTAAAAACCTTCCTCCTTTAAATAGGTCCTTTTTAGGGCCACAACTTACATAATAGAAACAATTCCAAAAACATTTAAGGGATTTTCGTATACAGTTTTCTTTGGCCAATATTTTAGGTTAGAAACAAGATATCCAGATGCGGTTTTCGCGAGCTTGTTTAGGCATCATTTAGCTACTTGTTCATCATAAAAAAAGTCATACCAATGCATTTAATTTTTTTGCGAAAATTAACCTTTTCTGTCGGAATGTCGAACAAAGCCCTCTAGCGACGACATGTGAAACTAACAAAACTTTAATTATTTTAACATTTGTAGCCCCCGAAAAGCTCTTTTCAACGCGCCCAAGTTTGTTAAAATCGGATTAGCCGTTTCGAAGATACGGGGGGTGATTTAAGGAAACCTTTGAATACACCCCACCACTTTATTTTTATAGATACGTCAAAAAAAGTTCAGATTATCCTCGATTTTTTTATTAGGTTAATATAGCAGAATTCACAGAAACATCACTTTTTTAAATTCAAGATTGCAGTTACGCCCCCTACCGGCCATTTCAGAAACATGAAAATATTTTCCAGGTTTTTGTATTGGCCGTTTTTGTAATAACTTTTTTTTTCCGCAATCCTCTGCGATGTATAGTTTCCCAGATACAGTAGCTCGCATTCTTAGTTGGCCACCCCGTACTATTTCGAATTTTCAGACATGGTCAATCCTCGAATATGCATTTGAAGATTGACCACATTTATTTTCTATGAATAATCATCCAGAAGAACAATTAGAGCATCTTGATTAATAATGTATTATTTCCAATGTTAAGATACTCGAATATGGTTTTTGAAGATTGACCATCTCTTATTTCCTATGTATAGTCCTGCAAAAGAATCAAAATTGCATTTTGTTTAATAATGTACTATTTCGACATGGTCAATCCCAGAATATGCTTTTTGAGGATTGACCATGTTTTATTTCCTATGAATAATCATCCAGAAGAACAAGTAGTGCATTTTGATTAATAATGTATTATTTCCAATTTTAAGACATGGACAATCCTTGAATATGATTTTTGAAGATTGAACATCTTTTATATCCTATGCATAGTCACCCAGAAAAATAAAAATTGCATTTTGTTTAATAATGTACTATTTCGAATATTGAGACATGGTCAATCCTCGAATATGCTTTTTTAGAATTGACCATCATTTATTTCCTATGAATATTCATCTAAAAGAACACATAGTGCATTTTGATTAATAATGTATCATTTCGAATTTTAAGACATGGTCAATCCTTGAATATAATTTTTGAAGATTGACCATCTTTTATATCCTACGCATAGTCATCCAGAAGAATAAAAATTGCATTTTGCTTAATAATGTACTATTTCGAATATTGAGACATGGTCAATCCTCGAATATGCTTTTTGAGAATTAACCATCTTTTATTTCCTATGAACATTCATCCAGAAGAACACGCAGTGCATTTTGATTAATAATATATTGTTTCGAACTATAAAACATGGTCAATCCTAGAATATGCTTTTTGAGAAATGGTCAATCCTCGAATATGCTTATTGAGACATAGTCAATTCTCGAATATGAATTTTGAGACATGGTCAATCCTCGAATATGCATTTTGAGACATGGTCAATCCTTGAATATGCTTTTTGAGGATTGACGATCTTTTATTTCCTATGAATAATCATCCGGAAGAACAAGTAGTGCACTTTGAATAATAATGTATTATTTCGAATTTTAAGACATGGTTAATTCTAGAATATGCTTTTTGAGGATTGACCACGTTTTATTTCCTATGACTTCGTCCAGAAAACAAGTAATGCATTTTGAATAATAATGTATTATTTCGAATTTTAAGACATGGTCAATCCTAGGATATGCTTTTTGAGACATGGTCAATCCTCGAATATGCTTTTTGAAAATTGACCATCTATATTTCCTATGAATATTCATCCAGAAGTGTATTTTGATTAATAATGTATTATTTCAAATTTTAAGACATGGTCAATCCTCAAATATGCTTTTTGAGACATGGTCAATCCTAGAATATGCATTTTGAGACATGGTCAATCTTCAAACATGCATTTTGAGACATGGTCAATCCTTGAATATGCTTTTTGAGGATTGACCATGTTTTATTTTCTTTGAATAATCGTACAGAAAACAAGTAATGCATTTTGAATAATAATGCATTATTTCGAATTATAAGACATGGTCAATCCTCAAATATGCATTTTGAGACATAGTCAATCCTTGAAAATACTTTTTGTGAATTGGCCATGTTTCATTTCCTATGAATAATGATCTAGAAGAACAAGTTTTGATTGATAATGTATTACTTCGAATTTTAAGACATGGCCAATCATAGAATATGCCTTTTGAGACATGACCAATCCTCGAATATGCTTTTTGAGGATTGACCATCTTTCATTCCCTATGAATAATCATCCAGAAGTACATTTTGATTAATAATGCATTACTTCGGATTTTGAGACTTGGCCAATCCTCGAATATATTTTCCAAGGATTGGCCACCTTTCATTTCCTATAAATTATCATCGAGAAGAATAATTAATACATTTTATTTCATAATGTATGTATATTTGATGCATTGTCAAACTCAAAAATATTTTTCAACAATTGACCACCCTTTATATCTAACCTTTTTTCAAATTGAAGAATAATTCGCGCATTTATTGCAATAATGTATATATTTGATTTTTGATGCATGATCAATCCTCGGTAATGTTTTTCAAAGATTGATCTCTTTGTTTCCTGTAATATCAGAATTCTTAAGGATAGTCAATCGATAAACAGGATGAAATAACAAATCCCATTCTTTGGTGGGGCTCTGACTGCGATAAAATTAAAAGGCTGGGACGAGCTGCAAACAAAAAGTAGAAATATTCAAAGAAATTAAAAGACCTAATACATTACAACAGAACCTCCGCCATACCAAAAAAATCACGTCCTAAAATAGTAGGACTAACCATTGGTCATGTCCCAAACTGCATATTCAAGGATTGACCATGTCTTAAAAAGCATATTCGAGTATTGACCGTGTCTCAAAATCCGAAATAATACATTATTAATCAAAATGCACTACTTGTTCTTCTGGATGATTTTTCCTAGGAAATAAAATATTTTCCATCCTCAAAAAGCATATTCGAGTATTGACCATGTCTCAAAAAGCATAACCTAGGATGTATTAAAATTCGAAATAATACGTTATTAATTAAAATGTACTACTTGTTCTTCTGGATGATTATTCATAGGAAATTAAACAAGGTCAATCCCCAAAAACCATACTCTAGAATTGTCCATGTCTTAAAATTCAAAATAATACATTATTAATCGAAATGCACTACTTGTTCTTCTGGATGATTATTAATAGGAAATAAAACATAGTCAATCCTCAAAAAGCATATTGGAGGAATGGCCGTGCCTGAAAAAGCATATTCGGGGATTCTCAATAATCGAAATACATAGTACATTATTAAACAAAAGGCAATTTTTATTCTTCTGGATGACTATACATAGGAAATAAAAGACAACCAATCTTCAAAAAGCATATTCGAGCATTGGTCATGTCCCAAAATGCATATTCAAGGATTGACCATGTCTCAAAAAGCATATTCGAGTATTGACCATGCCTTAAAGTTGGAAATAATACATTATTAATCAAAATGCACTACTTGTTCTTCCGGATGATTATTCATAGGAAATAAAAGATGGCCAATCCTCCAAAAGCATATTCGAGGATTGACCATGTCTTCAAATTCGAAATAATACATTATTATTCAAAATACACTACTTGTTCTCCCGGATGATTATTCATAGGAAATAAAAGATGGTCCAATCCTCAAAAAGCAGATTCGAGGATTAATCACTTCTCAAAATGCATATTCGATGATTGAGCATGTCTCAAAAAGCATATTCGAGTGTTGCCCATGTCTTAAAATTAATAATACATTATTAACCAAAATGCACTACTTTTTCTTCCGGATGATTATTCATACGAAATAAAACAACGTCAATCCTCAAAAACCATATTCTAGGATTGACCATGTGTTAAAGTTCGAAATAATACATTATTAATCATAATGCACTACTTGTTCTTCTGGTTGATTATTAATAGGAAATAAAACATAGTCAATCCTCAATAAACATATTGGAGGAATGGTCACGCCTGAAAAAGCATATTCGAGGATTGGCCATCTCTGAAAAAGCATATTCGGGGATTCAATTTTTATTCTTCTGGATGACTATACACAGGAAATAAAAGACAGTCAATCTTCAAAAAGCATATTCAAGCATTGACCATGTCTTAAAATTGGAAATAATACATTATTATTCAAAATGCACTACTTGTTCTTCCAGATGATTATTCATAGGAAATAAGAGATGGTCAATCCTCAAAAAGTACATATGAGGATTGATCACTTCTCTAAATGCATATTCAATGATTGAGCATGTCTCAAAATTCAAAATAATACATTATTAATCAAAATGCGCTTCATGTTCTTCTGGATGATTATTCATAGGAAATGAAGGGTGGTCAATCCTCAAAAAGCATATTCGAGGATTGACCATGCCTTATAATTAATATAAAAGTATATTTTAGTTTAGTCGAATGTTATTAATTAATTACGAAATACGCAACTTGGGGGACGAGCTTCACACAGCTCATGGATCCCCTCCTTGGCTCCGTTACTAACTTTTTTTTAAGCCGTTTATTTGCTTACTTATTTGCTTACTTATGTTGTCTTCTTTCTGCAGGCAGTTTAGGGGCATTCTTTCTCCTCAACCCTACGTCTTTTTGCTTTTGAGTGTTGGAATTGTTTATGGTTGCAATTTTATGGTGGCCATTTCTATGAGCGGTGGTCGTCATCATTTTAGCATGGGGGCAGGGTTTAGCAGAGTAGACAAGGGGTAAGTGGTCTAGTAGTTGCGGCAGTAGTGTAGGTAGGTAGTTTTTTTAGGTTTTCTGGGGTTGTATAGTCGTCCGTTGTTAGCGTAGGAGGTTGTAAGTATGTTTGTGGTAGCGGTTGTATCGCCGTGAACTCTGCGGTTTGTGTATTGTGTTTGTAATGTTTTAAGGAGTGACAAACGTCAAAACTCACAAAAAAAAATTACATCGATATATAACACATTAATTTGTAAACGCTAATGCATGCAAAAAGATATATGGGCTACGTATTTTTACAAAGCGTCCACTAATGAAAAACCGCATCGACATTTCACGGTGTACCTACAAACAGGCTGAGAGAGACCAACTACCTTATAACCAGGACAACTCTTTTCACGAGGCTGTGATTGAAGTAATAAAACCAACTTACCAAGCCTTAAATCACCCAAACCTCATCAAAAAGTGCCTTTACGGCCAAACGTGAACGAGTCGTACAATACAGTGTTGTGGTCTAGAATACCTACAATGAACTTGGTTGGAATGAACACCCTGGAGTTTGGAACATTTGACTCCATAATTACCTATAATGAAGGCAATAGAGGAAGAGTGAAAGTTCTACAACATGCTGTAGTGAAACCAGAACGTAACTGCATCAATATCTTGTCGGATGTCATTATTAAGAGAGTGTGGAAAGTCGAAAGATCCATTCGAGAAGATGTAAAGAAGAGAAGACAACACCCAAGGACACTTAAGAAGAGGAAGAGGGACGTGGAGAAGCAAGAAGAGGAATATTCTCATTTGTGAGTAAAATCAATTTTATGCGCTATTTGCTCTTACTTCTCTAAATTCCCGAAAGTAGGCTATTTTGAAGCAAAACCAATGTTTTCTCAGGAACCGTTTGTAACATACTATAACCAACAACCCCTACCACTTTGCACCTATTTAGTGAAGCAGTATTTGTTTTAAAAATTATTTACTACTTTAAAAATTGAAAAAAAAAACGAGAAGGAAAAACGTTATCTGACGTACGTTACTTAAAATTTTCACACCCGGTGGCAGGGTTCTATGTTTTCTGTTGATATTGTCCTGAGTTTGGGGTGTCTGTGAATGTTTCGTAGTATGATCCGTTCACAGGCGGCGATGGATTTTAGGTTATTGGTTTTGTGGGTGGCGTACAATGGCGGACGGTAGTCTATTAGTGGTCTTATGCATGTCTTGTACGTGTGTTGTAAGGTTTTGAGGTGGAAGCCTCTGTCTTGTCATCGTAATGCTTTCAACAGGTTTCCGCGGTTGCGCACTTTGTTTAGTCTTTTTGAGGTCTTGGTCCCAGTTTAGTGTTTTAGAGCAGGTAAGTCCTAGGTGTACTATGGTTTATTGGAGTTGTAGTTGTACCTCTCTTATTTGTAGGTTAATGTTATCTGTGGATTGCCGAGGTTGTCTTGTAAGGTTAGGATGTCGAAATAGAATTATTCGAGCTTTGTTGAGGTTGATGGTGATTCTCCACTGGTTGGTCCAGTTTGAAAATTGTTGTAGTTGTTTGTAGTGCATTTCCGGTCTCACTGTTCCGGCTGGTCGCACATATCGCGGTGTCGTCTGCGAAATGAGTTATTGTAATGTCTTGGTTTGTAGGTAGTGGAATGTCGTGCGCGTAGATTAGGTAGAGCATTCAGGTACGTCTCCTGTTTGGTGTAAACGGCTGGGATGTGGTTGTGCCTATCTTGATCCTCACAGACCTGCCCGACAGGTATTAAAGAAGGAATTGGACGAATTCAATTGGGATGTTAAGTGCTAGGGTGTATATGGTGTATAGTTTGATTGGTGGATCGTGACATGAGCGGTTGGATGTAAATCCGAATTGGCTGTCTGGAATGGAGTTGTTGGCTTCGAGGTGGTCTCTTAGCCTTCTGGACATGATTGTTTCTAGGCATTTGCCCATGTAACTCAGTAGGTATATAGTCTATATGAGACGGGTTGTGTGGGGTCCGAACGTCGTTTAACCTTCATAACTATATGAGCGGAATTCCATTCCGTTGGAAAATATGAGAGTGATAGGCATTGGTTGGATGTACGGGTAAGTTGTGTAATGACGTATGGTAGTAGGTTGCGTAATATGAGTCGGTTGAGGCCCTCTTGTCCGGGGGCTGAGTTTCTGCCTTTGTGGAGTATGTCTAGTCTCGTCTGGTGATATCAGGTTAGTATATACCGGGTGTCGTTTCGCTGTCTGAGACCCTCGAGGTTTTGCTCGAGTTGAATTTTGAGTTCGTTATCGAACAATGGGTCGTACGAAGTAGAGAAGGTGTACTGGAGATGTAGGCTGAATAGGTCAGCCTTCTCCTGGTCGGTGGTGATGATGTTACCTTGAGGGTCTGTAGGTGGGAACGTGGTGTTATTTGTTTGGTGAGAACTTTGAACTTGTGCTATAAGCTACTAATGATAATACTAACTTATGAGAAACAAATACAATAGTATGTGATTATAAAAATATGAATTATTCAGTTATTTCCAACATAGCGAAAAAGAAATTTAATAAACGAATAATTTACATTTAAAACATGTGCAGTATAAACGTTTATAAACATTTTCACGCAAGTTTAATAACGCATTAACTTTGATATTCAAGGGCATTTCGTAAAACGTCACACGTGGCGAAACATTGGTCAGAATTAATTGCAAATGTGTGCATTCGATTTGCTTTGAAATCCTGCATGACCGTTGGTCAGATGTTAATAAGGACACGCACATTCGATGTGTCTCGAGATTCCGCACATTTTACCTTAAAAAATTGTGTTTGAAGCGCCCAGAGGCCCCATACCTTTAATCTTGAAATGTTTTCAAGCTCATTCCTTAACAGTATGTCAATGAAGACGAGTGCGTGTAATGCACATCGAACTAAACTTTTTGCAAGGCCATTTTTTACAACGTTGGATCTCATAACCATTAGTTGGATGTCAATAAGGATACAATCATTCCATACGCCTCGAGGTCCCGTACATTTAACCTAGAATTTTTTCAAGGCCATGTCTTGAAAGATTAGGTTTCATTAACCATTGTTGGGTGTCAATGAGGACGAGTGCGTGCGATGCGTCTCGAGGTAAAATTTTTTTCCCACATTTGCCCATTTCTTAAAAACGTCATATCTCATAAACCATTGGTGGGATCTCAATAAGAATAGGTGCGTTCGATCCACCTCGAGGTCCTGTACAGTTGACCTAGATCTTTTTTGACTGTTTCTTAAAAGTGAGATCTCATGAATAGTTAGTTGGATATCAATAAGGGTGCGTGCGTAAAAGGTGCGTCATAAAGCAGCACAGTGTTACTAAACACATATTGACACTGAAAAAACTATATGTAAAAAGAAAACGTTCTGAGTTCGGAGAAATTTGCTGTTAAAATGGGTCAGAAACTTCAGGGACACCCGGTATTTTCTTCATTACAACTTGCAGTCTATTTTTTAATAATCTTATTGCCAGGAATTGCCTCTATTATTTTAGATAACCTTATTTAAATGTTCTTAGACAACGTTGAACTCAATTTTTAGATAACTTAACATATCATCTATAGTTAGATATCTGCTGGTTTTGTTTTCAGGAATATTATTCTATTTCTGGGCAATCTTAATCATGACTCATTGATGCGAGGTTCACAGATAACCTTGACCTCGTCTCCAAGAATTGAATATTTTTAGAATTCTATTTTTTAGATATCATTGTCCTAGTTTCTATTTTTATATAACATTGTTTCCAGGAAACTGGACGTCTTCATTTTGAACATTTCAAAGACATGACCTTTGATCTCACATTTATGTCAATACCTTACCTGTCAATCTCTCTCACTCTTGTCTAAATTCCCTATATGAATTAGTTAGTATCCTTACAACGTTAGCACTTACCGTGGTATTATTAATGATGTAGAATAATTGTACTGTAATTTAAGAGAAAGTAGCAATGCAGTAAAATAGTGGTATTACAGTGGAATTAGTAATATTATAGCGGAATTGATGTGTAGTTGGAGGTATCAAGAGTGTAATTTGATGGTATTGATTGGAATGAGTGGCGGTTGCATGAGGTTTTTCAGCTCTCTCAGGCGCAAGGATGGATTCCGGATACATTAATATGTTAAGTATGTATGTATGATGGGAATAAGGATGGTTCAATCGCTGTCTGCGACACGAACAGCGAACACTAAATTGAGATTTCAGTCCACGTGCTTCCACCAGCATCGGTGTTACGATGCCGGTATAGAGCAGCAACTAGAACGCCGCTACATGTCTACTCTGTCGAATGACATGCATTTCCTGCAGCTACTAGGTCTGCCATAAGATTCCCCAGCAATCAGGACAAGACTCCCTTGCAGAGCCTCGCCCAATTGTGGGGCAAAGTGCAATGGGGGTTCTCTAGATAGTTTCCTTACAATAGGAGGCAAAGTCCTAACGCGGGACATTTAGGAGCCCTAGCGGTTTGCCCCTACTCTTAATTTGCTACTAGCGCCGCCTAGCGACAGAAACTCGAACTAGTGGACCCGAACCGGCACAGTCATTACTACTCACTTCTTATTTAATAATGAAGAAACAAGGACACCTAATTCCATTTCTGCTGGTACGTTCCCAACAGAAGGAGGATCCGGTAGGTGAAATACGTGGTTCGCCTTCGTATCTCCATCGAAAACTTGAGTCTGGGATTTGACATAGACAGTGTCATCGGTTCCAGCGATCCTTCCACGCACAGCGTTGCTCTAGAGCGGTGGCACGATGTGTCAAACTCGCAGGACATCGCCGCTTCCGCAACCACATGAAGCTCTGTACCGATCGAGCTAAGTGCGTAACACTGCGGTAATGATCACCCAGCGAACTTCCGGGGATGCCCGAAGTTTTCACGTCTCATACAGCCGCGGCGGAAATAGAACGACGCAGTACACCAACAGCGACCGAAGAGGACACTGCCGACAGCGGTACTCTCTCAACACCGAGCCGTCCTTACTTGCGCCAACGCGACGGCGAGCGGTAGTGGGAAGGTAGAAGTATCGAATGCGGTTAGAGCTACAGTCCCACTTTAGGGTTCGACGCGATTCTGGGCTTCCTGCGACTGACCTGTGGAGAGCGACCCTCACGGGTGATCAGGAGATGTTTGTCCTCTTTAGGTAAACACTCTCCGGAACGATAACGAGATGGGATTCCTCGGATAAGTTCTGTCCTAAACCTCCTACTTGTTCTGTACCGCCTCTCGCTCGATCTCCCATTCTATTACTTCAGAATAACAGCTCTGCTGTTGTTATGCAGGCATTTGTGAAGACCAAACATATGTTTTCCTATTTGTTTCATATATCCGAGGAAGCAGCGCTAACAGCATTCACAACATCATCCGAGCGTCCACTCAACACGGCAAACACAACAAACATCGCCTACAACAAATCAAGCTTACATCACACGCGCTGAAAAAGACTCAGGCTTCTAAGCTGCGTATCACAATAAACACAATACTCTATATACTTTATGTTGTACTTTGTATTATAATCCTATGTTTAGTTAAATATTCCAAAGATTCAATAAACAATGTTGAATTGAATTGAAGGATGTTTGCGGTCAGGATATGATCGGAAGAGCGGAGTTAGGGTTCTGAGGGGGAAGTTATTACCACACGAGTCGCCAAATTACGTGCGTATATGCACGTATGAAGAAAAAATTTTATACAGAGAAGACGATAACGGGAATCGAACCCATTACCTCCCAAAAGTGAACGGGAGTTTGTTACCATTGAGCTATCAATAAATTTCAATAATCGCCTGATATTTTGTCTTACAGAGCCCACTTTTACCAAAATTCTCAATTGACTTATCGCGACCTAACGGTGCGTGCTAAACTGTCATATGAGTCATAAAAGAAATAATTTTGTAAAATAAAGTCAATTATGCTTTGTGCAAACACGTTCGTCTCACGTTAGATACGTGTTATAGAAAAAAGCAAAAAAGTAGAGAAAGTAAATCAATTGGCGTAATTTTATTCCGGACATCCTCACGTTTTCTATTTTCAACTCCTTTGCTTATTTTCCAATTCAATTTAAATGAAGTATAAAATGAATTCCTCTCATAAATTTACAAAAGCCCTCCCTAATCTTTTAATTTTCTATGCATTTCCCAAACTCGATTCAAATATTGTGGTTTAAGCACGAAATGATCTAAAATCTCGATAATGTAGTATATGTAAAAGCTTAATAGATGGAATAGTACTTAAGTACAAGTAATTCATTAGTAGAATAAGAGTACGAACACGATTTCACACTTCTTGGATTTAATTAATTCACGATCGATGTATTCAGGTATTTTCAGTTCAGTTCAATACACTCTGGTTACCTTCTGTATTATTTTGCATATATCATATATTAAGTGCCACTTTTGATTAATTCTTATTACGTTATCAGAGAGGTGGAATTTTATCTAAAAGTAGTGCTTGTGAATTGGTGCTTAAAAAATGCACACATACAGAGTTTTGTTCACTGTTTAAAAAATGTTTAGCATTCATTTACATAGAAACTTAAAAGGAATCACGAAAACGTTGAGCAAATATAAAATTTAAATACATGAAGTGTATGAATGAATCCAACTTAGTATATCTAAATGATCAAACTAGTTCGAGCTTTCCGTGTTGTTTACACGGACTAAATAAACATAATTAGAATTTGGAAGCAATTCACGTCGTAATATTAAATATGGGTATACATACATTCATAAAACTTTGCGAGAATAAAGTCCGTCGCAGATATGGTAACTTACCTAAAACAAAAGAAAAAACAATTAATAATACCCTGAATAACAAAAAAATAATACGAAACATGCGTTTCGAATCTTAAAAGTAAACCTTTTGACTCTTCAAAATCTGGAAAGCTTTTCGCACTTTCCCTTCTAGCTTTGACGTCATATTAACGTCATTCGTTCGTGATTTTATACACTTTCCTCTTCATCCCGTCAAAACATCGGAACAGATGGCATTAGGTTGAATTTTGAATTATAACAGTTTAAAAATAAACGTTCGAAAACTCTCACATTTTTATATTTAACTTGACCTTCACTTAACGTCATTAGTTCGTGCTTTCTCTGCGTTTCGTCATAATGAAACAGTCGAATTAGAATGGGGATGCTTCAAGAAACAAAATTTTCGTATAACAGTATGCAATATTTCCAGCATTAAACATAAAACTTCAAAAAGAACCTTTCTCATTTTGCTCTTTTACATACCACCATTCTCTTATCGACAGTTAAAAACCCCATTTATCTTAACTTCATACTTACGTCACTAGCTCGTGATTTAATACACTTGCCTTTAAGACGAATTTACACGTGTCAATAAACTTAGTTACTTGTATCGTGTAAACCACTTCATTTAGTACTGGATCAAGTACTGGATTTTTAGTCAAGTAAATAGAAAAACATTCTATTTACCTGCGCAAGTTGCTTCCCCTACCCATCTTTCGCTCCAACTAAACGCTGAAGAAACACGTGTAGGCAGGTCGGTTTAATAGAGTTCATTAGTACGGACTGTGCAGAGCGTATTTTTGTGTTGGCTTATACATAGAAGTGAGGTTAACAATTGGAATGAAGAAACAACTTGTAACGTTCGTACAAGAATATCGTGAAAGACCTTGCTTGTTGGATACAAGAGCGCCTATTATAACAATAGGCAAGCCCGGGAATCAGCTTAAAAGGAGATCCAGGAGATAATAGAAATTGAAGGATTTGGTGTGCCCGAAATTAAAAACAAAATACGGATTTTTTCTAGGAAGTCGGGATCCTATGATGGTTATGTTCCCGCTCTTAAGTGGTTTAAGGAAATGGATGCATTTTATGTAGGTTGGAGAACAATAAAAGGCCAACACAGTTTAATCTTAATAATGAAAGTATAGGTATAATTAAAAAATCATCCGTTCCTGCCATGGGACAGCACCTTCCCCTATAAAGTACTCACAAATTTGATCGCTCATTTCTCTTGCAATGTTCCTGTTCAGGGCAAGGGATTATTAATTTCGTTTCTCCAAGGACCCAGCCTAATACGACCACTATCTATACCTTCTTCATCTAATGATCCACCTGGTGTATAAGTGTTATTTGAAGTGATTCTCAAATAGCTGTGTATTGAGCACAGACCTTTATCTACTGTTTCTGGTAATCATACTATAGGTTTTGCGAAAATTCGAAATCTACTAACCAGAATTCCGAAAGCATTGTCTACTATCATTCTGGCCCGAGAAAGGCGATAATTAAAAATGTTTTGCTCCTTTGAAAGACCCACCTTTGAATAAGGGTTCATTCGATAAGTTTTTAGCGCAAATGCATCATCACCCACAAGGAGATCACCATGTGGACCACTCTCTAGTGCCTTGAAAAAAGATGATTGTAAAACTCCGCCGTCTGATTGGCTTCCAGGACATCCAATATCTATGTAACGAAAACAGTAATTGTCGTTTTATTACCCTTGTAATTAAAAAATTCACAATCACAATTGGCTGGTGCGTGAATCGTGATGTTTTCCATCAATCACATCGTAACATTTTGGAAAGTTCAATTTTAGACGAAATCTATTTTCAATAACGTTCCATTCTCCTTCGGAAGTAGGCACCTAAAAGAGATAGAGAAAAGTATAACACTGTGGATACCGGAGTGAGAATGAAGTACGCAGATTCTGTGAGTAAAGAGTTGAATGTCAATGAAACAATTGGAACGAACAAATAAATGACACTGTGCCGTGCGGATATGCGGAAGAGCGACTGTAGATAAACAGAAAAAATGTGCTTGGCGGAATAAGGTGGTAAAAAAGGCAGTACGTAAGAAAAAAGATGCGTACATGGCAATGGTTGCTGCAAAAAATCAGACAGAAAAAGCCATTCTATGAGGTGTGTACATTAAGAAACAAAGAAGCGAAGGAGGCAGTGAGAATAAGTACAGAGGAAGTGATGGCTTTGGAAGTAGAGAAAATGCAGAATGATTTTGAGAGAAACAAAAAACTCTTCTGGAAATAGGTCAAAAATACAAAACGTGGCCCAAAACACAACGCTGCAGGAGTGATGAATATTAGCAACGAAATAGTATGGGACGATTGTGAAGTGAGGAAATGCTGGCAAGAATATTTCGGAAAGCTGTATAGTATTGAGAAAATTAAGAATGGTTAAATAAGGCGAATGTAGAAGGAATGACGAATGAAACTGAGAAGGATATGGGGATAAATGAGGTAGAGAAAACCGGTAGGAAGGTTGAAGAACGGCAAGGGAACAGGCGTAGATGAAATCACTGGTGAAATGCTAAAGTATGGGGCGAAAAGCTTATACGAAGAATGTGTGAATTATTCAATATATACCTTATGCGTGGAAAAGCGTCGAGGGATTGGAAGAGCGTGATCATTGTACCACTGTATAATGGTAAGGAGAACAAGAGTGATTGCAAGAACTACAGAAGAATAAGTTTGCTCGGCGTGCCTGGTAAAGTATTTGGAAGAATACTAATTGGAAGAGTACGAGAAACTAAGATTTGGGATGTGCATGGTGGCTTCATGCCAGGGATGGGATGTATCGATCAGATGGCTGCTCCCCAGCAGGTGATCTAAAAGTGTTTAAGTGTAAAAAGGAAGCTGTACTGTGCGTTTGTAGATCTGGAGAAAGCGTACGACAGAGTGAATAGGAAGAAGCTGTGGGAAATATTAAATGAATATGGCATAAATAAAGGTTTAATAAACGGAATAAGGGCAGTATACAACGGTAGTCGGGCATGTGTTAGGGTCAGAGGAGGTTTGAGTGAATAGTTTAATATTGAGGAAGGAGTGCGACAAGGCTGTGTGATGTCGCCGTGGTTGGTAATGTATACATGGATACATGTGTTAGACAAGTATGTACCGATGCAAATGGTGTAATGGTTGGTGACGTAAATATACGATTTCTGGTGTATGCAGATGACAGTCTTATTAAGTGACAGTACAGATGAGCTACAAACTGCTCTGAGGAAGTTTGACACAGTCTGTGACAGCATGAACCCAAAGGTAAACGTGAAAAATCTAAGATTGTGGTGTTAAATCGGGAAGGTGGAAAGGAGAGTAAAGTATTCACTCTGCAAGATGAAATTGTCGAGCAAGTGGAAGAGCTGGTATAACTTGGTTGAATGTTTACTGTAGGTGATACAATGCAGGCCGAGATTGGACGGAGGATCATGCTGGAAGGAAAGTGATTTTAAGTATGTGGACGATAATGAGAAACGAAAGTATGAGATTCCTGAGAAGCGCATGTGGTAAAATGAGAAGAGACAAGATAAAGAATGAGTGCATAATGAAGGAGTGTGGCGAGGAAAAGACGATGATGGATAGATATAAAGGTAGTACATTACGTAGGTTTGGTCGCTTTGAGAGAATGAACAACGCAAGATTAACAAAGCAAATATATGTGGATGTGGTTAGAGGTAAGGCCGTGCCTGGTAGGCTGCGTAAAACTTGGCTGAATGTAGTAGAATGTATGATAAAGGAACGAAAGATAAGGAGTTTTAAAAATAAAAGGGTATGTCACAGATAATGTATGAATCTTGCGGAAGCTAGGGAGGTATGTAGAGATAGGAAATCATGGAGAAAGATTGTGAATGAAAAATAAATAAGAGGCAGGGATTATTTTGGCTACCCCGCAATGGAATGGCTTGAAGGTTAAGTTAAGTCTGTATTTTTACTATTCTAGGTACAATGCAAGGGTGTAATTGGAGAACAATAAGGAGAAAATCAAGAAGAAATATTGACTCCCACAAACGAACATTCCGAAACCCCCACCAAAAAAAAAAAGCCAACCGATGTCAAAATTGAAACAGGTTTCAACAGTAATCAAGGAACTAAAACAGATAAGTGAGTCCGCGACACGTGAACCTGTCATTGAAAATCAGTACAGTAGAACCCCTCTAATCCGCCCTTGGCTGGCCGTCGCCTCCGTTAATCCGACCGCGCCGACTTGTCGATTACTCACCGCCCATCGGCCGCCACAAGACAACCGCTTGCACGCTTCAGTGCTGTGTCATCTCTCGTGTTGCTTCTGCCGATGTGCGTGTTTTTCCACTGTATTGTGCAGTTTTATGCTTTGTTGGATTTAAAACGCTATATGTACGTGCATAGTATTACTTGCTGGATTCATCGTGTGTACAGTTGTTTGTTTTTAAACATGTCAGGAGGAAAACGTAAACACCGTAACTCTATCACTAAATGAAAAATTAGCAGTGCTACAAAGACTGGACAAACGAGAATCGCTCCAAAAGATTGCAAAGGAGCTCAATGTAGGCGTTACGACAATTAAGGATTGGACAAAAAATCGGAAAGGCATTGAATCATATACATGTACGATTGATGGTGAAAACGCTATTAAGAATCGCAAAACACTAAAAAAGCCTAAACTTGAACTGCTTGATAACGCATTGTGGATGTGGTTCTGTCAAGAAAGGAACCCCGAAATCAGGGCCAATTTTAAAAGAAAAGGCAATAGTTTTGCACAACAAACTGGAAGCCGGAAGTGCCTTCGCAGCTAGTGAGGGCTGGATTAATCGCTGGAAAACCAGTCATGGCGTCCGGTTTGTTTCAATTTCTGGTGAAAAACTATCCGCTGATGCCGAGGCTGCTAAGGAGTTTTATGTGACGTTCCAAGAAATTGTCGAAGAAAATGAACTGTTACCTTGTCAAGTTTATAACATCGACGAGACAGGGCTAAACTTCAAAATGTTGCCAACCAAAACGCTCGCAGCCTCAAATGAATCCGTGGCAGGAACGAAACTTATGAAAGATAGGATAAGAGTCTCTCCTTGTAGCAACGCAGATGGTACGCACAAGCTTCCCTTGTTCGTTATTGACAAATCCAAGAAGCCTAGGGCATTCAAAAACATAAACCCATCTTCCTTTCTGGATTATTATCGCAATAAAAAATCTGCTTGGATGGACTGCTACCTTTTCAAATCTTGGTTTTTCGACGAGTTTGTCCCATCGGTCGAAAAAGACTTGAAACAAAAAAAAGCTGCCTGTTCGTGCTCTACTGCTGTTGGACAACGCACCATCACATCCATTTGAGGAAGATTTAGTGAAAGCTCTCTTTCTGCCTCCAAATGTGACTTCACTCATCCAACCAATGGATCAGGGAGTGATCGAATGGTTAAAAAAGCGATATCGCAGAAAGTACATCAGCTCAATCTTAGAAAAATCTGAAGAAGGTTGTAACTTATCTGAGGCTATGAAATCCCTGAACATCAAAGATGCTATCTACACAATCGTTGCGTCACGGGGTAAACTGAAACCTGACACACTGCGGAAATCATGGCGTAAGCTTTGGCCAGAAGTTATGACTGAAAATGATCAGACCGAAGACGAGCAAAACAACGACACACAGAAAATCGTTAAAGAAGTTGTTGCCGCTGTTATGCAAAACGATGGCGAGGAAACTGTGAACGAGGACTCGAACGGTGAAGAAGACGAACCCCCTACCCGGATTTCACACACCGATACCATGAACGTTTTCGACATCACCCTTCAGTGCATCGAGCAGAACCCAACCTCAATTCCAATGGACATTTTGTGGATCAATAAATGGGAGACACTGCAGCTAAGTTCTACTGTACACGGCTTTTGGTCGTAGTGTAGGCGCTCAATTAATGGCGTTAACAACCCTTTCAGCCATAAGGGCACAGGACCGCATACAGTCTATCTCTCAAATTTTGAACTCCAAGAGTTGCAAGGTATTAATTGCAATACTACTACGTCCCACCCCACCAATACATCTTCTGTATCATATGTTTCTACGCCTATACAAACCCTCGTATATTCATCCTACAAGTTGTAACAATGAATCGACAAACATGAGCTATCGTTATGAAGAATCAGCCGACAACGATGTTTCACTTAGGGTGCAAATTTGGAAATTTCCGGCCTTGACATCCGAAATAATCTCTGTATAATTCTATAACTATTTATTGTTGCTAAATAAGACAAGGTGGTTTCCAATTTGATTCTGGCCGGAACAGCAATTCGCACTATAGTGTCGTTTTTCGTGATTTTAATGGCAATTTGATTCAACAGTGTGTCAAATTGTTCTGTAGTCATCCTCATACAATCTCTGTATTCCAATAAATCTTCAGTTGCAAGTTCTCGTAGTAACGTAAAAGAAGCACCATATCTTTCTGTCCGAGACAACCATTTTCATACCCAACATCTTCCCAGCTAGACGTGGGATAACATTTACATACTTTATACCTTCCAACCTGATCGTCATATTTACGTCATTGCTTCGTGATGTGTTCACTTGCACCAAAACACCTAAATAGAGCAGCATTAAAATATTACGAACGTTTCATGAAATAAAAATGTGATTTTATAGCACCCAAAATATTCTTTAATTATGACGAATCAGAAACTCGATAATATTTCAAACTTCGTACCTTATAACCTGATCGTCATATTTACGTCACTGCTTCGTGATGTGTTCGCTTGTAAATAGATGAAATAGAAACGCCAAAAGAACGTTTCACGAAATAAATATGTGGTCTTATAGCACCTAAAATTAGGGAAGTACAGTGCAAGTGTATCCTAAATATTTTTTTTAAATTGTGCCGAAAAAGAAACTCTCCCCACCTAAACATACGATAATATTTACATACTTTGTACCTTTTAATCTGATTGTCATATTTACGTAATAAGTACGTAATATGTTCGTTTGCATCAAAACCCCCAAATAGATTAAATTGAAATGTTACGAAAGTTTCATGAAATAAAGATGTGGCCTTATAGCACTTAAAATTGGGGAAGTATCCGAAAAATATATTATTTTGAATTGTGCCGAGCCAGATACCGTCCCCAGCTAAACGTATGATTTTTTTGCATACTTGATACCTTCTAATCTGATCGTGATATTTACTAAACATGCGATAAAAAATACCTTTTCGTCATTTTTACGTCATTTGTTCGTGAAGTATCTAACTAACTAACTTCATTTTAATATCACTAGCTTGTAATTTAGTGCACTTAGTACATTTAGTGGTTTTTATAGAATTTAAAAGTTCAGCAATTTCGACGTCATATCACGTCATTGGTTCATGAGGTAAACGTGCAATAATTTTCACACATCTTGTACCTTATCGTCATATTTACGTCATTCCTTCATGACGTCCCCGGTTGCCATCAAAACCTTAATTTGATATTGACGTTATTAGCTCGTGATTTAGTACACTTACTTGTAGTTTCGTTAACGTTCAAACAGATTGAATGAAAACGTTACGCGCATTTCTGAAAGATTATTGATTTTATGGTGTTTAACAGTTCGGCAATTTAGCAGTTAATTTGGACGTCATATTCACGTCATTGGTTCGTGAAATGTCAGCTTGCATCAAACCTATATTAAATCGGTTCCTGTTAATGATGTTTAACGTAGAACAAGCACATCTGGTAGTTTTCCACACACCTTTATGCAATGCAGACTCCCTTATGGAAAGCACTAATGAAGTGTTAGACCTTTTTAGCTTGAACTACACCTCCTTTACGTAGTTCTGCCTTCCTACTCTTACTGAAAAAACTAGCCACGGAACCAGCACGACCGGTAGTTTTCAAGAACACGGCATCCGGTTATGATGGATGTGCTGGATTACTGCACAATCGTTTCCTTGGCAGCAGTCGGTCATGTTAATGCATTCCATATAGTATCAAAAGGCATAGTGTTCACCGGATCTACGGATAGTGCTTCCACAACGGGTAGGAAACCAACGCAACACAAGGAGGAACCGTTTTCCATAAAATAACACGGTGTGTTGACATGATGTAGAAAGCACTAAAAGCTATTAACGTAGCACTGACGGCGGTTCTATTGCAAGTGTTTCCAAGACGGTTATGAAGCAAGGGGTGATATTTCCTCTACAACAGCTAGGCGTACTGATGTAAACTATCAAGCACTAACGATATGCATCGGTTCAAACGTTAGTACTTTCAATAAAGATGTAAATCCAGCACTACACAATCAATTTTGTCTGAATAGTCGGTCGTACTAATACACTATGAAGCATTAAAAGCACTAACTATCAAAATCAATTTTAACTTTAAATTTAAATAAGTGTAAGAAAACACTACATACGCGCGTTTTCGTAATAACAACCGGTCGTATCGATGTAATTTACACACACTAACAAAGCACTAATGATGGGCACCAGTTCTATCATTAATGCTTCCAATAAGGACGCAAAGTCCGCACTACAGAATCGAAATTTTGGTCAGTCGTACTAATCCATTCTATAAAGTACAAATATGAACTAACGAAACACTAGCTACGGTCGCCAACTTTTATCATTAGTGCTTCAAAGAAGTGTAAGAAAACACTACATAAGAGCGTTTTCGTAATAACGACCGTCGTACACTAACAAAGCACTAATGATGAGCACCAGTTCTATCATTAATGCTTCCAATAAGGACGCAAAGTCCGCACTACACAATCGAAATCTTGATCAGTCCTACTAATTCATTCTATAAAGTACAAATATGAACTAACGAAACACTAACTACGGTGACCAACTTTAACGTTAGTGCTTCTAATAACAGTAGAAAACGGCACTACACAACGAAATGCCATTTTCATAACGAGTGACCGTGCTAAACGGACTAACAAAGCAATAACGGTGTGCACTAATTCCATAATTAGTGCTTCCAATAAGAGTTCAAAGCCACTACTACGCAATGGACACATTCAGTAACCTAACGCATAAAGTGCTAAAGGTGTTAAGAAAGCACTAATTACGTACACCAATCTAATGCCATTGCTTTCATCAAGATAAGGAAGACAGCACTACCTAAAAGACGCCGTTTTCAAGATGATAACCAGTGGAAATTGTGCAATTTAAAAAGTATTAACAAAACACTAACGATATGTACAAATTCTATCGTTGGCTCTTCCCATAAGGGTACAAATGCAGCACTGCATCGTTTGTATATCTTTTCACACATGACGTCATATTTACGTCATCTATTCGTTATTTTTACACTTGACACAATTCAGCGATTACGGATTACAGACATTACAGGTCATACTAGAACGTTAATTTACAAAAAAAATATTGGGCTTACAGTACTTAAACAAGTCGAATTAGAAAAGTAGAAGTGAATCTCTTAAAAGAACGTAAAATTGAACTACTAAAAATTAATATAGTTATAATAGTAAAACGCATCCCACAAAAAATGTTCAAACCTGCTATAAGGATTTAAAAAAAGGCACTAACGGTGTACACCAATGTTAGTGCTTTAACCAAGGGTACAAATCCTTTTGTCTTGGAAACCAGTCGGCCGTGGTAAAATTGTTTAAATCACTAAAAAGCAATAACACACTGTTAATCTCCAATGATCCTATCGTTCGTGCTTGCCCCAAGACTAGGATTCTATAACTCACTGAAAGGCGCTAACAAAGCACAAACGAGGTGCGCCGGTCTCGTAGTTAGGGTAAGAACGAAGAAGAGGAAGGAAAGGAAAGCAACGGGGAGGGCGGGTTGCTCGAGCTTTCTACGCTCCTTCAGCCCCAGCGATGGAGATGAAGTTAGAGTGACGGTAATGGGGATTGAGTCCATTACCTCCCGAATGCTAAGTAGATTGTGGTACCAATTAGCTCGGTAGTCGAGAACCAATATTGTAAATGGAGAAATGCCTTATCTTGAAAGTCCGTCATGCTAGAAGAGCACTAAAGTTATGCACTGATTTTATCGTTAGTGCTTTAAATAAGAGAAAGAAGACAGTACTACACATAGACATGCCGTTTTCTTGCTTCTGACATATTACTTTTCGGCAATGTAATCATATTTACGTCATTGTCTCCTTATTTTCACACCTGAACCATGACAGTTTAATTGAATTTTACAAGCGAAGCTAAAACAATTTTTAGACGTCATATTTGCGTCAGCGGGCCGTGATTTTTATACTTGCGCTCTAATTGTACCTTATACTGTAAATGACTAGAAAGTCTTAGGCTTGTTACAATAGAGTTTTAAATCTTTCCCGATTTATACACAGTTTACGTGCGTTCCCGTTCACATTTTAGTAGCAAATAATCAATCAAAAATGGAACGGATGGGTTATTATTTGAAAAATATTTAAAAAATGAGCTTATACTGACTATTTTTAATAAATACTAAAAATGTAAAAAACGGACGGTCAACGCTTCCATAACACAAATAAAGCTTAGGGTTACAGATCGTTGGGACTTGGTTAAACGTAGGATTTTATCGAGAAAAAAATTGTCTAAGGTTAGATAGTAATATTATTGTTTTTTTAATATTTCTATTAAATATCGCCTTTTTCGGTTTTCATAACTTTGACAAAAAGGTAAATTTTTACAAATAACCGCACAGAAACCGATTGCGCGTCAAATTTTTAAAATTTAATTTTACAACTAAATTATTAAGAAAAGGTGAGCCCATTTCCCATCACTAGTTATTTACTGTAACTGTTGAAGGGTTAAACGACAAATTTCGACTAAGGACGTCTTAAAAAATCGAAGCCTTATGACATCTTGTAAACATAATACATATTTGGGCAATTACTAAAGTCTTACTCATAACCAAAAAATTTAATCAAACTTAGATCATAAAAACCGAGTAATTCATTGAGTGTGTTTGTTTTTTTTTCGTGCTCGATTACATTTACCTTCAGGTTATAAAAAGTTATAACCTTTATTTATATAAAAATATAAATAAAATGACGACATACTTCGTGTTTTTACTCTCTTATCTTGTTAATTTATGTTATCGAAAGGTGCGAGTTTAATCACCTTTAGGAAGTAAAACGTTTCGGCTTCAGCGTTACGGAACATCATCCAATAACCTCAATTGTTAACATGTATTGCACAGTCACCTAGATACACATTTGTTTTTGAATAAAAAATGAGGCTTCGAGTGGGTTAATACTGTTTTGTAATTGTTATAGTAAGCGTTATATTTAGAATATTACCTTTAGGTACACATTACTATGGTTGGTTGTAAAAGACACTTTCTAGTTTTATAGCGGATATTGCTCGCGAGCAAATTACAATTTTAATTTTATCTTTGTTATGCTAATTATAGAGACAGTGCCGGGGAAAACTTAAATTAATGTTTGTGCATATAAATGCTAATCTATTCATCAATGTATTGATATCTACCTACTAATACCATATAATACTGAGCAAACCTGTAATTGATAATAATGTCGTAAATTACAGATAATTATTTTAGATTAATTTTAATATCGGGATTTACACTTTTTGATAATTAAATGATAACGGAAAAACAGAATTTCGGTGTATTAATTTTGTTGAATTTTAACAAAACAACTTTTTCTAGATTTATATTCGATGAAATTTTTTTGGCGCCCAACGTGGGGCGGGGCTGTGTATTTCTGGTATAGTTTTAATCACGTTATCAAACTTGAATTTCAATAATGTCGTTTGGGATATTTTAATATTTTACAGTGAATTTACCAGATGGGGTATTTAAATATGGAGATTGCACGTTCAATGAGGTAATTGTCGCTGCCGGGAAACAGAGATTATATCATAAACGTTTCTGTGCAACCTTCATTGCAAAGAAGACATGGATAACGGCAAACAAGTCGGTTGCCCAATTAATCCTCTGAAAGTAACACAAATCAAAATTTTTTAAATAATTCGGGACAAACAAGTAATTTTTTCATTAAAGAGTTGCCGCAGAAGTATAACCTAAGTGCAAATTTTCCCGTAATCCATCTCATAATTAGGTGTTAAGGCTAAGGCTTCAATCATTGGCACAAAAATGGATTTAATTTTAGAGGAACTGAACTGAAGAATGAGTATGCGAAAATAAAAATAAATATTATTTCATAATTAAGTGCTAATTAGGTGCTTCAATTGTACAAATCTCCACTTGTCGTACCAAACGGGCGCAATCCACATTTTTCTACACGGCTTCTAAACTCTGGAATGATCTCCCTAGTTCCTGTTTTCCTCTCACTTATGATATGAGAAAATTTAAGGTAGCTGTTCATAGGCATCTATTGGCAATTCATTATCCCTCTATCCATCCTCCTGAGTGTTCCTGAGTGCTTTAGCACGATAGGCCAAATTTAGCCTGTTCAGGTCTACAATCATAAAAAAAAAAAAATAACTTCGAAATGCGTGTGATACCTACAAAATAGATCCTCCTGAATTGTAATAAAAAAATGCCACTACCAGCAAAAAATAAGTTCTTTCTAATTTGTTACTATCAGGTTGATGCATAAGTAATGGCGTTTTTTACTTTAGAAAAATATATATTTTACTACAAAAATTTACAACATATTAATCAATTATATATTCTCGGTTATTATTAACGATTTCCTCCCACCGTTCAACAAGTTTCTCGATACGTCTACGGTAAAAATCGTTCTACCTTGACTCAAAAGAAAGATCCAACCAAGTCCGTAATTCCACATCATTATTGAACGAAACACGCCACAAACTGTTCGAAAGTGATCGAAATAGGTGAAAATCTGACGGAGCCAAATCAGGACAATTGCTCTCTTTGCCATATTAGCAATGTGAGGACGAGCGTTGTCGTGATGAAGAAGACCATGCTGCCGATGGGGTCGTTTTTCCCGAATAGCTTTGTAGAGACGATGCATTTGTTCCACTTCATTGACTGTTTGGTTACGCCCGAGTAATTCATACCTTCCGAGTCCCACCAAACGCATAACATCGTCTTTCGAGGATGAAGATCTTGTTTCGCTCTAGGCGTCGCTTGTTCATTAGGACTTAGCCACTGCTTTCTCTGCTTCATATTCACATATAAACACCATTTCTCGTCGCCGGTAACGATTCAGTAGAGGAACCTCTAATTGTGACCTTGAGTAGCACGATTCCGAGCGAACAATCCAGCGTAAATTGTGGAACGTTGATTTTTGTTGTTCTCGGTCAAAAATGAGGAACTCAAGCGCCAAGTTTCTGAACTTTTCCTAAGGATTTCAGATGTCGACATATCGTTGATTGGTCACATTCCATTTCCTGGGCCAACTCCCTAATTGATTGGCGTGAATTTTCATGAAGAAGTTTATTCAATCGCTCTTCATCGAACCCAACAGGATGTCCTGAACGATCCATATCATTAAGATCGAAAATTCCGCCTTTGAAACGTTTAAACCAGTTTTGCGCCGTCCTAACAGGCATTACATCTTCACCGTAAACATCGCAAATCTCATAAGCAGCTTCACTGGCTTTGGCACCCCGATTAAACGCAAAAAGAAGATAATCTCGGTAATGCTGGCTTTTGTCTACTTGACATTCCATTATAATAAGGTTAAACTTTAATAACAATTAAGAACGAAATACAAAAGCAAACACTATATGACAGGATTACTAATTATCTGACAATCTGAACATTGAGTAATCAAAACTTTGTTATTTCAGAGCCAACTTTTAAATTTAAAAAAAAACGCCATTACTTATGCATCAGCCTAATAGAGTGAACTCACTCAGAAGCTACCAAAATATCTCGTAATCGTTTAGAAAAGTTTGTATTTTCTTGTCAACGAAGCAGCCCAACTGAGTAAAAGATGAATTAAAAAATGAGACTTTTAATAACTCATACTGATGAAATCGTAGGTGGACCTAGGTTTGCACAGAGAAAATAGACCTGTTAGTGAAACAAACTACTGGGATTTTGTCACACATGGTCAGGTTTTTGGTGTTACATAAGATATAGTCAATAAATAACACTAATATGATTACAAGCTAAGCAGAGCGAGGTTTGAAAAGAATTAAATGGGTAACATTACTAGAAGGTACCCTAGCGATACTGCTGCACATACTGATGAGATTGGAAGCCGAGCAGAGCGATGTCCGCTAGGTCATATGTAACGTTAGTCTAGGGATTTTGTCGCTTATGATCAAGTTTAATGAAATAAATAGGATATATTTAATAACTTGCAGTGAGCAAAGCAAGCCCTGCGAATTCTCATGCCATGCAGGTTCATCTGTATTGATAACAAACCTTCTATTTTGTACAGTAATCCAGTTTTAAGATTCTAATCTTTACCATTTTATATCAGACTTCGCTACGTTACAGACGTATTTAATGAATAGCAAAGAAATTGTAGTTCGAAAAGGGCGAGGTCCAAGAAAAAAAAGGTGAAACGTTCCTGAAACGTTCTTTAAATATTTTGTTGCAAACGGCTTATGATGTTAAATGATCTAATGTAATTACTTACAGATTTTGAGGGAGAGGGGACATGGGAAAAACCGGTACCATAGAATATATTTTGTCGCAATGATCTAGCCTAATATGGTAATAAGATAAATTTAATAGCACACACTGATGAGATTGGAAGCCGAGCAGAGCGATGTCCGCTAGGTCATATGTAACGTTAGTCTAGGGATTTTATCGCTTATGATCAAGTTTAATGAAGTAAATAGGGTATATTTAATAACTTGTAGTGAGCAAAGCAAGCCTTGCGAATTCTCATGCGGTGCAGGTGTTCATCTGTATTGATAACAAACCTTCTATTTTGTACAGTAATCCAGTTTTAAGATTCTGATCTTTACCATTTTATATCCGATTTCGCTACGTTACAGACGTATTTAATGAATAGCGAAGAAATTGTAGATCGAAAAGGGCGAGGTCCAAGAAAAAAAAGGTGAAACGTTCTTCAAATATTTTATTGCAAACGGCTAATGATGTTAAATGATCTAATTTAATTACTTACAGATTTTGAGGGGGAGGGGACATGGGGAACACCGATACCATAGAATATTATCTTCTGTAGATTTTGACATCTACTATTACAATGACAATTAGTATGACCCGAAAGGTCTTCTAACAATAAGATAAGCGTTAGTCAAGGTAACTCGAAACACTTCTTCGTATATCATCAGCTTAAAGTGTAATAATAAATAATTGCTCAGCTTAATGAGAAGTTTTTAAAAGGAGGGATTGAATAATGGTAACTAGCTTATAGGCAGAACGTGGGAAGGTATCCAATAAAACAAGGAATAGTACACCAAGATTACCGGCCCTGCGGCTGAGCGCGGCGAGGTCTGCTACAATAAATAGTGCCCACCGAAGTTCAAACAAATTACTTTAAGTATGCTGATTAGACGTTTATCGCTAGTTACAAATGGCAATGGCATTCACTATGTCCTCCAATTTTGGACCACTAAAAATTTAATGGAATGATTAATAGTAAGAACATTGGAGCTTGAGAAGGGCCCACTACTCAAAGTAAAGTATTTGAAAAATTTAGGTGCTGATTTGCGAATTAGGTGCCCTCGTCGTTTCGAAAAACTTGAACATTGTTATTTAAATATTTAGATTCTGAATTTAGTGCTTTTGCAGTTTTGAGAAATTTTGACTGTGCCGTCGTCCAACCAACTACCTCCCAAGAGAGAACTATGTTCGAAGAATTAGGTGCTGTTTCGATTTTCCATTAAAATAATTCCTTTATCTATATATTAGTTAAAGATCAAGTTCTTGATTTAGGTGCTTTCACCGTTTCGAAAACGTTGCAAATTGGTGTCAACGGAAGGATCTCCGGAGTAAGCTATGTTTAAAAAATTATATCCTTTTTAGGTTTGGCATTAAAATGGTTGCTTTACCTATGCTTGATTTAAATATGTAGTTTACGAATTAGGTGCTCTTACAGTTAAAATAACAAAAAAATTGATTAAGTAGCCTTAAGGTGTTTAATAGAATAAATCTAATAACTTATGCAAATGAGAATGCGGTGCAAAAGTAGCAAGGTCTCAAACAGATTTGCCACATTACGTTCTGTTTAGATTTTAACAAATACAGGTACAAATACTCATAAAAATGGTTACGGTGGCAATCAAGTTTACAATAACTATTGATTTTGGTCTAGTGGAGTAATTAATAGTGAAAATATTAAGTCCAGCGTACGCGGGTCTCTAAGAATATACGGCATCGTATATGCCGGATATTAAGACCTTCCCGTCATAAAATTCGAGATTTCAAATTTTAACGTTATACATCATGCTTTTTTAAATGGATTGAATTAATAGTAAACAATAAAGCAAATGTTCGTCAAGAAAACTAAAAAAAAAATTGCAAATGATTAGGATTAAGGTATTTCATAGGATAAACCATAACTTATACAGATGAGAACGTAAGCCGAAAGGAGTGAGGTCTGAAACAATACACTGCCCCATTAGTTCAGACAGATTTACCAGAGTATCTATGTTTAGATTTTAATCGCGAACCGGTTGCACAAACATTGGTATTTATAATAGACTTTTATTTTTAACCATTCTAAAGCTATTAGAATCATTAATAGTGGGAATGATAAAAGTAGATCCTAGAGAGGTCTAAAACAATAATGAAACTTTCCTATGATCTATAATTCCAATTATAGATCTTGATTTCTTCCATACTTACTCTTTTTAAATGGGATGGATTAATACTGACGAAATTACAGACCGAGAGCTGCGAGGTTCACAAATAATAAAGCAAGCGTTTGCCAATAAACCTTCAAAGACGTTCTCGCATAAGAGCAGACTTAACACGTTTGATCTAATACCGTATACCGCTGAGATTGCAGGATGTGTGTAGCGAGATCAGTAGTACGTGGTAAAAACAGATTACCTTGTGCACGTTATTCAAAAGCTAGAAGAATCATTAATAGTGAGAATAATAAAATTACATCTTAGAAAGGTCTAAAACAATAATGAAACTTTCCGATGATCTAGATTTCGAATCATAGGTTTTTAGATTTTACTTTCTTCCACACTTACGATTTTAAACGGGATTAATAAAACGTCGGGAAACTGCAGGCCGAGCGCAGCGAAGTCCACAGATAAAACAAACTTTTCTCAATGAACTTGCAAAGACATCTTCGCATATGACCAGGCTAAAAGAGTTTAATATCATAAATTATACCGTAGAATGATGAGATTTCTGGTTGAAGATCAGGAGACGAACATACTAAAAATATAGTCCAACCACATTGTTTAGATATTGGTTTTACAGTTGCAACTGGTTACATAATCATCGGCATTCATAATACATTTTTAATTTAGAAGCTAGTAGAATCATTCATAGTGAGAATAATAAAAGTAGATCCTAGAGAGGTCGGAAACAATAATGAAACTCTTTCCGATGATCCTTATTTAGAATCATAGGATTTTAGATTTCTCCTACATTTACTCTTTTTAAACGGGATTAATAAATACTGACGAAACGCTTATCAACGGAACTTCAAAGACGTCTTTGCACACGACCAAATAGGACAAATCCAATATCGTATACCGATGAGATTACAAGTTGAGTATAGCGAGGTCAGGACTTGTACACAGTTAAAATAGAGTAGTCTGGGTGCGTCGTTTAGATATTGCAATAACAGTTACTACGTGTTTTGAATAATTCAAAAGCAGGTACAACCACTAATAATGAAAACAATAAAAGTAGATCCTAGAGAGGTCTGAAACAATAATGAAACTCTTCTCCATGATCCTGTTTTAGAACCACAGGATTTTAAATTTCTCCTACATTTACTCTTTTTAAACGGGATTAATAAATAGCGACTAAATTGCACGCAGAGCACAGCGAGGTTCACAAATTATAAAGCTTACCAACGAAACTTCAAAGGCGTCTTCGCATACGATCAGGCTAATAGGATAAATCCAATATCGTATATCGATGAAATTGCAGGTTGACTGTAGCGAGGTCACGACTTGTACACAGTTAAAATAGAGTAGTCTGAGTACGTTGTTTAGATATTGTTTTTACAGTTACTACGTGTTTCAAATTCATCGGTATTCATAATAAATATTTAGAACCATTCAAAAGCTGGTAGAAATCTCTAATAATGAGAAAAACAAAAGTATATCCTAGAGAGGTCTGAAACAATAATGAAACTCTTCCCTTATTTAGAATCAGAGAATTTTAAATTTCTCCTACATTTACTCTTTTTAAACGGGATTAATAAATAGTGAAGAAATTGCACGCCGAGCACAGCGAGGTTCATACAAAATAAAGCAAACGCTTACCAACGAAACTTCAAAGACGTCTTTGCATACGACCAGGCTAATAGGATAAATCTAATATCGTATATCGATGAAATTGCAGGTTGACTGTAGCGAGGTCAGGACTTGTACACAGTTAAGATAGCGTAGTCTGAGTACGTTGTTTAGATATTGCTTTTAGTGTTACTACGTGTTTCAAATTCATCTGTATTCATAATAAATGTGTATTCTCAATCATTCAAAAGCTGGTAGAACCACTAATAATGAGAATAATAAAAGTAGATCCTACAGAGGTCTGAAATAATAAAGAAACTGTCTCCCATGATCCTTATTTAGAATCATAGGATTTTAGATTTTCCTACATTTACTCTTTTTAAACGGGATTAATAAATAGTGACTAAATTGCACGACGAGCACAGCGAGGTTCACAAATAATAAATCAAACGCTTATCAACTAAACTTCAAAGACGTCTTTGCGTACGACCAGGCTAATAGGATAAATCGAATATCGTATACCGATGAAATTGCAGGTTGAGTGTTCAGATACTGCTTTTACGGTTACTACGTGTTTCAGATTAATCGGTATTCATAATAAATGTTTATTTTGAATCATTTAAAAGCAGGTAACACCATTACTAAGAAGAACAATAAAAGTAGATCCTAGAGAGGTCTAAAACAATAGTAAAACCCTTATCGATGATCTAGATTTCGAACCACATCATCTCGATTTGTTCCATATTTACACTTTTTAAAAATAATTAATTAACAGTGAACAAATGGCAGGGTGAGCGCAGCGAGGTCTGCGAACAACAGAAGCGAGCGATTGTCAAGGAAACCCCACATGCATTTTTATATACGATATAACGTATTTAAAAGAATTAGTTGCTATTGTGCCGATCTTGCCTCGCTCGGATTATCTAAATTTTTTTAATGTGCTAGGGTATAGCGAGAAATAATTCTTGGAGCGTATGTCGTTATGACGTACACTTTAATAGAATACTCCAATATTTGGTAATATTTTATTTCGGGTGAACGGTGCGAGAGCTGCAAACAATAAGATATAACGTTGATAGGGAATGAGCTTTCAGTAAATACTTCACGATAACTCAGTTCATAATCACCTATTTTGTATCTTTGGAGCCCCCCCCCCCCTAAGTATAAGGTGCCCACTTCTGTATAGTGTCTCGTCTCTTTTTATTACATTAAATTAAATCTCATTTTAATATCTTACAAAAATTGTTTACATTTGTTTAAAAACCTTTTAAGTAAAGCAAACAAAATCAGTTGTTGGACAGCTGAAGTTTAAGTTGGCAAGATTGCGTAAGTGCTAATTTGAGGTTATGTTTACTACTAACGCTCCAAATGCATTCTAAAACTTATTAAAAAACTTGTTAAAGAATGCTTTACCCAAATTTGGTTAATCCATTCTTTTTATTTATGACCTCAACCTACCGCGAGGATATCAACATTTATATACAAAAAAAAAGTTTTATGCAAATAGGTGTAATAATCCTCGACATTGTTTATAAAATTATAATAAAAAATACTTACCATGTTTGTTAAACAAATTCCATAAAATTGCACAACTACGCTCAATAAACTGGCAAGTAATAGTTCCGTAATTAAAAGATTAAAACATCTGAATTGTAAAAGAAAGTTGCAAAAATAGACTTGTTGGAGATACCGTGAACTTTTGAACCCTACACATCTTCATTTTACGTAATTAATTAAAATGTACGACTTAAAAATGTTAATTACAATAATAATAAAACGTTACGCGATTACAAAGTCGATTAATACTTTTAGCATGGGTGCTTTCTTGATTTCTCATTATTCTAATTAATGCATAATTAAAACAGTGTTAAATATAACCTATAACCTAATTACATTAGTTTAATTATAAGTGCTTTATGCATATTAAATACATAACACAATCGAGTTAATGGAAGGACTTGGAATTACATATACGTGTATGTCGATTAATTACATTCATTTAAAATTACATACAAAATGTAAATTATACCCGAAATATAAAGTGATTTCATTAATTGTAATGTTATTATCACGTAGCGTAACAATCTTGTTTAATTCATACATTATTTCATTTTGTAGGTATATAATTATCGATTACGTATTCAATTTTGTACAACTCGCGGGTAGTTTTAATTCACATTAAGGTTCAGATTAAATTGTTATAAATTATATATTTAATTGGTAATCAAATAACTTAATTACAAATGTCATCAACATTCTAAATTTTAATTTTTTTGTTATATAAATTGAATTTTTCAAATCGATTGTTATAATTAATTTAAATAAATTTTGACACTTTTTTTAATGAATTTATGCTTTCATTAGTGTATTAATTACCTTTGAATTATAAATTTTAGTTCTTATTTAGGATTAGTCTATTTCAGAATTGATTTAATTAAATTTAATTTCACCAAAGTTAATTATTTTTTCTAGCCTTTAATTTAAAGAAATGAAATTAACGATAATTAACTGAGTTGCAACTCGCAATTATAGTAAGATTACATTTTTGTATTTATTGAGGCACAAAATTGATTACTAACTACTTAATTTTATTAACGTAAACTTATTTTACTGTTCTGCTCAATAATTAAAAAAAATGAAATTAACGATATTGAGCCCTGCTGTAATTCAAATCAGATTAAATTCTTGTATTTAAGTGCTCTAAATTAATTACTTTTGACCCAAATTCATAGTTTATTCTAATTATTGAGATGCATTACATTTTCTTAATTAATCCTTTTAATTAGGCGTAATAAGATTGATCAAAAATCAGTCTTTTTGTTAACCTAATTACTTCATAACTTCTTGCGGACATGCCATTATCACAACGTTTGATTAAACAAAAAGCAATTTAGTTTCTAATTAAATAGGATGAAAAGTGAATACAACTGTAATTTTATTGAAGCAGAATAATTTTACTGTTCTAGTCATTACTTAAAAAAAATTAAATTAAGGATAATTAACCGTGCTGCAATTAATATGAGATTAAATTATTTTTGTATTTATTGGAGCACTAAATTAATTACTTTGAACCTAAATTCATAGTTTATTCTATTTATTGAGATACAATATATTCTTGTAGTTTTTTATAATTAAAGAAATTTTAATTTCAGTTCACTTCAGAATTAAAACTGTAATTTTATTAAAGTAAATTATTTTACTGTTCTGGTCAGTTAAATTTTTGTATTTATTGGTGCAAATGGATTATTTTTGACCTAAATTCATAATTTAATCTAATTATTGAGATACAATATATCCTTGTAGCTTTTTTTCTTTGTTTCTTCTTGCAGGCATGTCCACATGCACTAATTAAGGTTTTATTCAAATAACAACAACAGTTTTAATAAAAATTTTCACATAAAACGATAATTATGCAACGATAACAAAATTTCGGTCCACTTCAGAATTAAAACTATTTAATATATCATATTATTACTGTATTGGTCATAAATTAAAAAAAAATAAATTAACGATAATTAGCATTTTTGTGTTTGTTGGTGTAATAAATTAATTACATTTGACCTAAATGCGTAATTCAATGTAATCTTTGACATATAACATACTCGTGTAGTTTTTTTCTAATTCGACACATTTTTAATTAGCCCATTTAATTAATTATGCGTAATAAAATTGAGCTAAAACCAGTATTATTTATTAACCTAATTACCTCTCGCGGACATGCCGTTAACAAGTTTTATTCAAATCGGCTTTAATTTAGTTATGGAAGATTCTAATTAAAGACGATGAATAGTTAATGCGACTATAAGAACAAAACTTCAGTCCACTTCAGAATTTAAATTTTATTAAAGCACAATAATTTTACTGCTCAGGTCATTAATTAAAAAAATGTTTAAATTTACGATAATTAGCCGTGCTGCAATTAAATTGTTGTATTGGAGCATTAAAATAATTATTTTTGACCTACATTCATAACCGATTCTATTTATTGAGATATAGTATATTCTGGTAGTTTTTTCTAATTAACCCAACTAATTAATTAAGCACAATAATATTCAATTATTAACCTTGTTACTTTAGAACTTCTTGTGGATATGCCATTCACAACGTTTTATTGAATTAAAGTAACAGTTTTAATTAAGTTATGGAAGTTTCCACATAAAACGGATGATTAGTTAAAGCGATGATAATAATAAAATTTCAGTCCCCTTTAGAATTAAAATTATAATTTAGTAAAGTAAAATAATTTTACTTGAAAAAAATTAAATTTAGGATAATTATCGGTGCAACAATTAAAATAAGATTACATTATTGAAATGATAGTTGAACTAAATTAATTGTTTTAGACCTAAATTTCATAATTTAAGCTAATTATTTAGATACAAAATATTCTGGTAATTTTTTCTAATTCAATAAACTTGTCCAGTTAATTAATTAAGCGGAATTAGATTGAGCAAAAACCAGTCTTATTAACTATTTCACAATTTCTTCTGGATATGTAATTAACACAACGTTTTATTCAAATACAAGCAACCGTTTTAATTTAGTTATGGAAACTTCTATCTAAAAACGATGATTACAAAATTTCAGTTCACTTTCTCAATTAATACTATTTAATTTTAATAAAGTATATTATTACTATTCTGGTCAGTAATTAAAAAAAAAAATTAAATTAACGATAATTGGTGGTGCTACAATTATAATATGATTACATTTTTACATTTGCTGGTGTACTAAATTATTCTCGACCTAAATTTCATAACTTAATCTAATTATTGAGATACAAAATATTCTTGTATTTTCTTCTAATTCAATAAATTTGTAATTAATCCAATTAATTAATTAAGCGATATTCGATTATTATATTATTTATTAACCTAATTACTTCAAAAGTTTTATTCAAATAAAAGCAACAGTTTTAATTCAGTTAAGTTTCTATATAAAAACGATGATTAATTTGACATGATTAAAATTATTCAAAGTATTTTTAAAATGTGCGACTTTTAAATCTTTTAATTATACATCTTTTTATAATTTTTGTCCAATGCGATAACTTGGGTAAATCTTAATACTGATTAATTTGATCTAATTAAAGATAATTACATTAATTAATAGTCAATCTTAGTTATTAACCCATCTGTCTCAAAAATTAATTACATTTTTGTGTTTGTTGGTGTAATAAATTAATTACATTTGACCTAAATGCGTAATTCAATGTAATTATTGACATATAACATACATCTGTAGTTTTTTCTAGTTCAATAAATTTTTAATTAGCCCAATTGACTAATTAATTGTAATAAAATTGATCTAAAACCAGTATTATTTATTAACCTAATTACTTCATAAGTTCTCGCGAACATGCCGTTAACAAGTCTTATTCAAATCAAAGCAACGGTTTTAATTTAGTTATGGAAGATTCTAATTAAAGACGATGAATAGTTAATGCGACGATAAGAACAAAACTTCAGTCCACTCCAGAATTAAAATTTAAATTTTATTAAAGCACAATAATTTTACTCTTCAGGACAATAATTAAAAAAAAAAGTTTAAATTTACGATAATTAGCCGTGCTGCTCCTGTTACTTTAGAACTTGTTGCGCATATGCCATTCACAACGTTTTATTGAAATAAAAGCAACAGTTTTAATTTAGTTATGGAAGTTTCTACATAAAACGGATGATTAGTTAATGCGATAACAAAATTTCAGTCCACAAAATTATAATTTTACTTGAAAAAAATTAAATTAAGGATAATTAGCCGTTCAACAATTAAAATAAGATTACATTTTTGAAATGGTAGTTCACCTAAATTGATTATTTTAGACCTAAATTTAATCTAATTATTGAGATACAAGATATTTTTGTAATTTTTTCTAATTCAATAAACTTGTCCAGTTAATTAATTAAGCGTACTTAGATTAATCTAAAACCAGTCTTATTAATTATTTCACAGTTTCTTGCCGATATACTATTAACACAACGTTTTATTCAAATACAAGCAACCGTTTTAATTTAGTTATGGAAACTTCTACCTAAAAACGATGATTACAAAATTTCAGTCCACGTTCTCAATTAATAATGTTTAATTTTATTAAAGTAAATTATTACTATTCTGGTCAGTAATTAAAAAAAAAACTAAATTAAGGATAATTGGTGGTTATAATAAGATTAAATTTTTACATTTACTGTTGCACTAAATTATTTTTAACCTAAATTCATAATTTAATCTAATTGTTGAGATACAATATATTCTTGTATATTCTTCTAATTCAGTAAATTTGTAATTAATCAAATTAATTAATTAAGCGAAATAAGATTGATAAACAGAATCAGTCTTATTATTTATTAACCTAATGACTTTACAAGTTCTTGCAGACATGCCATTCACACAACGTTTTATTCAAATTAAAGCAACAGTTTTAATTTAGTTATGGAAGTTTCTACATAAAAACTATGATTAATTAATGCGACAATAATAACAAAACCTCAGTCCACTTCAGAATTAAAACTTTAACTTTATTAAAGCGAAATAGTTTTAGTGTTCTGGTCAATAATTACAAAAAAATTAAATTAACGACAGTGGGCCTTGCTGTGATTAAAAAGATTAAATGTTTGTATTTACTAGTGCACTCAATTAATTTCTTTTGGCCCAAATTCATAGTTTATTCTAATTCAATCAATTTTTATTTAACCCAATTAATTAATAAAGTTGATCAAAAACCTGTCTTATTTATTAACCTAATTACTTCAAAAGATATTTTTAATTAGCCATTAGTAAAAAGTTTGGCATATCTTCACCCCCATCTTTTAACTAATCTTGTAGTTCCTGATTCTGCAGACAAAGCCAATGTTTTTGTGGATTGATTTGCATCAAACTCGTTTCTCAATGATTCTGGGAAAGATGTGCCCCTAGTCAACTCTTCTTCATACGCTTTGAAACCAATACATCTTTGGTTTTCGTATTATCAGTAGGTTTGATCTCAATAAGGCGAATGGCTAGGACGGTATCTCAGCTATTGTCTTAAAGAAATGTTCCCCCGAACTAAGCTATATTCGATCTCTATGTCTTCTGAGAAATTTCCTTCAACATGGAAGGTAGCAAATGCTCAACCTATTCCCAAACAAGGCCATCACTTTCATTTTCTCTAAAATCATGAGAAACGACATCAATCAGCAACCGCTTTCGTAGCTTGAAACCTCCCTAGTAACGACCAATATGGGTTTAGGCAGAGTCGTAGATCGTCTTTCAAATGTGACCCAAGTTTGGAACAATACATTAGAACAATATGGTGAAACAGTTGTAATCGCTTCAGATATCTCAAAGGCATTTGACTAAGTTTGTCTCGTTTGGGTTAAATGATACGCGCATCAATTGGGTTTCTAGTTTACTTGATAAAAGACAAATACGTACCGTAGTTGATTGGCTTGCTTTCAAAAGTAGTTGATGTTAACGCGGGCGTGCCACGGGGATCAGTTATAGCGCCTAAACTTTTGCTGCTATATATAAACGGTCTTACTTCTTCAACGACTAACCCGGTCTATTGCTGAACTGACGACAGCACTATTCATTGTAGTTCATATCAGTCTATTCATAATGGTAATCCACTGTCTATGTTAAATCAAGACATTGAAGCTGAAATAGCGAATTCAATTAACAAAGACATTCAATGTATTCTCGAATGGGAACCAATAATCTAGTTAAATTTAATACTAACAAAACTCAGTATTGCCTGGTGTTCGCCAAAAAAGATCGATCATTTCCTGTTGTAAGTATCAAAGGCTCAGATATTAGTTTTCAGACTCTAACTCTATTTGGAATGACTGAATCCTCAAATCCATCATGAGTTGACCTGCTTCTGTCAGCTATAAAAACAGCTGCTCGTAAAATAGGCTTTTGTACAGATCTAAGCAGTACTTTACCTCCCGACAACCCTTTCTGCTGTATAAGGCCCAAATTCGACCTCATCTAGAATATAATTCTAACCTCTGGGTTGTCTTCCCAATACGCTCTCGATATCGTTGATCGTATTCAAAAGAAAGCGATTAGGCTTACAAATGACCCGACCTGAACTTCACACATGTAGTCCCTTGAGCATAGAGAAATACTTCTTTCTGTTATCGGTATTGCAATGGCTATTGCGCTGTTGAATTAGATTATTTGATGCCATCTCGGGCTACCTTTTGATAGGAATACTCGGTTCGCTCATTCACATCATCAGTATGCAGTACAAATTTCTACTTCTTGTACCAAACGGGCGCAATGCACATTTTTCTACCCGGCTTCTAAACTCTGGAATGAACTCCCTAGTTCCTGTTTTCCTCTCACTTATGATATGGAAAAATTTAGGCTAGCTGTTCATAGGCATTTCTTGGCAATTCAATATCCCCCTATCCATTCTCCTAAGTGTTCCTGAGCGGTTCAGCACGATAGGCCAAATTTAGCCTGTCCAGGTTCATAATAATTTAAAAAAATTAACCTTTCTAATTAGCATTTAATTATTAGTATACTTGTATGTTCATTCCATTCTACAATTATTCATTGTTGTGCAACTTTTTCTAATGCTTGAAATTTCAGTGTTTAACTAGTGCCTTTAATAATCCAAACCCTATAATTGTTTACCAATTTTATACCTACTCTGCTAACCTTTTAAATGCTAGAGCATTTAAAAAGAACTCAATTTTTAACGAGGCATTTAATTAGCACTTAATTTTAGGAATACTATATCAATTTTTGAATCATGGTTCTGTTAATTTTTTCTTATAACTAGCGATAGTTAGTTTAAAAAAACCATTCAATTGTTAACTAGCGCATTTAATTAGCTTTTAATTACCGAATTATCTGTATGTCTATCCTAATTATTTCTATATTATGTCTATTGTATCACAATTAAAATTTTTTTAACTATTGTTGAAATTTTCAAAAGTTAGTGTTAGGCTTAACCATGATTCTAGCTTTTTCTAATGCTAGCGCATTTATTTATCGAACATTTTTAAATCTATTCTATAATTATTTACCAATGTTTGAAATATTCTGCTAAATGTTTCTAATACTAGAAGAACATGTAACTTTTAGAAAAAAAGAGCATTCACTTAATTATCGCATTTAATTACCATTTAAACTATGGAAATACGTTTATGTCTACTCTACAATGATGTATTAATATTTGAAATATTGTTGTGGTAATCTTTTACTAGTGCTACAAGAATGTTAAAGATGTTACTTATATTTAGCATTTAATTATCTGCATACTTTATTTATATTCCACAATTACTGATTGATGTGTAGAACATCCAAATTTTAACTAGAGTATTTAATTTGCATTTAATTATCAGAACATTTTTACGTCTATTCCACAATTATTTATAAATTTTTTGGAAAATAAGCAAAACGTGTTTAAATTGTTTTATATTACATTTAAATTAGAACATATAATTGCTAACTTTTTCCAAAGTTAGCAGAACATGTGGCTTTTAAGAAACTCAACACATTTTTAATTAATTAATAAATAAAAAAATAATTAATTACCTGTATAGTTTTATATCTATGGTAGAATTATTTGTCAATCTTTGCAATTTAATAGCGCATTTAATTATTAACTTTTAACTACCCCAATTAACCAGCACTTAATTGTCGGAATATTTTTACATTTTATCCTATATCTCAAGATCAACTTCTTAACTGTTTTGATAACTTAAAAAAAACAAATAAGTTATTAATTAGTATCTATAATTACATTTTAATATAAGCATTTAATAGTGGACATACTTTATGTCTACTTTACAATTACGTATTGATTTTTAAATATTGCTGTGATATCCTTTTTCTAGCAGAACATTACAAAAAGGGCATCTAATTTTTAATTAACGCATTTATTTATTAATTTATAACTATCCCATTTAATTAGCATTGAATTGTCGAATCTTTTTACATGTTATCCTATATACATCAATTTATTAACTATTTTCAGAATTTAAAAAAATCCTATATTAATACAAATAATTAGCATTTAATTATCTGCATACTTTAATGTCTATTCCACAATTGTTGTTCGACGTTTAAACTGCTAACTGTTGCTAATATTAGCAGATCATGCAGAATGTCAACTTTACGAGCATAACCAAAATACTAAAGTAGCTGTAATTTCATAATTAAGAATAGGTATTCAAAATTATCATTTGATATTTTGCAATTACAAGTATAAATTACAAAAATCCACAATGTTTCAGTTATTCGCCAATTAACATTCACTTTTTTAATTTGAATCAAATATTAGGAAGAATTAGTGAATAATTGACACATACTCACTCACTCGAGAATTAATACATAATTTTAATGAAATATAAAAATCATGAAACTATTGTGTCGCAAAAGTGTTCACCTTAGTTACTGCCTGCTCATAAGTATTAATTAGTAATTTTTAATTATCCCAGTTAATTAGCATTTAATTGTCGGACTTTTTTCACATTTTATCCTATCAATCATCAATTTATTAATTATATTGATATAATTAACAGACAATTAGCATTTAATGATCTGCATCAGAGTATATACGTTTATACTCGCCTTTATATCTAATCTGCGGTTATTTAACAATGTTTGAATAGTGCATTTAATTAGCATTTAATTATTGAATACTTTTATATTTATCAACTTATGAACTAACTTGATAACACTTTGAAGGTAATGTAACTTTTTCTAGCGCTAGCATAACTTATATAATGTAACTTTTTAAAAAAAGGAGAATTAAATTTTGAACTACTTGCATTAATTATTATCGAGTACTTTTATCCATGGTTCGTGTGGTATTTAATGCATAAACAGGTGCATTCAATTAACATTTAAATCTGGAATATTAGTCATATTGTTTCTGCAGACTATGTCAACTTTAGGAACATAGCGAGTACACCAAAATGCATAATTAAGAATATTCAAAATTATCTTTGACATTTTTTAAATTATAAGTTTAAAGAAATTAATTACGGAAATCCACAATGTCACGTTACACGCCAATTAACAATCGATTATTATGAGCAAGTAAGTCAGATTGGTCTAATTCACTTTTTTAATTATAAAGTTTATTATATTTATTCAAATATTTTAATATCAGTCAATTTGATTCAAATGTTAAGTCGAAGTAGTAAATAATTTACACATGAACGAATCCTTCGTGTATTAGTAGATAATTGTAATGCAATATCAAAGTTATAAAACTATTCTGACAAAAAAGTGATCACCTTAATTATCGCCCAGTGCTTCTAAAGCTACAAGAACATGTAACTTTGTCTAAGACGCGCATTAATGTTAACTATCCTATTTAATCAGCGTTTAATTATGGACTAATTTTTGTTTTATGTGCCGTAAATAAAAATTTTCAATTAACATTTAATAGCATTTAATTATATGTATGCTGGATGTATACTTTAATATTAGATTTTATATCTAATCTACAATTATCTAACAAGGTTTGAATAGTGCATTTAATTAGCATTTAATTATCAAATACTTTAATATTTTGATAACTGAAGGCTAATTTAACCTTTACGCCAGTAAAACGCTTTTTTGAGAAAGGAAAATTAAACTTGTTGCATTTTATTATCTGAGTATTCTTATGTCTATGCTATAATTGCACTATCTACGGTTATGCAGAACGGGTGGCATTTAATGCATAAACAAGTGCATTTAATTAACATTTAATTCTGGGATATTAGTGACATTGTTCTGCAGACTGCTGTGAACTTTAGAAGTATAACAAACACACCAAAACACTAAAGCAGTTCTAATTACATAATTAAGAATATTCACAATTATCTTTTAAAATTGTTTAAATTACAAGTTTAAAGAAATTAATTACGGACAATTAATTTTTTAATTATAGGAAAATAAAAATAATTGACATATAAACGTATCGCACGTGAATTAGTAGATAATTTTAATGAAATATCAACATTATGAAACTAAGCATTTACCTATTATGACAAAACAGTGATATGTTTAATTAATTAACGTAACGGGGTATTTTTTTAACTGTAAATAAATTTGTTTGCTTTACTTTAATAAAGTAAATAATAAAAGAGAAATTTGAATTAATTATTATTAATTTCTGACGTGTAATTAGCGAAAATTTCTTTCCAAATCATGCAACTAATCAAAATAGATTTAATTAAAGTTTCAATTAAAATTTCAAGTGTAATTCCTAGTTCAAAAATAAACCGGAAATTAATAAAAAGGCTTACTCCACCCTTAATCGTATGGTCTAGCGTCAGGAAACTCCACGTAATTAAGTGAAATAAAACAGGCCTCTTAGACTTGTATTATATTTTTTCCTTTTCTTATATATAACAATTTGAAGTTTACGTAGTTTCGAGCAATTTCGTCAATTATCATGTGGCTAAGTATTACTATGGTAAAAAACGTCACGTCATTACCACAATTAGGTCTACTGTGTATTTAATTATCGGAATATTTTTAAATCTATTGTATAATTATTTACCAACTTTTGAACGATTCTGCTAAATGTTTGTAATGGTAGAAGAATATGTAACTTTTTTAAAAAAAAAAAGAGTATTCATTTCAATTATAGCATTTAATTAGGATTTAATTACGGACATACTCCTATATCTAATCTAAAATTATATATTAATTTTTGAAATATTGCCGCGGTAACTTTTTTTTTAGCGCTAGCAAAACATTAAAAAAAGGCATCTAATTTTTAACTAGTGCATTTAATTATTAATTTTTAATTAACCCATTTAATTAGTAGTAAATAATTTACACGTGAATTAGTAGATAATTATAGTGAAATATCAAAGTTATAAAATTATTGTGCCAAAAAAATGATCACCTTAATTATCGCCCACTGTTTCTAATGCTAGAAGAACATGTAACTTTTCCCAAGACGCGCATTCATGTTAACTATCGCATTTAATTAGCATTTAATTATAGACAGACATATTTTTATATTTTATGTGCTTTAAACAAAAAGTTTCAATTAACATTTAATAGCATTTAATTATATGTAAGCTTGGATGTATACTTTAATACTACCCTTTATATCTAATCTACAGTTACCTAACAATTTTTGAATAGTGCATTTAATTATCGAATAATATAGTCTACCGTCAGGAAACTCCATCAAACTATATGCTCATCAAAAAACAAGTACGTCCCTGTAATTTAGTGACATAAAACAGGAATTTTAAACTCGTATTACATTTTTTCCCCTTTTTATACAACAGTTTGAGGTAATTTCGAGTAATTCTGTCAATTATCATGTGACTGGAAGTATCACCATGGTAAAAAAAGTCACGTCATTACCACTTTGGTCTACTGTTTGAAAATGTCAATACTGTGTATTTAAATATCGGAATATTTTCAAACCTATCCTATAATTATTTACCAACTTTTGAACGATTCTGCTAAATGTTTTTAATGGTGGAAGAATATGTAGCTTATTCAAAAAAAGAGAATTTATATCTATTATATAACAATTATGTACCTATTGTTTTAAATATTGCCGCAGTAACTTTTGTTTGCGCTAGCAGAACAGTAAAATAAGGCATCTAATTTTTAACTAACGCATTTAATTATTAATTTTTAATTAAACCATTTACCTAATTAGCATTTAATTGTCCGAATTTAGTTGTCCTAATTTTTTATATTTTATTCTATAATTATTTATCAATTTATTATGTTGATAACAAAAAAAAAACAATACATTCTTAATTAATACAAATAATTACAATTTAATTATCTGCATACTTTAATGTCTATTCCACAATTGTTAATTGCCAATTTTGCCAATATTAGCAGAACATGCACTTTTTAGAGAGGCATTCGATTTTGGAAAACAATGAATTTTTAAACAATTTTTCTGCTATATTTTGTTGAGGCAAGCAAAACGTCTGCTTTAAACAAAAAAAAAAACACTCACATTTTAAATTAACACATACAATTAGCATTTAATTATGTGTATACTGAGTGTATACGTTTATACCAATCTGCTCATTAGTATTAATTAGTAATTTTTAATTATCCCAGTTAATTAGCATTTAATTGTCGGATTCTTCACATTTTATCCTATCAATCATCAATAGTCTAGCATCAGGAAACTCCATCACACTATGCTGATCAAAAAACAAGCACGTTCCTGTAATTTAGTGAAATAAAACAGGAGTTTTACACTTGTATTACATTTTCCCCCTTTTTATGAAACAATTTGAAGTTTACGTAATTTCGAATAATTTTGCCAATTATCATGTGACTAAGTGTCACCATGGTAAAAAAAAACGTCACCTCATTAAAACACTTAGGTCTAGCTGTTTGAAATATGTCAATACTGTGTATTTAATTATCGGAATATTTTCAAATCTATTCTATAATTATTTACCAACTTTTGAACGATTCTGCTAAATGTTTCCAATGGTAGAAGAATATGTAACTTTTTGAAGAAAAAAAAGAGTATTCATTTCAGTTATCGCATTTAATTAGCATTTAATTACGGACATACTTCTATATCTACTCTACAATTATATATTAATTCTTGAAATATTGCCGCGGTAACTGTTTTTTAGGGCTAGCAGAACAGTAAAAAATCAAATTTTTAACTAGTGCATTTTATTATTAATTTTTAATCACGCCATTTAGTTCTCCTAATTTTTTATATTTTATTCTATAATTATTTATCAATTTATTATGTTGATAACAAAAAAAAAAACAATACATTCTTAATTAATACAAATAATTACAATTTAATTATCTGCATACTTTAATGTCTATTCCACAATTGTTAATTGCGAATTTTGCCAATATTAGCAGAACATGCATTTTTTAGAAAGGCATTCGATTTTGGAAAACAATGAATTTTTAAACAATTTTCTGCTATATTTTGTTGAGGCAAGCAAAACGTCTGCTTTAAACAAAAAAAAAATACACATTTTAAATTAACACATACAATTAGCATTTAATTATTTGTATACTGAGTGTATACGTTTATACCAATCTGCGCATTAGTATTAATTGGGAATTTTTAATTATCCCAGTTAATTAGCATTTAATTGTCGGATTCTTCACATTTTATCCTATCAATCATCAATGGTCTAGCATCAGGAAACTCCATCATACTATGCTGATCAAAAAATAAGTACGTTCCTGTAATTTAGTGAAGAAATAAAACAGGAGTTTTACACTTGTATTACATTTTCCCCCTTTTTATGAAACAATTTGAAGTTTACGTAATTTCGAGTAATTTTGTCAATTATCATGTGACTAAGTATCACCATGGTAAAAAAACGTCACGTCATTAAAACACTTAGGTCTAAACTGTTTTAAATATCTCAATACTGTGTATTTAATTATCGGAATATTTTCAAATCTATTCTATAATTATTTACCAACTTTTGAACGATTCTGCTAAATGTTTCTAATGGTAGAAGAATATGTAACGTTTTGAAGAAAAAAAAGAGTATTCATTTCAATTATCGCATTTAATTTGCATTTAATTATGGACATACTTCTATATCTGCTCTACAATTATACATTAATTTTTGAAATATTGCCGCGGTAACCGTTTTTTAGCGCTAGCAGAACAGTAAAAAATCTAACTTTTAACTAGTGCATTTAATTATTAATTTTTAATTACGCCATTTAATTAACATTTAATTGTCCGAATTTTTTATATTTTATTCTATAATTATTTATCAATTTATTATGTTGATAACAAAAAAAAAACAATATCTTCAATAATACAGATAATTACAATTTAATTATCTGCATACTTTAATGTCTATTCCACAATTGTTAATTGCGAATTTTGCCAATATTAGCAGAAGATGCACTTTTTAGAAAGGCATTCGATTTTGGAAAACAACGAATTTTTAAACAATTTTTCTGCTATATTTTGTTGAGGCAAGCAAAACGTCTGCTTTAAACAAAAAAAAACACATATTTTAAATTAACACATACAATTAGCATTTAATTATGTGTATACTGAGTGTATACGTTCATACTAATCTTTATATCCAATCTACAGTTATATCACATTGTTTGAACAATGCATTTAATTAGCATTTAATTATGAATACTTTTATATTTATTAATTTATGAACCACATTGATCTCTCTTAAAGCTAATGTAACTTTTTCTAACGCTCGCTTTTTTAAGATGGAATTCAATTTTTAACTACGGTATTTAGTTGGTCTATGCTGTAATTTTTTTAATTTTTAAACTACTACTATTCTATCGTTAGCATTACGCGAGGAGGCATTTAATACATAATAATCACAAGTCATTTATTTAACATTTGCTGTAGAAGCTTTACGACTATACACCAACATACTAAAGTAGTTTGAATTACATAATTAAAAAAATCCAAAATTATCATTCAAATTTAAAGAAATTAGTTACGTAAATCTATATTTTTTCAGTTATTCACCAATTAACATTCGATTATTACAAGCAAGTAAAGTCTTTTTAGAAATATTTTAGTATCAGTCAATTTGTCTAATTAGTAAGTAATTGACACATGAACAGTATGAACGTGAATTAGCAAATAATTTTAATCAAATATGAAAATTATAAAACTAAGCATTTACCTATTGTGACAAAAAGTGATCACCTTAATTACGGCCTGCTTATTAATAGAATTGTCATTCATTAATTTATACGTTTAATTAATTAACGGAACTGTGTATTTCTGAAAGATCTTGAAAATTAATTTGTTTGTTTTAATTTAATAATGTAAATAATCAAAGAGGAATTTTAACGAATTAGTAAAATCGAATAGGTAATTATTTGAAATCACGAAATTGAACCTATTTTAAGTGTGTACAAGTAATAATATAATAAACAGCTAAGTAAAGGTGCAGTACACATCTTTTTTTTTGTAATTTTAACGATGGCATTGATTTTTGGTTATTCTTCAATTTGAACATTATTGATAAATTTGATTATTATATTAATTAGTTTACTTAATTTCAATCTGATAATTCCCTTAATAAATTAAATTTTTTGTACATGATGAAATAGATCAATTGTGTTAGTTGGCCAATAGTTTGTTTCGTGTCAACACTTTGCGTTAATTGTTAGTAATCATAAATTATGCAATATTTGTTTCAAAAAATAAATTAGAATATTTGCTAATTTGCAGTTTCTGACTTGCAATTAGCGAAAATTCCTTTCCAAATCATGCAACCAACCAAAACAGATTTAATTAAAATTGCAATTAAGCCTTCAAGTGTAATTACTAGTTCAAAAATAAACCGGAAATTAATAAAAGGGCTTACTCCACCCTTAAAACGTTAATCGTACAGTCTAGAGGCAGGAAATTCCATTAAATTAAAATGACCAAAAAACACGTACGTCCCTGTAATTTAGTGAAAAAAAAACAGGAATTTAATGAACGATTTTTGACATTTTTTTCTTTTTTTATATAATAATTTGACGTTTACGTAATTTCGTAAATTATTTCAAGCGCCAAAATATCACCTTGGTATACAAAACGTGACGTCATTACCACATTAGGCCTACTGTTTATTTGGTGTATAAATATCAAACAGGTGAAAAGGTGCGTTTACGAAAAACTTTTAAGCCAAATTTACACAATTTTTGATGAAAAATTCGGGTGTATGTATAAAAAAAATAAATACTCACGTGCATTACTGTTGCGAAGAATCAACACACAGATCACAGGCAGCCAAATAACATGCATTGTTGTCGTTTTGCTAAAAATGGAGATTTATAAACAAATAAATAAATTAACAAACTTAAAACGGTACAATATTATTAAAAAAGCGTAAATGAATATTTCGATTTATAAGCATTATTCCAGCGTGTAAAAATCGCGATCGTATCGTAAGAGCGTCAATGATCTACAACCATCAAATGCCGGTTAAATACTGAATCTAAAATCGCGGTAGGCCAAGGCGACCGCGGCATTCTTAGATCACACACGTACACATATATGAAAAGATTGATAAATGTGTTGCCCAGTGCCAGGCGTTCACGTGATTATATTTGCTATATATATAGAAACGTGTTATAACAATTCATTTCCTAAACTACAACATCGCTAATTATACAAATTCCAGAGCAAAAAAAATGTTCATTTGCTACCTGTAGTAATCCATTTTAGTTTGCATGCACGAGAGATAGTACTTTCGAGTCACGATCACCTTTTTAACGAGCGTAACCTGAAAATTTATATTCCCTTCAAACGTGTCTCTTTGCATAATAATAAAAACTATGTGGTCTTTTTTTAAATATTACGAAATTGGTTCTTCGTCGAATTCAAGAATAGGATGTAGGTTTCTTTATTTCGAAGTAAACAGTTTCCTGTTTGCTCATATTGAAGTTTTGTGGGCAGTAATTGAGGTAAACTAGATCACCTTCTCCAAATAGTCTTTTTTTTTAACCAAAAAGACAATTTTAATTTCAATAATGGATAATCGCAATTTTTGTGAGCATAATAGAGAATATAAATAAAACTTTTCTCATTAAAAAAACAGGAAATACTGTATGCTAATTTAAATGTTCATTATTATTATTAATCTTTTGCTTATGTAACCGTTTCTTCCACTCTGTTCAATCGCATGCCAACTTAATCTCCATGTTTCCTCTTTCTTTCCCTCTTGGATTTCTTCACCGCCCACCATCCATTGGATCTTCGCAAAGCAACCAATTCCTCTTTTTTATTCAATCGTATAATCTCTCTCTTCTCTGTCTTCTTCGTTCTTTGCCCTATTTGTGCAAATACTTCCAAACATCCTCAGCCACATCCACACCTCCAATGTTTATATTCTTATTAATCAATGATTACATTTCACATCTATCAGCTCAACATCAAATTTTTTTTCAACGTTTGTTCTTCACGGTTCTAACGCGCAATTCGATATTTCCAGAGACAGTCTAAAACGCTCGAACCGAAATCTCCCCAAAGTCTAACTGGACAACCAGCTCCCTATTCTTCCGTATCTCTCGACCAACTCACCAGATACTTCAAGACAAAACTATAAAATCATGTAAACGTAATAGCCGATTCCAAGTGACACTTGCAACCAACTCTGGCGTTACACACATTTAGCTCGCATGGAAGTATTAATATAAATATACAGGGTGCGTCCTTAGTGCATCGAAGTCCGAAATATACTTATGGACAATATCAAATAAAGTTATTTGCAAAAATTATAGGCAACTTCAAACTTCACATTATAAAATTATTTTCGTATTTACAGGGTGTTATATATTACCAGGGTGAACCAAACATAGTTTTTTTTAATGGGACACCCTATATATTATTACCAATTTAGATTAAGCTCATCTTCCCCATACTTCCAATACAGGGTTTCATCACGTTATACGGAGTATTTCAAAATTATGGTCAATTCTATACGAAAATCATTCTCATTTCAACGTCCCGTATTGTAGCGTCCCTGAGGTACCCTATCTGGAAAACCGTAATCTGAACTTATTTGCAAATTCAAGAACCAAACAATCGGTATGTGATTTATCTTGACTTGACTGACAATAATGTCACTATTACTTAACTTAATTGCCTGCCTTACTTTGACTTTCCGGGTAATAATTAAAACATTAGAATTTATTTACAAGTCTGATATTAATTACTCGCAAACCTCAAATCTGATGAAACGAAGTGGCCGTCTAGTGTTAGGTACGTTGTGCTCTATAAACTAGATAGGCTTGATGTGTTGCGTCGTGAGGGGCAGGTAAAAAAATGAAACTACTCAAATTAAACTAATCGAGCGTTCAGCCCGCTAATCTACTATTGTGGTAAAGAACCACCAATAAAACCCACATTATTCATAAATAAGTAATTGCAAAAGTACGTTAATAAATCAAGTAACACAAAAAAAAAAACAATGAAAGGGTTAAATATATAACAAAACACCATTAAATCAGGTTAAAGTGCGTACAAAATTATAACATTAAGATAAAATGAATAAAAAGCAGTTTAGCTACACAGAAACACAATAATAAAAAAAACACATGTAGTGACACTCACGTTGGGTCATAAATAACCAAAATAAAAATTATAATAAAAATCGTAACACCAAACATGTGGCCCTTTTAAAAACCAATCAACCCGGTCTTTAAGTAAATGAGCACATAAAATAATAAAGCAAATTATGGTACATATAAAATACAGCAACAGTAAAATTGCACAGGTGATAAGATAAAGCCAAGGACAAAAGAAAACAGACAAGGAATTTTCAAGTACCCAATTGTTTAGTGACCACTAAATCACAGAATACTTAAATCGAATTGCAATAAAGCAGACACAAGGAGAAATCTGCTACTTAAACTATCTGACAAAAAAAACTCATTAAAACCAAGCCTTACAAGGGTAAGTTATAAATAGATCGTGACCGATATATAAGTTTGAGTGTGTTAGAGAAATACCGTGCTCTATTCTCCGGTTACACACTCTATACAATAATAAAAATAAAATTCGAGGTGTTGAATGGTTATCTGATCTTGGGATTGTGTACACGCTTGGTAATTGCCTTTTACAATTAGTAACCAAAGCGGTATCATATACCCGTTCATCAGTCCACCTCTACCCGAATATAAATATAAACAACAACCAACAATGCTAATTCGCACAAATACCAGAGTGAGAGGCCATGTACTGCCTTTTCCGTTTAACATATTTCAGCTCAATGAGTCTGCACACGAACAAGATACCTTTGCGAGGCAATATTTGATCCTTTTAATACGTTACATAGGCTGGTAAAACGATCGGCTGCGAGCTTGCATTTATATAAAAATACATACTTACACTAGAATAAATATTCCATTAATTGATCACAGACACAAATCGTTAACATACGCGGTTTAACCCCGAAAGAAAATACACCTTAATATGAAAAGAAAAAAGTACACGCAAGAATTATTTTAAAGACAAACTGCTTAGAATGAAGGTATTTAATTAACCCAAAAATTGATGTGGCTCGATTGACACGCTAACTGTAACTGCCCCCCTTCGATTTCAAAACTAACTATATCTACTCCCGAAAAAACAGCCGCGTTTATCAAACGTAATAAAGAACAAGAAACTTTAATTTCCGTTGGAATAGTTTCATATTAATTCTTGCACGACATCTTAATTTTAAAAATATGCATTCGTCTGTAACAACACTATATTTCTCTCTCGACGTTTCAGGTAACCAACAAATATATCTTTTGATTGCGGCCCATTCAGCCGTAATTAATCATTAGAGCAATGACATTTTTACATCGAAGGTGCGCATAAGAAATTCCAATGCTTCGTTACGCCTCTTCAGTAAAGCATTCTTAAGCGTGCACCTACCACTCACCCCCAACAGGTGTTTTATAAACCCCGACAAATATCAGTTACAAACAATCCCGCATTCCTTATATATATATATATATATATATATATATATATATATAAATGAAACCTTTTGAAAACAATAGCAAATTACGACGTATTATTAACAACGGCGAATTGACGAACGTTTATTACAATACTAAAATTTTCGCCGTCCGCTACCTACAGTATACCCTAAACAAACAGAACAACCTGACATTAACTTATTGAAGGTATAACTTTTTGACATTAGTCCAGTTTTAAAAGAAAGTGCTATTTTATAATATTGCAACAATTTAATACAGAGTGAACCAAAACTCGAACACATGATTTTCTCATTTTTTTGGCTCTCCCTATATTAAATGATTGAAGTATTATAAAAATAGTACTTTCTATTAAAACTGGACCAATATCGAAAAGTTACGCCTGCAAAATGTTAATATCATATTGTTCTGTCTAGGGTATACAGGACATTGGAGTGAAAATGATTTTCATTTGCAATTGACCACAACTTTTGAAATGCTCTGTATTACGTAATGAAACTCTATATTGTAAGTGCGGAGAGAGATGAGCTTAATCTAAATTTATAACAATATATAAAAAAAAAGTATGTTTGGTTCACCCTGGTAGTACGTAACACCCTGTACATACCAAAATAATTTTATAATGTGAAGTTTAAAGTGGCTCATAATTTTTGTAAATAACTTTATTTGATATGGTCTATAATATCGAATATACCGTACTTTGACGCACTAATGGTGTACCTGGTAGTTAATGTACTTCGTTATTATTTCAAAATTTGAACTTCTCAGTTCCTAGGGCGAATACGGAGATCGGTCTTTCCCCTCCAGGGACTGAAACAGAATGCCTCGAGCGCCACCCCAAGTATTCTCCAGTTTAGCCTGCCGGCTTGCCAAGCAGGTGTTCCGGTTTAAAATATTGGGGAATATAGACAGAGGTCACAATTTCCTTCTTCATAATTACGAGGATTTCACCAATGGTGAATGTCGAATTTTAATAAATATGAGCTTTCCTTAACTCAACTAAATTTATGTGAACCATAATCCAAAAGGGGCGCTTAAAAGTAGTGCATTTTCACTATTAACTGTAAATCAAACAACTTTTCCAAATTATTACTTTGAGCAAATATTTACTAAGTAAAACTAATTATGCAATTAAAATGGAACTATATTCCATAACGTGCAGTAAGTTGATGCAAATTATGCCAACGCAATAAGATAAGGGATTGTGAACTGGCAAAATTTTGTTTCACTTCATTTTTTTCAAGTCAAAGCATAACAGAAACTAAGAAGATCATTGTAAAGGTTAGAAATCGTACAGAAGTATTGCGCCCTTTGCACTAAATATTGAATATGTGAATGAGCGAGTATTTTAGCGAAGGTGGCCCAAGGTGGTATCAAATAACTGCAGCAGAATAGCGATTGTAACACTGATAGTTCAAAGAAAATACTAAAACGATTCTTCTGTGCTCTAGTGGGCTGTAAAACAAGGGTTAAGGCCGGATCATTCATAAGCCAGCCAATTCGCTCTTCTTCGAATGCGGTCAATACTATCGAGAGAGCATTGAGAAATACCAACCCATAGGTGAGAATTATATTTTAGGTGATGTTGAATTTAGGCCTTAGAAGAAAGGGTTGTCGGAAAGTATAGTACCGCTTAGATCTGTACAAAAATTTTACGACTACCTTCTTTAATAGCTGGCCGAAGATGGTTAACCCACCATAGATTTGAAGCAGGAGTGCAAGAGATATCATTCTTGCGCCAGGGCGTGCCACAGGGATCGGCACGCTCTCGTTAAAGCCAACTTCTATTAAAAAAAAATTTTCAACTACGACAGGTATCCGTTTATTGTCAAAAAAAATCTAAATCTAATTGATGAACGTATCAATTAAGCCAAATAAAAGATAAGTTTGGCAAGTAACCTTTTTTTAAATAATTGTGGTCTTGAACGTGCTGCTTAGCTTAATGTACTAAAGCACTAAAGAATACTTATGCTAAAGTTGTCAAATGTTATTGAACTATATCAATAATGCATAACTGTTTTACCAGATCATTGTAATGTATTGTTCCAACTTGGGCCACAAGAAAAAAAAGTGTCTTTAGGCAAAGTGTAAGTGATGGCAATTGGATTGTACTTAGATAGTTGTCGCTTTTAGTTAAAATAAGTTGAACATTTGCTAACCTTCATAATAAAGACATGGAGGTGGAGTAAAACTAAAGGGGGAATGACAATATACCAAAGTTTTTGCTTTACTTTAGCTAAAGACCAAAATTGACTACTCAAAGGACATGTAACCAGTTCAATGCACCTTAGTTGTTCGAGCAGCCCTTTAGCTTTAGTGATAACACTTTTGCAGGTATTTCTAACACCGACGTAGTTTGCATTACTCTCGACTGTTTCATTAGATTTCCACCTGGTTTAGGATTTATTTTTTAAAATTATTGCATCAGCATAATAAGCCTTATTGAATCACGGTTGGGAACAACGATGGACTATAAAGTTTTGTTTTTTAGTAATGAAACACTTCATACCCATGAGAATGACTTCAGATATTGAAAGAGTAATGTCCGAAAACAAGGACGGGGTAAAACAATATTCACATCATGAAAAGGTTGTAAAAAATCTTGCTAAGTCAGTGAATTAGAGTTATGAACATTGAAATCTTGCAGAATTGAGATATCGCAAGATGGAAACTGAGACAGAAGATGGTCAACCTTCAAATTAAGGTAATCGAAGACGTTACTCTCATTGGGAGATTGCCACGCCTCTCCTTTATATCGAAGGTTAGAGTGAAGATTGTATGTAGGAAATTACAAGCCAGGTAAACTAGAGTTTTTAAAGGATACGTGTATCAGATAGATACAGAATGTCAGGTTGTAATTGTTCAAGGTAATCGTTAAAATAAAATCAGATACCTCGGCTGTTACACTAATAAATCAGAAAGTGAATACTTCCGATGACTGAGGTCACTTAAATCCTGCCCAACCGAACATCCGAACTGGACATTGTTCTATGTACAGAATGTTTTATCCTAGAAACCCCCGCCATCTTTTTTTTAAATTTTGAAACGTCAATCCGATAGGCATATTACGGTAAAGGCGAGATCAAGAATAGGATGAGAATGGATTAAGGGTAAAGAAAGGCTGACCGGCGACCTTTACCCTCATAAAATCGTAGAAGCAGTACAAAGGAGGCTACGTTAGGGGTGAAAATACCTCCCAGGTTTGCATGCTTACCACCTGGCTTTTGTAACTTCGGTATACAATTAGTAGTGGGATACTGGATCTTCTTTTAGGCGATAGCGTTTCAACTTGTTTTAATTAAAATAAAATTAAATACTGATATTTCGATAATATAAAATGCTAGTGATTCGTAATCTCGGAACGGAAGAAAATAGTTAAAGGTGGTAGATTTGAACAGATAATAGCTTTGTTCCCTTTTTACCACTTTTATGAAATATTTGAAAAGCTACTTTAAATATTTAATCGAAGTATTTACCAATAATGGTCGTTGCAAAACTTTTTGTTATAAGTTACAATTGAGAAAGCTAACGGTTATTACATCTATTCACAATTTGCCAACGAGTTGTACAAAGACTTGACTATAATCTATTCAAGTTTGTAACGCCCTTCTCTTTAGACTATTAATTATTTCATTAACTGATGCACGTTTAGTACAACTTAAATTTACTATACCACGGCTTAGGTCAAATGTTGGACACGGGGTGGTTCAAAGTTTATTTGGTTGTCTCTCAATCACTGATTGATATTACTTTATAAATTCGCTACCTGTACTACACTGTCGGATAAACAAAAATCAGAATGGTTTTATAAATGTATTGCCTATTTATACATACTTCTAAAACTATACTTCAACTTATAACAGAAAATTTACAAACATAAATATAATTCAATATAACAGAAGGGAATCACTGATTATTCAACTACAAAAAAATAGAAGTGAACAGATCACCCGCGGGACAGCAGCGGGGTAAATTTTTGGCTTCCTGGGGAGCATGTGACTATTAGCTGAGGGAAAATTTATTAGGATCACAAATATTACAGTAAATAATTATTTGGAAAAAGGTCCGGCCAAAATACTTTATTTTACAAACTTTTAAAATTCCTTAGGTACGTCTCTGCCAAACGGAACTGCTTAAATTGATTTAACGTTCACATTTGGAATATTTAAAAGGAATACTTTTTCAATGTTATCAGCTTGTATACCAAACGTTATAAATGTATACAGAATATGGATTACGCATAGCGATTTATTTGGTTTCATTCTCTTTTAGAGCCTCTAGCCAATTGGGTTGTTTATTAAGAGAAAGAGTTTACATTTGGAATGCAAATTACTTCGGGGATTTTCGAGATTAAAGGACAAACAGCTCAACTTTTTTCAAATTTGTTTTGCATAAGATGAACGGTTTAATTTTATTCAAATCTACTTTCGTTAATTGACAACACCATTAAAGAAGAGCATCTTCCGTTTTGATCTCATTCACATCATCAAAGGTGAAGGTCAACTTTTAATGGACACTGTATAGCAATACTAGTACCAATTAAAAACGTTTTAAAAAGATTTTAAATTATGTATCAACTGCCTTAGTTTTACCTGTCACTGTGCGTAGAATTTATACTAGGGAAAACTTTCAGTTTTATTGGTAAAATTTGTTGGAATTTTAGATACATTTAGATAGATTATTAATTAAGAGCGAATTACATAATCGAGCCTTATTTCTTTGCAGCATTTCATTGCCCAAGATTGGATTGTAACAAACTTTTTATGTTTGTAATAAAATTTACGTTTATCTGGGCAACTTAACGTGCATTGCGTGCAGCGTGTGTTGCATATCATAGCTGCATAAAACATAATTTACTTATTTAAATTGAAGCATTCCAAGCATATCGTTTGCACATTCAGTTTCTGACATGTTCATACGCAAAGACCTTTTGAGAGCGTCGTTATATATGCGATACTGAAAGGTACTAAAGCATCCATTTTTGCTCTGTTAAATATTCTTTATTAAAAGTGCTGTAAATTCTACGGTGAGTTATTTAAAGTTGTTTTACAATGTTTGAGACGTTTGCATTTTAGGCACTTTTTCTTTCCCGTTTACTGTTTTATTTTTACTTTAACTTCCCCTTTAATGTTACTTTTCACACGTTTATAAACATCTACGCAATTAATTATTTTACTGTTAATCGAATTTACGGTATTAGTACGATTAATCAAGAGTGAGATTTATTCATTTGGGAATTATAAAGCATACAAATCCAGATTTATTTCAACCTGGAAGTAGTATTACGCAACAGTTTCCAAAACACTGACCCAGCATGCAGCCATTTCGTTATCTACAATGTGATCAAGAATAAGGTATTCTGATTCCATTAATCACTCTTATTATTAATTATTCATTAGGTTATAACATTACCATCAAGGTAATTCCGTTTGTAATTAAATATAGGTTATGTAATAAAATTTGTTATTTTAGAAATTTTCTTTTAATTGTATTGTATAATAGTTTACTTGTTTATTCCATATTTAAAGACAAGTTGGCGTCCGAGTATTTAACTATTAGTTTCACGAAGAAGCAACCCCGATTTTAAAGCGAACATATCTAGGTAAATTTACATATATTTTGGTTAATAAGGCAAATCGATAATTTTATGAACCTGGCCCACTTTAATCTACGACTGAGCATAAGACACAAAATCTTCTAGTTATTACCCAAACTGTTAAGTAGCTAAAATTTGTAGCCATGGGTGTAGAAATATACTTACAGAACATAAGGGTGTACAGTATGGCTGTTAAGTCAGAAAAATTTAATGAAACGACAAGGTACTGAAAATTTGATATAGATAAGAATTGAAAAGGATGCTAATACAGATCTTGTAGCATGTTATTTTAATTTTAAAGTAGCGGGGACGACCACATTGAGTCACTTTTAAATATGTTTTAGCATGATGTAAGAGGTTTTTGCTGGCGAATATTTTTACATTGTCTACACGAAATTTTTTCGTTTTGACTGCGAGAACTGCTTAAGTACATTTTTAGTAAAGAGCTAAGGTTCTTGAAGTGTAAAATGGCGTGTAAAAGTCGTGGAAGAAGGCAATGAGCACCAGCTTTGAGTTGAATACAGCGTGTGTGATTCGTACCGGTAGTTAGAACAGTTGTGAGTGGTGTAAACTACCCTTATTTCGTGTGAACAAGAAGTACGAGTTGTAGAACCGTAGTTCAAGGGGTTGCTGTTCCGCTTCGCTTTAGCGTAGTTTTATGAAAAGTTCGCAGGCCACACCTTTTATTGTACCTTTCTCCTGTACATTGATGTCGTTCAAGGAAAAGATAATCGTAAACGGATTTCTTAAACTTTTAAAACAGAGAGTTGGCTTAACAAACTTGTGATTGTTATCGGGTATCAGTTGGGCGAGAAGTCGTGGGCTCTTCCGACGGAAGAGAACTAGAGGCGTTGGTATCTAGATACTGATTCTATTCATTTAGATTATAGTTTGCGTAAATAAAATCTATTTAAAAACTTTACCTATTTTACATTGGGTTCATAATAAATATAAACATAATTGGTTTGAAAATTATTGAGCAGAAGGTTGTTATATAGTACGCGTGACCGGGCAGAAGTATTTGATAGATTTTGTATTTATTTGTTTATTGAAACATCCTTAACCGACACATTTAAAAAATTATTTAGTCATTTATTTACGTTGGCCGCTATTTGAAATATATTTTATATTTTAAGGGTTTGTCTCATTAAGAAAGGACGTGTATTACCTTCTTTATCTCTTGAAAGTGCTTTAGTGCAAATAAAAGAAATGAAATTAGGTATCGTGTATTTCAATTTTAAGAAGTGAATTCGAAATTCGTATTGTTAGCAAGAGCTTCTCTTGTTGAGTTGAAATTTATTGTGGTGTATTTAGACTACTTTAATTTAATACGTGTGTTAAAGTTAATCTTTGATTTTTTTTAAAGCGTTGGATTATTTGTAAAGACACATTTTAGAGATGCTAAAAGGGGCGTTTCCTTTATTTTTATGTTTGGTAACTCAGCCTTGTTGGCAATCTCAATTTTGGTATCTGTGTATATAGTACGTTAATATTAATAGCGGTAGGGGCAGTTTATCGATCGAAGACCATGTTTGGAAGCTGAGCATAGCGCTGCCTACAACGTGGTCTGCAGCCAAGCAGGATGGATAGAGAGATAATGCATTGCCAAGAGATGCCTATTAACGGTTACCTTAAATTTTTCATATCATAGGTGAGAGAAAAATGGAAACTTGGGAGATCATTCCAGAGCTTAGAAGCCGTGTACAAGAATTTGGAATGCGTCCATTTCAGTATACAGTACAAGTCTCTACTTGTAGTGTGTATTGATAATTTGAATGTGGAAACCAAGTATTCCTAGGAAAGGTAGCCTGAGATGATATCAGCGAATGTAATTTACTAGCAAAGTAGCCACTGTAATACCAATACAACAAAGAAAGTATTGAAACGATTCTTCTATGATTAAGGAACTGTACGTCAGAAGTTAAGGACGAGTCATTTATAAGGCTTATCGCCCTTTTTTGAATACGAATAACGATATCGAGATCGTATTGCCGCGCACTAACCCAGAGGTCCAATTTGAGCCTTATATTGCAGAAAGGAATGTCGGGAGGTAAAGTATTGCATAGATCTGTACAGGAAGCATCTGTTTTAGTAACTAACAGAAGATAGTCATCCCATAGTAGATTTCAAGATACAGTCGTTCTCAACGTAGTAATAAATTCTGAAAGCTTAAGATCTGAGCCATTCATACCTAGAACAGAAAGGAATCGATCTTTTTTGGCGGGCAGAAGGCAACACTTAGTTATCTTAGCGTTAACTAGATTATTACTTCCCCATTCAAGGATACGTTGAATGTCTTTGTGAATAAAATTGCCATTTCAGCTTTAATGCCTTAATTGACATAAAAGGTGGATTACCATTATGAGTAGACTGATATGAACTACAATGAATAGTGCTGTCATCAGCTAAGCAATAGACCGGGTTAGTCGTTGAAGAAGTAAGACCGTTTATGTACAGCAGCAAAAGTGTAGGCGCTATAACTCATCCCTGTGGCACGCCCTTGAAAGGAAGCCAATCAACTACGATACGTATTTGTCTTTGTCTAAGAACTTACACCAAACATGGTCAAATGCTTTTGAGATATCTAAAGCGAGTACAAATGTTTTATAGAAGTGTTTTAATGTAATGATCCAGGCTTGGGTCACATATGAAAGAAGATTACCTGTTGAATGACTACCTAAAACCATATTGGTTGTCACTAAGGAGTTTGTTAGTTTCAAGGAAAAGGGACAATTGCTGATTGGTGGCTATTTCCATGATTTTAGGTAAAATGAAGGTCATTGCAATTGGTCGCTAGTTGTAGTGATCGGTATAATCGTTTTTTGGAAATAGATTGCACGTTTGTTAACTGCCATGACAAAGGAAATGCCCTAGAAGACGTAGCGACCATATAGAGCTTAGATAGGACTGGTACTAGTTCGGGAGAACATTTCTTTAAAACAATAGCTCGGATACTGTAAGGGCCAGATGCCTTATTGTGACTAAGCCTACTGATGATCGATTCTACGAATTTTTACCGAAAATGAATTGGTTTCATAGTGTATGACGAATAATTTTTTCCAGAATAATTGAGACACGCAAATAAATTAATGAAAAGATCGGCTTTGTCTACAGAATCAGCGAGTACAGATCTGTCAAAGATGTCATGGGGAGAAATGAAGATGTACCAAAAATTTTTACACATCACTTTAGCTGAAGGCCAAACTTTACGACTACTCTAGTTCATTGCATTTTCGTTGATCAAACGAGTTTTATAAATAAGTGATCTTGAAGATGTAGACGGGTTCAGCAATCATTTGTGTGAGATCACATGAAATAGCAAATGTTTTTGTACAGTGACCAGCAGGATTAGTAGTAGATAAATATTGTTAGCCCATTAGTTATTTAACATTAGTCAAGTTCCTTTGGTATGTGTGATATTGCAGCGTGGCATTCCATCAATATAAGTAATTTGACTGTAATGTCATTATATTTAGAATTTACATCAGTTCTACATACATAAAGACAAAATTTACATCGATTAGAGCTTGTGTCTCGACAGCTCAGTAGGTTAGAGCGCTTCTCTAGCAAAGTAGATGTGGTAGGTTCAAATCCTACCCTAAGTAAAGCTTCATAAACTTACATCAATTCTAAATACATAAAGATAAAATTTACATCGATTAGGGCTTGTGTGTCGATAGCTCACTTGGTTAGAGCGCTACTCTAGCAAAGTAGATGTCGTAGGTTCAAATATATTTAATAAACGTAATAAAAAATTTTAATTAGTTATGAACATTGCAACCTCCCAGAATTGATATATCGCAAGATGGAAACTGAGACGGAAGGTAAGCAACTTTCCAACTAAGGTATGCGAAGTAGTCTTGAAAGTTACTCTCATTAGGAGACAAAACGCAACAGTAGAATTGCACAAATTTAGGAACAGAATGTTCACTTCGAATTTCTTATCATCCAAAGGAGAAATCCTCTTCCAAGCAATTTTTCCCTTGAGATAGTTACACACTTCTCTTTTGTGTCGAAAGTTAGACTGAAGATTGGAACTTGCGAAGGAGAATTTTGTTTCAGATGAAAACAAAACGTCAGGTTGTAATTGTTCAAGATATTGGTGAACAGCATTAGTTCTGATACTGCGGAAGTTGCAATAATGGATCAGAAAGTGAATGGTTTCGATGATCGAGGTGAGTTGTGCTCTTGCCTTCCGGACATCCGAACGAGGTAGGATTTTACGTCCGGTATTTATTAACCTAGAAACCACAGATTTTTTTTTTATTTTCAATCCGCTAAGAAGACACTGAAGGCGAGAGGAAGGATAGGATGAAAATACATTGAGGATAAGGAAATGGGTGACTGGCAACTTTTATCGAACTCAGAAAATTGGAGACCCAATATTAATGAGCCCATTGTAAGGGTGACAGTATCTCCCTGGCTGACATGGGGTACACATGCCTCCACCTTAAATATACTATTTTTTGCAAGATCGGCACGATAAACATTCAAAATTAAAAATGAATTGATTATCTTTTGTAATAGGTACGCCCAACTTTTATAGAAGTTACCTTTGGTTTTCAGTTTTAATGGAGTGTTTATTACTATGGATATATGTAAAAAGGGAAAATATTTGTTAATCTGAACGAATTGTAGTGTAAATAAAGTCCGAATCGAGGCGACATACACAACATTACTTAGAAAAGACCGAGGTTCCTTGATTATGGTCACAATTCCCAAGACGAAATTGAGGAGATTCATTTTTTGGAAGCATTCGGAAGATATGCTAGTCTGTGACCTAACCGCGTTGATTCTAGACGCTTCTTGCTGAAATACCATAATGGACAATGTTTCAATAAAGCTGTTAGTAGAAACTTTATCGAAAGTTTACCGTCAAATATTGCAACATATCTGAAAAAAGGTACTCGGACATCCATTACGTTATTGTCGAACAAGGGGGTGGATGTACTGGTCCTGAAAGAGCACGGGGGTCGGAAAACGTTTATTGTTGCATAAAGCTACGCGCACGAATCGCTTGAAAACAAAATGCGATTTGCCAATAAAATTTTGCACATCGGAAATAACAGTGTCGATTTCGTGCAGCAGTTAGCGCCAGAAAATAGGGTGCATAGTAATACAGTGTTTCATAACGTCGCGGTTATAAACGTTACAGAAAACTCAGTTGGAACTGAATTTGAAAAAATTAAAATATCGTTTAATACCACAGATGTTTTAAATAGAATATAATTGCACAATCTTTTTTGTTTAATTATTTCTTTACGAGTTTCAATACATCTGTATTCGCACAGTGACTGCGAACAGCTAGATGGATACGAATAGTTAAAAATGTCCGGTAGTTATTTATATTCGCTAGAAAATACTTTCCTAAGAAGAATTGTTCACAAAAGAAGACGGAAGGTATTGGTGAATGAACTACTCAGAAAAACGAAGGAATTTGGTGAATCTCAAAACATTTGGGATGATTAAAGGAACGCTGAAGAAACGTTTTTAGCTATCTTCGGATGAAAGAAGAAACTTTTAATTACATATTAGATGTAATCAAGGACAGACTAACGAAGTATTGCAATTATCGAGAACCCATTTCTCCAAGGGAACGTGTAACGGGTGCATGAGAAATTTAAATTTCGCGCCATACTAAATGGTATTTTATAGTTATGGTATATGGTATTTTGATTGTTGTTTATATACTGGGTGTTTCAAAAAACGTTCCGCTAATTTCTAGGGTACATAGAATATTAAAAAATAGCGTTAGTTTGGTTAATAAACATGTGTCCGAAAATGCCTCCTTAAGAAGATACGGCCCTGTAAAGGTGGTCCCAAAAATTCTTTTTTTAATTATCTCTGAAACGGTTTAAGATACCTAAATGAAATTTAGATTCCAAATAACTTTGATTAGGTCATAAAAGACAGTAATGAAAATTATTATTAATTTTATTAAATACATAAATAAAAAGTTTACCTCGAGTAGGATTTGAACCTTCCTTGCTAGAGTATCGCGCTAACCAACAGTGCTATCGAGATTCAAGCCCCAATCCATGTAAATTTTATCTTTATGTAAGTAGAACTGGTGTAAATTCTAAATATAAAAGATAGTGTTGACAAATTTTTAATATTTTGTACAGGAGCATCGCTAAAGGGGAGTTGCCACTTATTTTGCCCCCAAAATTTTTTATGGGGATATTTTAGCTTTACCTAAAATAAGAAAAGAAAAGAAATATTGAGTTAATTTCATTTACTTGAATTAAGTAGTCTTAGACAGTAGACTCGCAATTTTTTTGTTTGCCAGATCGTTTGACACATTAGGGGAATGTGATGGAAATGCTAAAGCAGCGAAAAAAAGATATGCGGAAAAATTTCCAAGAAGAAGTGTTCCGGATTCAAAACTATTTTTGAATTTAGAGATGCGGTGAGATTGGAACCTATAATATCAATAATAATAATAAAGTGGTGATGTAATTTGTACATTGATTAAACGCCAAATGTAATCTCTAAATACAAATTATTTAACAAATTGAATTACTAACCTTTCACCACTAATTATATGCCGTCTCGTCCACAATCGGTAGATGAAATATAGGGTGGGTTCTACTATATTGAAACGCTAACACACATGAAATGCGGCTTGTTTCTCATCTGCTTAATTATTTTCCTTTCTCTAATTAATAAAAAAAACAATGTAAAAAATTATAAAAAAATATATAATTAATTGTATTCTCGAGCGCCATGTTATCTTTGTCAAGGAATAACAAAACCTAAATAATGAACAATAAAAACTTTCTATAAATATCAAAAATTAACAATGTGCAATTAAGTTTATTTACCCAATATATGGATGGTTAAGGAGAGGAAAGAAAAGGTTTTAAAACTAAGCTTAAAAAATATAAAATCACCACATAAATACCTCAGTATAATGATTTTCTTATAGACAGCTTTCAGTGTTTAATTATGGATGCGGAACGGTCAACCAGTATGAAAGCGTTTCCACATCTTCCTTGCGTATACTTGTAACAATGCGATCAATTATGTATTTGAAGGGATTTTCGATCCACTAACTTATTGTATTCTTGATGTTTTATTGTATTAAAATTGCACTTTAAGATGATATTATTTGAATGAAGAGAAACTTGCGTAAATAAGTAACTTAAGAGCCATTTAAAATATAAATATAAGTATGAGTAAGTAAGTAAGTAAATAAGTGCCTTAAGTGAGTATAAGGGAATAATATCAGTACTATAATGAGTGTACTTGAGTGTACGTGAGTGTACGTGAGTGTACGTGAGTGTACGTGAGTGTACGTGAGTGTACGTGAGTGTACGTGAGTGTACGTGAGTGTACGTGAGTGTACGTGAGTGCCTGGAAAAAGCAAATGCTTAAGCTTAAAATATAATGAATTAAAAAATAACTTGCCACCAAAATTCTGATGGGACCAAATATAAAAATTAAGTAAAAACCATTATAACAATGCCTTCTGCTTTAACATTCAGCAGCAAGTGAAGTAAAAAATAGAAGCTTTCAGAAACGCTTCTGTAAGTGCCCCCCCTCAAGAAGTGGTCACGCATTGCGCGAAATGCAATGATCGGAGTCCAATTTTTAAAAGAATGGGAACTATAACTATTTATGTAATATTACACCCAAAATGTATGTTCTATGAAATGCAATTTAAGTTGCCTTTCTCAATTTTAAAAACTCCTCTAATTTTACGCCAAATAAATTAATGATCTTAGATTAACGTATTTTTTAATACAACCACAAAAAAAGGTTGTTACAAACCTTTAAGCCAAAAAAGGTAAATTCTGGTAGACCACAAGTAGCAAGAATTCCTCAAACAGAAGAAAATATTTTAAGTCTAGTTGTTGCGGATCCTACGATAGGTGTAAAAATGTCGCAACTAACGTAAGTGTTTCTAGTGTACATCATGCATTAAAAGAACAATTATTGCTACCGTTTCACTACAGGCAAGTACAAGAATTTCAACGATGAATCAACTTTTACTAGACAAGGTATGGTTAATAGTGATAACAGTCACTTCTGGACAGACAAAAAACCAAAGGTCAAACGTGTAACGCATTATCAACGTAATTTTAAGTTGAATGTATGGGCTCCTTCAATAGGCAACCGTCTTCTTGCATACCATATTTTTGATGGAAATTTAAATGGTGATGTTTACTATGAATTTTTGGATAATCGTTTATTTTCGCTATTAGAATATTTGCCTTTTGATCTACGAAGAAATATGGTTTTTATGCATGATGGTACTCCACCTCATTTCAGTAGACTGAAGCTAGAAGATGGCTCAACGAACATTTTCCAAATCGTTGGATCGGTCTAGGTACTGATGCTCCTATCCACTGGCCCCCAAGGTCCCCTGACCTAAATCCCTTGGATTTTGATGTGTGGCGTTTAGTTAAAGAAAAAGCATATTCAAACGAAATAAATTCCATTGAAGAACTTCAAGCGAGAGTTGAAAATAATGATAATTTGAAACAAAATATTCTAAAAGTGATCGTTATTTGTAAACATTCCGAATACTTCCCAAGTACGTTACAATCGATAAGCTTCTCAAAAATGTATGCGTCATTAAGTTTAATGGCATTCAGATGTACGGTACTAATGAATAATTTATAATTTCGAAACTAACGGTCAATATTTAATAAAATCATGACCATTATCCTAAAAAATGCACGAGGTACGATTTATAATCTGTTTAAAAATGAAAAGTTCAACACACACTAAGGATTTCTGGACTAACATTCATATGATGATTTTCTCCTATTTTTAATATACCTATACGTCCCTGTATTTGCAGATATGTGTGTAGTGGCACCCTGCATTTCTAACATATAATGTGTTCTTTGTATCTAATATTAAAGTTACTAAGTGTTTGTCCAATACAAACAAAATTACAGAATGTGCATTTCAATTTATAAGCACCTTAATGACAACTTGTTTGTTATTTTACTTATATATCTTCTCTTGGTAATGAGAAATGTATTGAAACGCGTAGAGAAACAAACAATTATCTAAAAAAAATTGTGGAATTATATTGTATTTAAAACAAGTGGTTGGGTCGTCAAAGCGATAGGGCGTGTTTGGAGGGGCTTCTACTTTTGATTATTGAAACAAATCCGGATTAAAATAACAATTTCTAAATCAATAAAGTTACTGTAAGGTACAGATTTTTATACCCAGCGGTTTGAATATTGATAATGGACAGAGACAATAATAATCTAACCAGTAGAATTATTGTAACGTGTAAAAAAGGCGCGTAAATAACATTTGGGATTGCTATAGCAATGAACTTCTACGAAAAAATATGGCTCTTTTAAACCCATACCAGATGTGATCGTGAAAACTCGTAGAATTGTAAAGTAAACTTGAAGTGCAACTACCACCTTTTTGTCTTGAACTCAAACAGGTAAACATTTTAGCCATAATTATGAATTATAGAGAACCGATAAAATAACTTGTTTTATCCCACGGCAGCGCGGGGTATGAAACAATCATAAATACGTATCTGTAACTGTAGGAAAATAGACCAGATGTGATTGATAAAAATATAGTGCTTTGTATTCAACAAACCCCTTTCTGCAACAAACCTAGGCGTAAACATTATCATAAGAATCATTTTATTAGATTAAATGATAAAAATGTATAACTGGATCGAATCCGTAATCCAAAGTATAAAAAAAGCAAATAAATAGATAAAATAAACAAATAACTAGCTCTAATTTTTAATCGAAGTTCTAAATTAAATACTTTTTCTTTTCTCAAATAAATGAGAGCAAGTCGTGTGGGGAAGAATCTAATTTATTTACGAAGTACGATGCTTTTGAATAGATTTTTATGGGTTTGAATATTAATAATAAACAAAATAACAATAATCAAAACAGTAGAATTTTTGTAATGTGTGAAACGGTTCTTTAAATAAATAAAAAAGGCGCGTAAACAATATCTAGGAATAAACATTATTGTTAATTTTATTAAATACATAATTAAAAAGTTTACCTCGAATAGGCTTTCAACCTACGACCTGTACTTTGCTAGAGTAGAGGTCGTAGGTTCAAATCCTACTCGAGGAGAACTTTTTATTTATGTATTTAATAAATTAATAATAATTTTTAATTACATATTTACCTTTGAACTTATTTGTTCATAACAAAAACTTATATGGAGAACTAACAGGGTCATTATTGTTATTTATTATTAAAAAATAGAAAAGTTAAGTTTCACGAAAATAATAAACAGATTTAACTAGTTTAAAATGGCAATAATATGCAAGTTGGAACCTAATTTATAAACCAAAATAAACAATTTATTTCAATCTCAATGCTGTCAACACTTACAAAACTAACCATAAACAGATTGGGGTACTATATGCACGATCTTTTTTAATTAGGTTAATGAATATCCCGCTTTGTTTTCAGTACAATTACTTTATTTAGCAATCGTACAAAATTATTTTTTTCTTGTATGATGCAATGTAAACTAATTAATGTTTCCTTTTCAACTCTAATATTCTACTTCATAGCTGGAAGGCATGTATACCCCATACCGCCCAGTGCAATACCACCAGCTTTACCATGGGCTCCTCAATATTGGTGCTCCAATTCGCGAAGGGCTGCCGGTCATTTTCTCTTTTATTTCTTATGTACTAGCCAACACGCACTAGCCAATCGTGGCGTTTTAACGGCTAAACTCTTAACATGACGAGTTCTAAAACAGACACTATGCCCCAGGTGAGTAGGGTGAGACGCCCACACTCTCACATCGATTCGTCCATCCCGTCCCAAGGATTCTGGGGGGACAAAAATTCGTCAATGCCAAAATCAAGACCAACAAGGGGAAGATCTGCCAGAAATACAATTCTGCCCCATTCGGATGTCCGGGAGTGCAGAACTCTAGCGACCTCGGTCATCGAAAGTACCAACATTCGGATACATTACTGCAACATTTGTGGTATCAGGTCAAATCTTAATGGTGTTCACCAACAGCTTAAACAAGTGCAATCGGACATTCTGTTTCTATCAGAAACACAAGTCTCCACTTATGTTTTTTTTAAATTCTTTAAATTGTTGAAAATGACAATCGCAAATGACGCGTTACATCTCTTATGGAAGCATTCGGATATGCAGTTAAAAATGCCAAAACGTTTACCTCATTACCTTCATTATCGACTATCGGCTTATCTCTAATAGTTTGTGCTCCAAATAATCCATACTCTTGCAAATTATTCATAACGGCATCAATGGTTTTATTAGTTGTAGGAGGTAAGTCAGGGTATCGTTCTGCAAAAATACGACATGTTCTGGCTGCGATTATGTGGCATTCTCCGTGAATTAGTAATAAATTAATGAAATCTTCATTAGTGTGTCCTGATCTGGCCATTATCCTTAACTATACTTTAAATCTTAAACTTTCTACAATAGGAAAAATGTTTATCTATCTAGAATTTTAGACGCAAACTGGGAACTGTCAACTAAAATTTTCACGGCACACTATACAATAATAATCAAAATCATAATACAAATCATTATTCCATACATTAAAAGCTAAATACCCCAATAACGGCTTGATTTAGGTATAGGGAGTGGTTAATAAAACTTAAAGAACAGTTAAAGTTCTTTCTAATAACGTTATAAAATCCAGGGTGATCTTTTTAAGAAAGTTGAGAAACGCGTTTTGAATCATCTTACATTAAAAAATATTTTATCCACAAAATGTTAAAGATTTATCAAAATAGATGATACCAAAGAAATTTAAAAAAACCAGATTGTTTCCCTTTTTATTATTTATAAAGATACAGTGTGTCAAATCGGACACTGTTTCGTATTAAAATTGGTCATATCTTGTAAAACACTCGGTATAAGGTAGCAAAACCGTATATTGAGAGAATCCTCAAAGGCAGCTTTATCGAAATACGTAATAATATACCGGGTGTTCTATTTAAAATAAGGAAGTTTTAGCCAACTTACGGTATAATCGGAAGTGGTAGAAGACTAAATATTTTAGATCAACTGGGCATATCCGAAAACCCCATACCCCAAATTTTCAGATTTTAATTATGTCAAATTTCTCTAAAACGTCTAATTAGAACTCCCAAAGAATCATTCTGTATATATATATATATATATATATATATATATATATATATATATTGTACTGTTATTTATAACCCCCCCCCCCTTTTTTATAATTTATTATTTATATTTATAATTTATTATTATATAATTATTAATTATTGTTATATTTATTTTATTGTTGGCTAATTTAACATCGGCTAAAACTCTTAAAATTAAAAATATATTCGTCGGTAGAACAATATTGGTAGAACATGAGACTCATCACCAGGGGATAGGGATCAAAATTTAGAAGAAACTTTACTTTTAACATTATAAAATAAATGATTATTACTTTGAATTATATTGCTTGTTTGAATACAATAATCATAGTTAATATGATTAAAGCACATTGAGATAATGTCCTATTATTTCTATCGTATCTAAATTGATTAAGTAAATTGAATTATAATTTTTAATTCGCATTAATACCTGTGTTACACCCTGTACATAACAAAATTCTTTTAAAAGTATACGTGGGCATGCGCTGTGATACGCAAACATGTGATTCGACTATAACTAAAAGTGAAATTTGACATACAAGTAAGTATACCTACGTTTGAATAAACAACAATTAATATAAAACACTAGAACAAATAACATTCCCTTGGACATGCATACCTGTTGTTGCACATCATGGTTATTACAAAGGATTGAAATTATGAACATAACAATAAAGTACGTATCAATGTCAACAATAAGGTACTCACATACAATGTCCTCCTTTTGTGGGTTACTGCTGCTGAAGTTGATTGAAGACAACAGCTCCTGCGACCTGCAACTCTGCTCCTCGAACATCCAAATTTTCTTTTAAATAAACAGCTTATTCATTTAGGTAAGTTTCACTATTGTTATTAGAATATTGACGAATCTTTATTTTTAGGCTCATCACTTCTTTTTAAATTAACTTCAAAATAAATTTTGAAAAGCATGGATCGTTGAAGGTTGTTGTAAATTAAACACACTTTTGATAAACAAGGTGTATAATGATAAAAGCACGAAGACAACACAATTAAATATCCATACCAACATTCACAATGTAAATTTAAAAACGAACAAAGTCGAAACTGCGGAAATATTTTTATAACTAATCGAAAACTTCCGATTTGAAATTTTTTAAAAGGTAAACTAACCTTAATTTAATTATTTTTTTCGACAAAAGACTATCACTTGTTTTGTTTACACTTCCGATACTAAATCGCACTTTATTAAGTTACCGAAGTGACGTTAATTTGTTTTAAAAATTATTTTCAAAAAATTTGGCAACAGCTTACTTTGGCAAGTTGTTGCAAAAGATGAAAATCAAGAGAGATTGTGAATCTATTGCACTTGTATTTATATGATTGTACTCGACAACCAAATCATCGAATGTTTTCTATAGTTACGAAGAATATTCCCTGAATTCTGATTGGCTACTGTAATTTTCACATTACGATAATTCTTTAAAGCCATATAACTTTCGCCCCGTTTAACATTTCTTAAATCTAAAAACATTTCCATAATCTACATAATTTTATCTATTATTTGAAACCAAACACGAGCTAATTCCTGCACTTAATAACTACGTTAATTTTTACACTTATTTATTGAATTTACACTAATTCTATGAATTTTACAGGCTCTACATGAATAAAGGATACTACTACACCCAAATATCCATCTTAAACATGCCTACGGCCAATTTGAGAGGAAAATTATTTAAATTGTACCAATACTCTTAAAAACTAAAATTAACAAAAATGGACATAAATATAAGGAATTATAACATAAAATTGAGGCTACCTTACTATTTTTGCCTTTACTAATTTATTTTATATAAATTGTCTCAATTTAAAATACTTTTTACAAAAGTTTTTATGCGAGGAGAAAACATAACCTCATTTTGTTTTTATAATTTTAATGTTAAATTTCACACTTTTAAACACAATAACTGTTAATGTAAGTGTTTAAACTTAATGTTCAAGTCACAAATTAATTTATTTTACCACTTTCGTAGGTTCATTAGGTCTTCTACGACTAGTGTCGGAATGTTGTCAATCACTAGTTTAAGGTCATAAATTGTTGATTACACACAATAATCCCAGAGCTGCTGCTTGAATCATGTTTTATAGTTACTCACTAATGTGCTTGTTCTGTTTTTTCATAATTTTTGCACTAATATGAGTTAAACGCACTAATACGAATATTTTCACTAATCTTGGCTGCGTACATGTGAATTGCGACATTGATACCTGCCTAAATCTAGTTTTAACATTATTTCTGTCAACCACATCCTGTATTACATGTCTTGAGGGAATATTGTTTTAAAATAAACTTACAAAACTAAATAAAAACTTGAATTAACTCAAAACGATAACAAACATACCCTATACTTCAATGTACTGTGCTGTTGATTACTTATTTTAACATTATTAAAATTATATTAAGAAATATTTAACTTTTTCAAACATCTCAATGTTTATTAATCATTCTTATCTAGAATTATTTAATGAAATGTACCATTTCGTACTAACTAAAGAAATATTTCACTATGCAAATTACATAGCTACTTGTACATAATTTGAATCATCTCAATATATATATATATATATATATATATATATATATATATATATATATATAGGGCCCGAAGTCACCCCGTTTAATGAGGTGACTTCGGTCAGACTACAAGCAAAAAAATAAAAAAAATTGGGGCACATATGAAAATTTTGAAATGGTCATTGTTTCACTAGATGTTAGGGGTATCTTAGTCGAAAATTACAGAAATATAGTTGTCTTAGTTTTTAGTCTGTATTCAAAAAGGTTATAAGAAGTGTCCGAAGTCACCCCAGTTGACGGTATTTTATTAATTTGCCATGGGCGGTAAGTGGCACTTACCGTCCTGAGAGCAAAAATTGTAACTGAAAGAAAACGACCGATCGTGCAAAATTATTAATTAATTAGGGACTGTGGAAGTTTTGTATGAAGTAAAGATTAATTTACCTGAATTCAAAATTTTAGAATTAATTTTGTTTTGTGCAATAACAAGATTTGTTTGTGGGTATAGAAGTTTAAGTATATCTGTTGAGCTATACTTTGGCGTTTTTGGAGCATTACTTTCAGATTCGACCTACGGGGATAGTAACCAACGTATGCGACCTGCAGAAGGCTGCAAAAGGTAGGTTCACGAATTTTTCCCTGTTTCGTAATAGTGCACCATCTTTTGTTAGCGTACTTTCGCCCGATTTAAGGCAGGGTGATGCCCGAAAACATTACCCGATTTGGCTTAGGGTTTAACGTAACTCAAATAATTACTCAAACTCACGGCCCTAACGACGAGTTAGTTTGTTGTGCGGTGGTGTAATTCCGTTTGAACCCGTTTTATACCCATGACCAATGGTAAGAAAATGAGGTCAAAGTAACAGACGTCAATCTGGACATCAAACAAACGACGTGACGTGCAATATTGTTAAATTTTATTTACGAGTTTGATTAAAATACAAATAAATAAATACGCTTTTAAAAAAAGACGAAAAAATCACATAATCTACATCAGATAAAATCAATTAACATTAAAGCAATAATGAATTCTCGGCACGATCCGTATATAGCTGACATTTAGTTCAATTGACACGGTCTCTTGAAATGTGTGATTTATCGTTTTTTAAATTGAGAATATGCAATCTATTGTTAGATGACCGTTTACGAAAATAAATAAGTCATATAAGATTTCTAAATATATCATTTCTTACCGCAGGTTGACCGTGACGCCAATTATTTTGCTTATTTAATAAACGTATTCATTTTTAAGAAATAAATTCCGCAAATTGGTTAAATTTAATTAAAATGTTTAGAGTGTTTTGTGGTGAAATTGGAAAAAACCTTTGCATTCTAAACTACACACCTTCCTACTTTTTAATTAACGTAATTAGGCTCCAAACCATTCTAAGGTGTATACGAAATTTAAATAGGCTTAACCAACAGCAACAATAGCATTAATGTTGCAAACATAACTCCGCAAGTGTTTGAATAAATACTTATTTCTCAAGGCGTTTTAATACAACATGTATATCATTATAGAGTGTGTCCCACCAGGAAGGGCCGCTGCCCATATACGGAAAAGTAGGAGTAGGGTGATTTTGAAATTTTGGTTATCTAGAAAGGTCTGTGGGCCTACCTTTTTAAGATATTTTCACGTTTCTGGCACTGCCGGTATAACCGGAAGTCGACGCCAACTTGCTTATTTATATTTTTGCAGTTTTTGATTCTACGTTCAATTTTAAGTTAACTTTGTGTAAAGTTGTTTATACCTAAATTCAGGTATTTTAGAGATATCTCCATTTTTAAGAAAAAAATTACAGTTACAGGACCATATTAAAAATATTGAATTTTGATCAGCGGATGACTGTTAATTACAATATTTGCAAATGTAATGGTTTAGACATTACTACATCTGAAAATAATTGCATACTGTCTGAGGAACACACAGGGTCCTCACAATTTAAATGTTAAGAAGTTACACTTCATTTTTTCAAATGGATTCTATGGATTCTACGTTCAATTTAAGTCAACTATGTATAAATTTTTCTATACCTAAATTCAGTTATTTTCGAGATATCTCCATTTTTGAGAAAAAAAGTGACAGTTACAGCACCATATTAAAAATGTTGAATCTTGAATAGTTGATGACTTTTAATTACAATATTTGCAACAGTAATGGTTTAGACATCGCTATATATGTAACTGATTGCATAATATCTGGGAATATACCGAGCCTTTAAAATTTATAAGCCAATTTAAAAAGGTAAGAACTTACAAAACTTATTATATATATATATATATATATATATATATATATATATATATATATATATATATATATATTATTTTATTTTTTTTAAGAAGAATTAAATTCTGAATGGAAATTTGTATGTACTTACCTCTTAAAGTAATTTAAAATAGCTAAGTTTTCAGTAACTAAATACCAGAAACACAAGTAGTTATAACAGGAAAATAATTTGGTAAAAAAAAATTAAAAAACATTCAATTCAATTCAATAAAAGTTCAAAATTTTTACCTGCGACCTCTAAACGTTTTTCGCATTCAAAATTGAATTAAATTTTGAATCGAGTGACATCAATTTATACATACCTGGCTTTTAGGACGTAAAAACTGACCTCTTTTAAGCTAGTAAGACCAAATGAGCAGAATCAAACGAAACCTATCAGATTATTTAGTATTTATTTTGTACTAATTTGTACCATTAATACAAATTTTGCACCCCACGCCATTTTTACAAAACCCGTGGCGCTGCCACATTAAGACAAGCTATCAGGGCCATAATAAAAAAAACGATAAAAAGTAAATTAAGATCAGCAATAGAAAGAACTGAATTTGTCTTAGTTTGTACCATAAAAATAAATTGAATATTTTCATTTATTCCGTGAAAAACAATCCCCAATTGATTTCAGACATATTAGGTTCAAGAGTAAACTACTCTTTCCTATCAGCAGAATCAATTGCTACTTGCACATGCGGTGCGGCATAATATGTACCGATAAAATATAAAGTTTTAGATTTTGCACCCCCACCGTTTCTTCGAAAACTACCCTCGACCCTTATTAGGATCTTTCTTATCAGCAGAATCAATCGCTACTTGCATGTGCGACGCGGCATTATATATACAGTATGTCCCCGGATCGACTTTAAAAGAGGGAAAATTCTCTTATTTTTGATTTCTCAGAAAATTTCATTCTTGATGATTTGCCCTGCTTGTTTTCAAACCCCCGAACCACAAAGTACTTTCTATTTTACTCGTACGGTTCCCGAGATAATATCATTTTTCTTGAAAAATTGGACTTAGAATGTTTTTCCTAATTTTCAGAAGTAACTTTAGTAGGCGGATTTCATTGAAAAACACCACTGACAGAAATTGTCAAATGTGATAATTCTGTTGAACTGCAAATTAATTCATGCTAAGTTGAATTGTATGCTATAATGTTGACTTTACAACAAAGAATTTATCTAATTCAATGTTAGGGTACTGGGGAAGAGTGTTACCGAGTTATCAGAAAATTCAACCAAAAATACCCGGAGGTTGCCATTTCGAATGCCGGAGCAAAAAAATTGGTAACTAAATTCCTTCAAACAGGCTCGGTAACCTAAAGAAGCCAAAGTTGTTCGATGAAGAAGATGCTGCTACTGTTCTCGCCGTTCATTCCGCAACAGAAGTTCCAAGGTTGTCTTTAAGAAGGAGGGCACTACGAATTGGGATAGGTAAATCTCATTTACAAAGAATCTTCAAGGAGAACAAAATTTTACCATCTAAGCCGCAATTTAGGCAAACTTTAGAGAACGGTGATGAAGCCAAACGTCTGGATTTTTGTTTGGAAATGGGCAATAGAGTTTTGGAAGATTCAAATTTTCATAAACGAATAATGTTCTCCTTTTCAACTAACGGAGTCGTTTCCTCCCAACATTGCCGTTACTGGAGTAGGACGAATCCAAACTTCCGAATTGCTAGTCGCAGACAATGTTTGAAAAAAGTTAATGTGTGGTGTGCGGTTTCGTACCATGGAATTATTGGCCCATATTTTTTTGATCAAAATTTAAACCGTTATTCATATTTGGAAATGTTGCAAAATTTTTTAACTGATAAACTGGATGAATTGCCATTGAACTTCCAAATTGAAATGTTCTTCCAGCACGATGGGTGCCCTGCTCATTATGCCGGTACTGTTCGCCAGTGATTCAATACAGAGTTCCATGATAACTGGATAGGAAAAGATGGTCCCATTTTATGGCCGCCAAGAAGTCCTGATCTCACAATAAAGGACTTTTATCTGTGGGGTCGTTTAAAACAAATTGTGTACAGTGAGCCATTACACAATGATGAAGAGCAATTGAAAAATAGGATACGGAATGCTGTCCAGTCCCTTTCAATCGAAGAAATAAGGCGCAGTTTTAATGAAATCAGAGCTCGCATTGAAATCTGTGCGGAAAAAGGAGGAGCATTATTCGAATAGAAAATTTATAGTTCAGTTTTTTGAGAATTTCATTTCATTTTACCATCAATTGTTAAATGTATTAATTAAAACTTGTGAGACCAATTTGATTTTTCCTTTGAAACAAATCAATTTACTTCAAAAAATTACGAAAAGCTCGAATTTTTCAAGAAAAATCATATTATCTCGAGAACCGTTTGAATTAAATAGCAAGTAATTTGTGTTTCGGGGGTCTGAAAACAAGCAGGGCAAATCAGCAAGAATGAAATTTCTGAGAAATCAAAAATAAGAGAATTTTCCCTTTTAAAGTCGATCCGGGGACATACTGTATGTATGATATATATATATATATATATATATATATATATATATATATATATATATATATATATCGACAAAATATAAAGTTTTAGATCTTGTACCCCGCCGTTCCTTCAAGAACTACCCTCGTCCCTTATTAGGCTCAAGAGTAAACTACTCTTTTTATTGAAACATATATATATATATATATATATATATATATATATATATATATATATATATATATATATATATAACAGGGTGTCCAGAAACACTACGGACAAACTTTGCGTAGTGATTCTAGACCCAAAATAAGAAAAAACTTTATATAAACACGTCCAGAAACGCTTTGTTTAGGACCTACAGGGTATGAAAGAATTTTACTTTCCTCGGTTTTATGGCGATATTTTGCGAACAAATTTGAATATGGTCCTGAAGCACGGCGGTTTTTGTGGTCGAGAAACTTAAATATTTTATTGATTTTGATGCTGCCTGCAGAGGGCGCCATCTTCAGTGGTATGCTACAAGTTAATTGGCCTTAACTTTTTTACCACCCGGTATATTGACGTTCCGTTTGAATCAGTTTGTTCCCTTTTCAGTTATAAGCAAAAAAGGTATACTTGGTCGATGCCTCTCAAATCAACCGTTTTCGAGATATTGGTTGATGAACAGTTCAATTTAATTCCCTATAATCCTTAGCCAATTGGAATTAAAAATCAAAATAACGTATGTTTGCATTTTTATTTTAACTTTGAATTTAAGAACGAAAATAAAGAAATAAACAATAAAACTAAAAAAATAAATGTTACAAAAGGTGTTCCACATGATGACCATTTGTTTCGATACATAATCTCACTCGTTTTGATAATGAGCGGTGAAGCCCTGAACATATTCCCACATTATTTCTGAAGGTATTGCAGGCATCTACAGTGATATACTAAAAGTTAATTGGCCTTAACTTTTTTACCACCCGGTATATTGACGTTCCATTTGAATTCGTTTGTTCCCTTTTCAGTTCTAAGCAAAAAAGGTATACTTGGTCGATGCCTCTCAAATCAACCGTTTTCGAGAAATTGGTTGATGAACAGTTCAATTTAATTCCCTATAATCCTTAGCTAATTGGAATTAAAAATCAAAGTAACGTATGTTTACATTTTCATTTTAACTTTGAATTTAAGAACGAAAATGAATAAATAAATAATAAAACTAAAAAAATAAATGTTACAAAAGGTGTTCCACATGATGACCATTTGTTTCCATACATAATCTCAATCGTTTTGATAATGAGCGGCGAACCCCGTGAACATATTTCCACATTATTTCTAAAGGTATCGCAGGCATCTTGGATTCTGTTCCAAAGTTGTTCCATTGTTTCAATTGGTGCTGCGTATACTAGGGATTTTAAGTATCCCCAAATACAATAATCACAAGGATTGAGATCAGAAAACCTGGGAGACCAGGCAACCGGACCACCTCTTCCAATCCATTGACCACCAAACGTATTGTTGAGATATTGTCGAACGTTGACGCCAAAATGGGCGGGACAACCATCGTGCATATACCAAAGATTTTGACGAATATTTAACGGCACTTCATCCAATAAACCAGGTAAGGTATTTTGCAAAAATTGTAAATACACGTTAGCGTTTAAACGAGCAGGCAACTCCACAGGTCCTAGTAAGTGATTGCCTACTATACCTATCCAGACATTTATACTGAATCGTTGCTGATGGTGAGTTTCTTTAATAATATGTGGGTTATCTCCAACATATGAATAATAGTGTGCATTATGCATATTGAAAATTCCATTTTTTGTAAATAACCATTCACCACTGAATAAGATATGGGAATAAAAACGAGCATTTTGGATTTTTTGGTTTCGTAACCAATGAGACAATTCTAGTCGTGCAAGAAGGTCACGTTCCAAAATAGCCTGAACTTTTTGTAAATGGAAAGGATATATATAAGTTTTCCTTGTGGATGATATTTCACACAGATGATTTTGATATGTTAGGGTGCATTGCTGAGAGCCTTCTTACACTAGTCTCCGGATTATCTTCGACAGCCATTAAAATTGCATCTTCATTAGCTACCGTTACGGTGGCCGGTCTTCCTGTTTGGTTGTTTTTTGGAGCTACACATCCAGTTTCTCGAAGTCGTTGATAAACAGCTGCAAATGTCGAGTGTTTCGGGTGGATTTTCAGCGTATCTTTGCTGTGCTGCTCTGGCATTACACTACATCTCACCATAGACTAAAAGCATATCGGCATATTCTTCATTACTAAAAGCAATCATTTTTAGAAATGAAACAGGTTTTAAATTACTATAAAATTATTATGTTAATTTGAAATTTGGGACGCTGTATCAACAAGAGTAACAACAAATGTCATAAATACATTTGTGTACCTAAGCAACAACTTGTCATTTTGTTTTAGTCAAAGCCTGCTAAAATGGTAAGAGATTCAATAGCTGGTTAAATAAATTAAACTGTTCATCAACCAATATCTCGAAAACGATTGATCTGAGAGGCATCGACCAAGTATACCTTTTTTGCTTAGAACTGAAAAGGGAACAAACTAATTCAAATGGAACATCAATATACCGGGTGGTAAAAAAGTTAAGGCCAATTAACTTTTAGTATACCACTGTAGATGCCTGCGATACCTTCAGAAATAATGTGGGAATATGTTCAGGGATTTACCGCTCATTATCAAAACGAGTGAGATTATGTATCGAAACAAATGGTCATCATGTGGAACACCTTTTGTAACATTTATTTTTTTAGTTTTATTATTTATTTCTTTATTTTCGTTCTTAAATTCAAAGTTAAAATAAAAGTGCAAACATACGTTATTTTGATTTTTAATTCCAATTAGCTAAGGATTATAGGGAATTAAATTGAACTGGTCATCAACCAATATCTCGAAAACGGTTGATCTGAGAGGCATCGACCAAGTATACCTTTTTTGCTTAGAACTGAAATGGGAACAAACTAATTCAAACAGAACGTCAATATACCGGATGGTAAAAAAGTTTAGCATACCACTGTAGATGCGCCCTCTGCAGGCAGCATCAAAATCAATAAAATATTTAAGTTTCTCGACCACAAAAACCCCCGTACTCCAAATTTCAGGACCATATTCAAATTTGTTCGCAAAATATCGCCATAAAACCGAGGAAAATAAATTTTTTCACGCCTTGTAGGTCTTAAACGAAGCGTTTTCGGATCTGGATTTATATGAACTTTTTTTCTTATTTTTGGGTCTAGAATCACTATGCAAAGTTTCTGGACACCTATATATATATATATATATATATATATATATATATATATATATATATATATATATATATATATATATATATATATATATATATATATATATATATATATATATATATATATATATATATATACAGGTGTTACAAAAATGTGGGCCAATCCGTTAACCACATATTCTTTGGGACAAAATAAGGGGACTTTTCTTATGTCACTTTTCATTTGAACGCTTCCTTTTTGATATACAGGGTGTCAAACTTCACTTTTTAGAAGTGTATTTTTTTATTATCTCTGGTGTGTTTTAAGATATCGTTTTCAAATTTGGTACAAATCTTACTCTTTTCTATGAGCACCTTCTGTATGATTAAGTAAAAAATTCCAAGAACTAATAGAAAAATAAGAGGGGTGTGGTAACCTTTAACCCCCCATTTTTTTCTGACGAACGCCTATGAACGTCGTATCCATTTTTTGTAGTAGTTTGATGATTTATCTAACTTTTTTGGCTCTTGTAAACTTTTGATTTGATGCTTTCTTTATGACATACTTTTAGTTATTCGACTAGGTGTTGCGATTTTTTTAACAATTTTTTTTATTTTGTTAATCAGAATAAATTCATAATAATAACTTAAAACAATCAATTGTGCAAATAATTAAATACGAAGTTGGATGCAATTAATTAAATTAAATGTTGGATGTGTCCACCGCCTTCGCGAATGCAGCTTCTGGCTCTCTTTATAACTGAAAACCGAATATTTAGGAAAACATTCGGTTTCAATCTAAATACCTCTGCACCTTCTGTCAGTACTTTGTAAAAGTGTTGTTGTGTAAGATAGCATAAAATTTTTGTTAAGAAAATATACAGGGCACTCAAAAACCAAATGTCAATTCAGGTACTATTGCAAATAACTCCCTTGTTATAAATAGCACACCCTGTATCTAATAAAAAACTTTATTGTAAAATTTTGTAACCTTTCAAATTATACTAGGGTACGCTATACCTAACTCTAACAGTTTTTAGTTTAGTTTGAATTTTTAATTAAGTTATAATAATACCGATTCTAGTAGGTTTACTTGAAGATGCAAGGTAGCATTATGGGAAATGGAAACAATGAGTTTGATGTAATTGTCGCCCTTGTTGAGAATCCCCACACAAGTCGGGGTAAAATAAGTCGAGAAGTAGCTTTCAGCAAACGAAGCGTTGGTAGAATAATTAAAAGACACAAATTTCATCCATACCGTATTGTTACATCAGGATCTGCTTGATAATGATTCATTCGAAGACTTGATTTTTGCCTATGGGCCCTCGACAAAGTGGGTGAAAATCAAATTATTGCGACTCTGTACTATTTTCAGACGAATCTACGTTCCATAAAAACGGATTGGTCAACAGACCCAATTACCATTACAAAAGTGATGAAAATTTCCATTTAGTTCACACCCTTGATCATCAACAGCGATGGTCTGTTAACATGTGGGGCGGAATTTTGGGATCGCACATAATCGAGTCTCGTTTTTAACGGAAATTTAAACGATCAAAAGTTTAGAAGATTTTTGCAATATAATTTACCTGATCTTTTAGAAGATATTCCAATAGATATCAGAAGACAGATGTGGCTTCATTAAGATGGTGCTCCGACACATTTTAGAGTCCGAAAATATTTCAATAAAACTTTCACTAATAAATGGATAGGACGGGGAGGACCACAAAATTGGCCGGCAAGATCCCCAGATATAACTATTATTTTTATGGGGCCACATAAAAGGTATTGTTTATAACGTACTTCCGACAACACCTGATGATAATAAGGGCAAGAATACGCAATGCCTTTGAAGAAATAACACTTCGAATGTTATTAAATGTAAAGAGGTCTTTCCTAGGCAGAATACGCCTTTGTATTGATCAAAATGCACGCCACTTCGGACATTTATTAAAGTAGAAGCATGTGTTTGTAGTTGTAATTAGTTTTTAAATTCTATACGTGATTAAATTATTTCCATGTTTTATTAATATCCCGTATTTTTTTCAATTAGTACTAAGTTTTATTTACCCTACAAAATTAAAAAAGATGTCATCTTGTATTTCAAGGCCATCTTAATATTAGAAAATTAGATGTAATATTTAAAATAAAAAAAATCAAAATACTGTTAGAGTTAGGTATAGGGAACCCTAATATAATTTGAAAGGTTATAAACTTTTACAACAAATTTTGTTATTAAATACAGAGTGTATTGTTTAAAATTAGGCAGTTATTTGAAATATTAGGTACCTGCAATTGACATTTAATTTTTGAGTGCCCTGTATATTTTGTTAACAAAAATTTTATGCTGTCTTACATAACCACCCTTTTCACGCTGTTTCAATAATAATAAACGCGACAAAAATAAATTTTGAATTCAAGCCTGTAATTTCAAAAATCCTTAAATATCTTTGAAACAGTAGGTTTTAGGAATTCTATTGCAACTTGCCTTTATTTTATTCATAGATTTCAAAAAACATATAATATGCAAGGTGTTCCATTAAAAAAATATCATTTTGATATGGATCTTTTCTTGTGGACACTCTGTATAGTTGAAATTATTTTTAAATTGTGCTCCTAAACACCTTGTATATGCTGTAAGAAAAAAGAATTAAAAAATTCCAATAGGATCCTAGAGAAAACTCCGTGGCGTATACGATGATGATATACAGGGATATATAGGGTGTCCCATGACGAACAACCGTGATCGATTATGGAAAAAGTATAAATAGGAAAAATCTGAATATTTGGCTACTTACTAAAGTCGATGGGGGGCATCCATCTAAAATATTCTCAAGATTACAAACTTCCGGTTATACCCGAAGTGGATATTAACTTGCTTATTTTAAATGGTACACCCTGTATATTGCTGCATTTTTGTATTCTACGTCCAACTCTAGGCATACTTTATGTTCAATGTCATATACCTAACTCTAGCAGTTTTTGAGATATTCTAAGTGTTCAATAAAAAATGACAGTTGCATCGCGTAACAAAGTTGCCTATGCTGTCAAACGGCAAATTATTTTGCAGTGAAACTCTGAACAAATGTAAACAAAAGACTGTTTTAGTTCACTAACAACGCGCAATGACGTATTTGTATACAGGGTGATTGAAAAACAATAATGAATTTGGCACCCAAAAACATAGAAAAAGTCAATTTTTATAAATTGGAGCCCATACTTTTTGCATCGGATTTGTGTTTTAGCACCAGAAAGAGCTACGATTTTCAATTTAGATGCCTATACCTAAATCTAACTCTTTTCATTTGCCCATATTCGGTTGCGTTCTTGAACTTTTTATTTTAAATCTTAGCTGGCAATGCTGCTCGTTATCCAGAAAAAACGAAGCCATCACCGAAAGCCGTGAGGCAAATTGTTAAAAATGTAAAAATACCGGTTCCGTTAAAAGAAAAATTGTTAAAGCTAAACCTATTCTTAACATTGACAATCTCGTTTACAATGTGAAAACTTAATAAAAACTAGAAATAAAAAAAAAAATCATTTCATTAAATGTTCAAAATTGCGCCCTTGAACTTCGTGACACTTTTCGCATCTTCGGATCAGTTGCTCGCGGGTTGTCGCTCTTATTGAATTCGGACCCAAAGAACGAAATGCGTTTTGTACTCTCTCCATACATTTTTCGTTCGTTGTTAAAGAAGTGTTGTATGCTTCGCCCTCAATGGTACCCCATGCAAGAAATCTAAAACCGATATCTCTGGTAAACACAATAGCATCGAAAAGGTCCGTTATTAGCTATCCAGTGGTCCTCAAATGTATGCTATAGGAAAGTATTCACAATATGGCCATTATGAGGCGGTGCACCATCATGTTGGTATAGCACTTGAGTTCTGTCGGCCAGAGGTAAATTATCCAGATACTTAGTTCGAACTCTAGTATTTTACTTACTTTACGTACTATACTTTAGTATTGCTAAATTTAGTTCACCTGTATGAGCATAGGACATATTCATTTCTGAACATTTATATTTTGATAGAACTTACCGTTCAAATTTTCGTCATAGAAACGTATCATAACAATTTGATCGTTTCTCACTACGCTATAAACATTAAAACACCAGTTTTTTTCAAAGTTTCGTTCCCTAAGAGCATGAGGGTTTGCGTCACTCCAATAGTACGAATTAAGTCGATTAAGCATGCCATTTTTAGTAAATTTCGATTCGTCGTTCCAAATTATATTATTCAAAAATCGTTCATTTCCGTAGTGATTAGTAAGTATAGGTTTAGCTTTAACAATTTTTCTTTTGACTGGACCGGTATTTTTAAAATTTTCAACAATTTGCTTCACGCCTTGAGAAACTACCCCCGACCCCTATTAGACTCAAGAGTAAAGTACTGCTTTTTATGGGTAGATTCCTTGTATACATACACAACGCGAAATAATATATACCGTCAAAATGTAAATATTCAGATTTCAATGAAAGAGTAGTTTACCCTGGAAGGAACGGCGGGGGTACACAATCTAAAACTTCATATTTTGGCTGTACATATTATGCCGCGTCGCATGTGCAAGTAGCGATTGATTCTACTGATAGGAAAGAGTAGGTTACTCTTGAGCCTAATACGGTTCGAGGGTAGTTTTCGAAGGAACAGCGGGGGTACACAATCTAAAACTTCATATTTTGGCGGTACATATTATGCCGCGTCGCATGTGCAAGTAGCGATTGATTCTACTGATAGGAAAGAGTAGGTTACTCTTGAGCCTAATAGGGTTCGAGGGTAGTTTTCGAAGGAACAGCGGGGGTACACAATCTAAAACTTCATATTTTGGCGGTACATATTATGCCGCGTTGCATGTGCAAGTAGCGATTGATTCTGCTGATGGGAAAGAGTAGTTTACTCTTGAGCCTAATAGAGGTCGAGGGTAGTTTTCGAAGGAACGGCGGGGGTACACAATCTAAAACTTCCTATTTTGGCGGTACATATTATGACGCGTAGCATGTGCAAGTAGCGATTGATTCTGCTGATAAGAAATGGTAATTTACTCTTGAGCCTAATAGGAGTCGAGGGTAAAATTCAAAAGAACGGTAGGGGCACAAAGTCTAAAACTTCATATTTTGTCGGCACATATTATGCCGCGTCGCATGTGCAAGTAGTGATTGTTTCTGCTGATAGAAAAGAGTAGTTTACTCTTGAGCCTAATAGGGGTCGAGGGTAGTTTTCGAAGGAACGGCGGGGGTACACAATCTAAAACTTCATATATTGGCGGTATATATTATGCCACGTCGCATGTGCAAGTAGCGATTGATTCTGCTGATAGGAAAGAGTAATTTACTCTTGAGCCTAATAGGGGTCGAGGGTAGTTTTCGAAGGAACGGCGGGGGTACACAATCTAAAACTTCATATTTTGGAGGTACATATTATGCTACGTCGCATGTGCAAGTAGCGATTGATTCTGCTGATAGGAAAGAGTAATTTACTCTTGAGCCTAATAGGGGTCGAGGGTAGTATTCGAAAAAGGTGGGGGTACAAAATCTAAAACTTCATATTTTGTCGGAACATATAATGCCGCGTCGCATGCGCAAATAGCGATTGATTCTGCTGATAGAAAAGAGTAGTTTACTATTGAGCCTAATAGGGGTCGAGGGTAGTATTCGAAGGAACGGTGGGGGTACAAAATCTAAAATTTGTCGATACATATTATTCCGCCTCGCATGTGCAATTAGCGATTGATTTTTCTGATGGGAAAGAGTAATTTACTCTTGAGCCTAAGAGGGGTCGAGGGTAGCATTCGAAGGAACGGTGGGGGTACAAAATCTAAAACTTTATATTTTGTCGGCACATACCATGCCGCGTCGCATGTGCAAGTAGCGATTGATTCTGCTGATATGAAAGAGCAGTTTACTCTTGAACCTAATATGTCTGAAATCAATTGGGGGTTGTTTTCATGGAATAAATGAAAATATTTAATTTAAATTTTATGGTATAAATTAGTACAAATTCAGTTCTTTCTATTGCTAATCTTAATTTTGTTTTTATCGTTTTTTTTTATTGTGGCCCTGATAGCCTGTCTTAATGTGGCAGCGCCACGGGTTTTTTAAAAACGGCATGGGGTACAAAATTTTTATTAATGGTACAAATTAGGACAAAATAACTACTTAATAATACGATAGGTTTTGTTTGATTCTGATTATTTGGTTTTTCTAGCTTAACAGAGGTTAAAAACTGAAGTATTTCAATTTGCGAAGTAGGCTGAAAAAATAAAACAATTTAGTTTGTTGCTAGAAGCTGCGTTAGTATTGTTTGTGTCCACAAACGTGTTAATAAAGATGCCATCACGATTAAATTATACTTACGAAGATTATTTAAATAAATGTGACAAAGTTATAACAAGAACTTGCATTGCATTTGCTGATCGATATTCTCATAAACAGAAACTACCACGACATGCTGTAAGATGCATCATCGATAATTTAAAAAATTAAAAACTACAAAAAGAGGTATCCAAAGAAGAAAAGGTATTGTTAATGACGAAAATATAGAAATGGTGATTCTAGGGTATTTTCGAGCTTTTCCAATGATGTCATTAAGATAAACTGCTCTGGGGTCTGGTTTGTCTAAAAGCTCAATACATAGAATTTTAAGGAAACACAATTTCCGCCCATTTTCTACATGCATAGTACAACAGCTAAAAAAATCGATTTCATTAAAAGTCAAAGTTTTTGAGAATTTATTTTGACGAGGTATCAGGAGAACAATTGGTTTCTAGATAACATTATATCGACAGATGCATCGAAGTTCACTAGAATGGTCTTCTATACCGTCATAACTCGCATTTTTGGAGTGACTCTAATCCAGACAACACTCGGGAACGTAATTTCCAAGACAGTTGGTAGTTCAATGTTTACTGCGCCGTTAGAAATAATGCAGTGGTCGCCTTAGAATTTTATCAAGACAATTTAAACAGTAAGTAAATATCTTCTGTGTGATTATGTACTTACGGTTACAGTGTCTATTAGGTGAGAGATATCTAGATATTCTGCAAAATTTTAATAACACTTATCTGGCTAATTTACCCCTGGCGGAACATAGAAATATTTTTTACCAGCACGATGGTGCACCACAACATAAGGGCCAGTTAACTAATAACATTCTCCAAACCACTTCCTGTGACTAATGGATTGCTAATGACGGGCCATTTTGTGGCCTCTACGATCTTACGATCTTACGGTTTTAGGTTTTTCCATTTGGGGAGCTATAAAATATAAGGTCTACGAAACGCCATTAACGACAATGGATGACTGCATGCAGAGAGTAAGGAATGCATCTCGGAATCCGTCCGAAGACTCCATTAAACGTGCTACTCATACTGAGTTAATTCGTAGATGCGAAAAATATTTAGAGGTCTCAGTTAAACATTTATTGAATTAATATTTTTTTAGTTTTGTTTATCAAATTATTTTCCTGTTATCACTACTTGTGTTTCTTGTATTTAGTGTAAACTTAGTTATTTTAAATTACTATCTCATTTTATACAATTATTGGTGTAACTGGCAATATCACAAAATCAGTATTTCTATGTATTATTTTCACCATCAACAATCTGTTTTCTCCTTTGATTGTCTACTTTCACATTGTAAATGAATTGAAAATTTAAATAGTCCTTGCATGCGTTACTTATTTCAACTATTTCAGTAATGACGACATTCAGCATTATTTTATTTTTGCAGTCTACTTGGCAAAATTAAATACTTCAGTTTTTACAAGCTTTTATAGACAAAATTTTGGATGTTCAATTTGAAAAAATCAAGTTTTGTAATTTCTTAACTTTTTATATTGGCTTATCACTATTGAGGGCCCTGTACGTCTCTTTCACATTATGTGATCACTTTCGGACGTAGTGATGTCTAAACCATTACTGTTCCAAATATTCTAATTAAAAATCATCAATTATTCAAGATTCAAGTTTTAATATGGTGATGTAATTGTCACTTCTCTCTTAAAAATGGATATATCTCGAAAATAGCTGAATTTAGGTATAGGCAACTTTACACAAAGTTGACTTAAAATTGAACGTAGAATTCAAAACTACAAAAATACACAGTGTTCCATTTGAGAAAATGAAGTTTTGTAAGTTCTTAACTTTTTAAATTGGTTTATAAATTTTAAGGGCACTGTATGTTCCTCGGACATTATGCAATTATTTTCAGATGTAGCGATGTCCAAACCATTAATGTTGCAAATATTGTAATTAAAAGTCATCCACTATCCAAGATTCAACGTTTCGAATCTGGTGCTGTAAATGTCATTTTTTCTTAAAAATGGAAATATCTCTAAAATAACTGAATTTAGGTATAAACAACTTTACACAAAGTTAACTTAAAATTCAACGTAGAATCAAAAACCGTAAAAATATACAAGGTGTTCCATTTAAAATGAGCAAGTTGGCGTCGACTTCCTGTCATACCGGAAGTGCCAGAGACTTGAAAAGCTAGGCCCTTTGTAAACAACAAAATTTTCAAAATCTCTCTATACGTACTTTTCCATATATCGATCGCGGCCCTTCCCGGTGGGACACCCTGTACAGTGCGTTCGTAAAGTATCGGATTTTTTTTTAAATTAATAATTGCGAATTTACAATCTACTTCAAATATACAGAGTAATAAGTAAATAGGGTAAAAGAATTTGATTTGAATCAGGTACCATCCACTAACGGTTCTCTGAGATTCATTTAGGAAGATCCTCTGGCCACAGTTTCTCTCTGTTGGTTGCTGTATGCTACGAGCGGATTACTACGTCCCACGCATCTGCTTTTATATTTGGGAGCAATAGGTTTGATTACTTCGTTGATGAATGATATTCTCAGATGATTGTGTAGAGTTTGGTTAGATATGTAACATGGAGCGTTAGCTAACATGCGAAAAGATTTTGATTGAAACGTTTGAAGAACCTTAGTGTTCGATGGCTTACTACATCCCCACAGTTCAATTCCGTAAGTCCACATCGGTTTTATTATGGTTTTCTAGATTAGTGAGGTTTTCTAATAATTAACCACTTCATATTTTTAATCTTTAAATGTAATTGTTTTCTTTTGGCTCTTATGTGTGCTCGCCAACTTAGTTTATGATCTAGGTGTCTAGGTACTTTATTTCTGTTTTGGTTGGAGTAGGCACGTTGTTAATATGAAGTTATGGAAAGTTGATTCTTCGATTAGTAAAACTTACTTGGGTAGAATTTTGCAATGCGGTTAGGTGATTCTGTACCTTCTCTGAAGCTCGTAGAGGATCAGAGTCCATAGACATGATGGCTGTGTCGTTAGCGAATGTGGCTCTGATTGTGTCGTTCGTTAGTGGGACATAGTTGGTGAACGTTAGGTAGAGTAATGGGGCGAGAACACTACCCTGCGGCACTCCCGATTTTACACAGTGATAGTTAGATAGTTCGTCATCAATTTTTACTTGGAAATAACGCTTGCTTAAATAGGATATCAGGATAAGGTATACTTGGCCAGGGAAGTAATTTTTTAGTTTATGTAATAGTCCCAAATGCCTTATCGAAGGCTTGCTGACTGTCTAAAAATTCTGAAACACATACCTTCTTACTCTCCAGACTATCTCTAATTTTATTGATAATACTGTAGCACTGTTGAATGGTTCCATGGTTATGACGGAATCCGAATTGATGATTAGGGAGGAATTGTCTTCTAGAAATTTATTGAGAAAGTCTTTCAAAAAGTTTAGCCAATATAGGTAGCAGACTTATAAATTCAATTAAAATTCGAATGGGAGTTTAACAAGAAAACGATAGGACCCGGCGATTTTTATTTTCAATTGAGAATTTTTTTACGTAAAAGTGGAATTTACAGGGTGTGTCAAGAAAAATATGTGACGTCACTGACATTTTTTTAAATATCAACTCCCATCTTTTATTGCACAATTAGAAAGGGTACATTTTTTACGCCCCACACGGTAAATATGGATGATGGTTATATAAGGATTGAACAAAAATTATCGTAAACATTAAAAATGAGAAAATTTTATTGTCAATGTAAGAAAACTTTAAATTGTACATTTTGTTCAAATTATTTCAATTACCTGCACATTAGCATCTTGTGTTTAATTTTTGATAGGCGACAGCATTGTTATCGTGAGTTTATCTAATAGGCAACTACTTCACCGTTATTTTGTTAAATATGAGGAAATTAATCGAATGCTGTCGAGCACCCAATCAGAAGTGGTTGCGTTGTTTAACATAACTCACTACGATGTAATATTTGCTTTAAACCGCCATTTGAACAGACAAAATTTTCGTTATAGGGCAACCGAAAATGCTGATTGGTTCACGGAATATCACACCCAAAATCCTCAAAAATCGAATGTTTGGAGCGGCATAGTTCACGGAAGATTTATAAGTCCTTACTTCTTCGAGGATACTGTCACTGGTGCGACATATTTAGACTTTCTTCAAAATGACCTCATCCCCGCTCTAATAACGTTGTGTCCAGATTTAGAAGAATCCGATATGCATCACCGTGACCTCTTTTTTCAACACGATGGGGCGCCGCCACACTACGATTTACCTGTCGCGCATATTTGGATGAAGTTTTTCCAAATCGTTAGATTAGTTTAAATTAATGAACCCATTTTACAACTCAATTAGACCTAACCCCAAAAATTGTCTGTTTCAAAATATATTTTATTAAAAAAATTGTTTGAGTATTTCTTATTAGACATGATACATGGTATCCATTTAGGAACGATTTTTTCTTCAAAATGACCACATCTTATAAACTACCCTGTATAACATAATCAAACCTTATATTGAAAAAATGGCCGAAGTGAGCTGAATCCAAATTTGAAATAACATACAGGGTCTACCGTTTAAAAAAATATATGTTTGGTTCACCCTGTACAAATGGAACACCCTGTATAACCTAAAATAATTTAAAATATGCACCTCAGTTTTTCCTACTACGCTTCAGAATGTTGTTCTCCTATTCCATCAAATAAGGGAGGTATCGCCCACGAACGCAAGTTTGGGACACCCTGTAGTAACATCATCTACATGTACCTTGTCGTACGTAAAAGATGTACCCTTTCTAATTCTGCAATGCTCACCTTCAATAAAATCTTAAGCTTCACATAAAAGCCGAAAAATTGAGATAATAAAACGCAAAATCTCATTAAATATTTCGATAAAATCATTGGCTCAAATACCCAAAAATTACTGATCAAAACGCTAATTAATTGTTCAATTTAAAAAAATACGTCACAGCAAAACTAAACCCGATTGGAAATTTATCAAATCCTAAAATTTACTAAACGACAAGATCAAGATGTAATTCCTAAATTCGAAAATACTCAGCTCATTCTCTGATCAGGTGATTTATATAAAAAACTTAAAAAGTTGCGACTACTCGCAAAACTATCGTGTGCAAAACTCAACAGCTGATCGGTCAACGACAGATTTACTTTATAATCTACGTTGCTGTATATCTATTAAAACTAATCTTCAACTGCAATTTTACCAACCAGATCCGAATGACTAATTCTCTCTCAAATTATTACGTTAGGCTTAAACTAAATAATAAAACGACAAAAAAAAATCGTCATCGTAAAGTGATGTAAGTCTACAATTTCGGTAAAACTAGTAAATCACTCAATAACTGAATGCCATCCAAAACATCTAATCTTTCAAATTTTGAATAAATGTAATCAAAAATAGTGTTGTGAGAAAGGAAAAGGATTACAATAATATCAAACAGAAATAAAATAATACCATCTAGTCATTAACGCCGCATATTAAATTAAAATTACTCATTATTCCAACCAATTTGGTGTTTTCCTCATCAACACACCTAGTTGATGCGGAAAACACCAAATTTTATATAAAAAACCAGAAACGATAACTGGCAAGCTCATTTTTCCAAATTTATCTACCTTAAATTTTTAAATAAATCACATCAAAAAGGAACAAATCGGAACAATAATAATAATTTCATTTTAACAAACGGTAAGATGCAATTTTAGTTAGGCGACATCAATATAAAATACAGATAAACAGCTTATGATACACGAATGAATACGCTTTATATACTGAATCTATATCTAAACGTTACTTAAAATAATCTCAAATAAAGTCATATTCATTCGTCTAAATGAGTACAAACAACCATTTTATTCAAATCACCAACGCATATAAATTCAGAAAAATAGTTACCTCACACAGAACAAATGGTCAATCGAACTTCCGTTTCTTTCTCACAACAATATGTCAGCAATCGCTCAACTCGGTAGATGATTGATGGAAACCAATAGCTTCTTAATTCTTAAATTTATGGTTACATAAACTTTATAACGGCAAATCTTTAAACCAAAAAACATACGCTACCGTCTGTTCTTCATCTGGTTAACGTTAATATGTACACTATAATTTTATTCAGAGCTACTTTGCTTTTATCTAATTAAAACTTATTAAACCGGCACTGTATATAGCAAGTTAGTACTTTATTTATTTGAGCTGCGCTGTATACACGAAATTACCCCTTTACTCAGGAAGTCGTTAACATTAATCCGCATAACCAAAATGCGATAAAACAAGTCAACGGAATAAAGATTCAGCACTTCAAAAAAAACACTAAAACCAATTACTTATATGACCGAAAGTTGTCACTACTGACAAAACGAAACACAACGATAAGATAACCCAGGGTGTGTCGAAACTTTAAAACATCCTATACAACTGGAAGCGGAAAATATTCCTACGGCAATGTTCGATGCACCCTCGGGTCAATATAACTCGTTCCCTCCTCCTACACTAACCCCTTTCGTATACATTGCGAAATCGCAAACAAAAAAAGTGGACCTTCCACTACTACTTGGAACAGACTGACTTCAATATCATTCAGTATTTGCCACATCGGATTTTAATCTTCTTAAATCTTAATTAACCAGTTACACAGCTTCGGTACCTTAAATTAACATACGTGCAAAAAATGATAGGCCTCTCGGCATTAAATCGGAAAAGAATTGCATTATCCATCCAAATTGGGTTTCCTCTTGTAACGTGATAGGTTCTACGATAACGAACCTTCAAATAAAGTACATAAAACCCAAACTCTTTGTTTAAAGACCAACATTTTATCAAAAGGAAAAGCGACAGATTGTCGATACAATTTAAATCCGCAAAATATTTACCATACAACGTAATAATTTTATACTTAATATAATTTTACACGATGCAATTTCAACTCCATTTAAAAAATTTACCGAAGTTTAAAATAACGAGATCGACTATCTATCGATACCAATACGTAAATTTAATTTCAAACTTCCATATAAACTTGATAATCAAACCAAAACTTCTATTTTGTTTTTAGAAAAGAATTATAAATGCGATTACCATTTGTAACAATTCCGAATACTTACGCGTTATTAAGCTTACACACACACACACACACACACACCACACACACACACACACACACACACACACACACACACATACACACACATATAGACACACGAACACACACACACACACACACACACACACACACACACGTACTTATACACACCTACACATACGCTCACACACACGCACATGCACGCGCGCTCAGACACACACACGCACACAGACACACACACGCACTCACAAGCCCACACGCAAATGAGCACGCGTAGACAAATCCACACAGACATACGAATACACACACACATGCTTATACACACTCACACTCACACTCCCATACACGCACGCGCATACGCAGACGCACACATACACACACACACACACACACACATACAAAGAGACACACACACACACACACACACACACACACACACACACACACACACACACACACACACACACACACACACACACACACACACACACACACACACACACACACACACATGCACACGCAAACGCACATGCACACGCAAACGAACAGGCAGACGCACACGCTCACGCCCACGCCCACGCGCGTCTTTTCACAAATTAATGACAATCCTCGTATCTTCCTTAGCATGTTCCAACACACAAAACATTTTTTAATCAATCGAGTATGTTTACTTTACCAGTTATCATCTTCAACCTTGGATTTTCCAGTTTATGATGCAAATGGAAGATTTTTTGAAACATTTCTGCATTTATAATGTTTTCTACAGGTTTGTTAATAAGCGAATCATTCAATAATTTTACGCTCAAGTGCATTTACCGATGTGTTGTTAGTTATTATGGAAATTTATTGAATAACAAACCTGTTGTATTTCATTAAGGATTCTAGAACCTTGGAAAAAGAATCTTAAATATTCACTGTAATTTAAAGTTGATTGCAGTAAAACCATAAATGCTCTTATACGATTTTTACCAATTTATCCAATAGCAGGAAATGTATGTATTTGATAGGTGATATTAAAAGGTGTAGCAGTGTATTTGCATTACGTGCTCTATAAATATTGTAGTTGAGTTTTTAGTTTCACAGTTTCCATTTAATATTTAATTCATGTAGATACATAATTGGTCTGTGCAAATAATTTTACGCTTATTCTAGTGTTTATTATTGTGTAGATACAAAATAGTGGGGTAGGAACGTTTATACCCGGTTGATTCATACTTCGACGTTATATACCCGGTTATTTTATACCCAGCACGATTCATACTCAGCACCATTCCTATACAGGGCTGCTTATACTCAGCACGATTAGTATTCAGTGCTTTTCATTCCCAGGACTATTCGTACCCAAAACGATTCTCACCCAGGGTGATTCATACTCAAGACTTGAGTATGCTAGTTCTGGGTATAGACCGTCTTAGGTATGAATCGTCCTGGGTGTTAAAAAGTCAGCTATGAGACGTCCTGGTATGGAACATCCGGATATGAATCATCCAGGTATGAAACGCTACCGACCGTAGAATAGTATAAATGTGTAAACACAGTTTTTAATAATTTCGATAACGCAAAATATTTTATATGATATTTGATCGGTAAATTCAAAAATTTTCTTCGACCTGTTATAAGTAATCTCTTCCAACCGTATCTGTACCTCGGCCGTCCATAAAAAGGGCAGTTTTGGTAAGTTAAATAATTTTAATTATTAATTTACAATTATACACGGATGTGTGTCAGCATCCGTTGTATCTTACAAGCTGTTCATCATTTCTTTCCTCATAATGATAAGAAGATCTTCTAGTTGTACACCGAACTAATTAGCCTGTGGTAACCCGACTTGCTTAGCATTATCAAGGTAATGGGTTCGATTCCGTTACCGTCTACCTTGTATGAGATTCTTTCCATAACTACGTTCCTTCCGATCCCATCCTTAGTTCCATCATAATGTATGTATGTATGTATGTTGGGAATCCATCAATGTGTCTGAAGGAGCTTAGAAAGTCCGATTTTCCCTTTGGGGAAAGAGTAAAACACGTTGCCTTTTGATTTACTTTCTAGTTGTGGCCTGATCATTGTAAAATTCCTATGGCAACTTACAAACTGTCTTTATTGCCTGTCGAATCACTATTGTAACGTGCCAATTCTTGTCTAACGTTACCTTAATTTAAGTTTCGAAATTTGCATTATTATTGCTAAGTATATCTAGATTACATTAGTATCTTTAAGCATCTCTTTTTTCGTTCAATAATTAACTTTTTTATATCTCGATATTTTCTTTTTAGTCTACCTAATTACGAATGTCCCTGTGTATATTTTAGACACCAATTTTTGTTCTATGCCCAACGTGAATTGAACACGTTTATGCATTTCCGTTTTGTGCTTCTTACCGTTCAGTACGTTATTTTTTGTTGCGTTTTACTCCCTTGCATAAGGTATGTAAAGGCGTCTAATTACATTTTCTACGTATTATATTTAATAGGGAAAAAAAGTAGGAGCAAGCGTAGGAATAAGGAAACCGCTTATGTTAAGAAAAAGTTTTTAATTTGGTAAATTTCCGTATCGTTGTAAACGCGTGGTGTGACGTCACGATCTTTACTTGCATAAAATGGCGCCTGATAATACATTGTCATCTTTACGAACATAAATGAGATACCTTTGTTTTGCATAAATCACACATGCTGTTATACATATCCCGCGTTCGTCGTTAATATCAGCAGCTTTCGTAGTTCGAATCTGCGTTAGTCGTTTAATCTATATTTTCATTATTGTAGGTGGAACATTTTGTGAGAATTACCTTATGTTATCATATGCTACAGTTCGTTTATATTTCGTTTATTTGTACGTTGAATACAAATGGAAATTACCTTTACATTATCATATATTTGTCTTGGAATTGGAAATGAAAATTCTCAAGCTACAGTTCGTTTAAGACAAGATTAAAATATTTATTTTGTACAAGTAGGTACTTATCTTTTTAGTGCAGTTTAAGTAAATAACAAATCAGTTAGCGTTATTTTGATACCGTTAAAATAACCTATTGCAACTGTAATTTGTTGACATAGGTCAATACACGTTTCACTATTGAATACAGTGTTGATCATATTGAAATTTGAATTTTAAGTAAATATAGATTATAAGGTTGTACAGTGTTTAATTCAGTAATTTTAGGATCGTAACGTTTTACGAGAAATATCGTTTTAGTTATTTTATGCTGATATTAATCACACAGTTTGCTTTATTAAATATACATATAAATACAGTTACCTTTCTTAATTTTTGTTGTATTTTAACTATCAAACGTAGAAATTGAGTGGAGTCCCAAAATAAAACAAATGTTGATACAATTATAGTAAGTTTCATAAGTTTGTACCTCACTGAGCTAGACCATGGTGCAATTTACCTTTTGTAATATAATAATCAACAACACTCACGAATTTTTTATTTGTTATACTGTTCATATGTATGATAAAAGGATTTAAGGAAAAATCGCGTTAACAATCTCAACCATAAATCCGGAAAGTGCATATTAATATAATTCGTGTATTAACGATTTAATTAGAATCAGAAACTGCTCTTAGCCGACACAAATTGCTAAATAGTCATGTAATTTTTACCACGGAATTAGGGCATGCTGCCCATTTTGCGCTTACCCCGTCCACATTCCTTGAAATGCAAAAAATCATGTGACATCGCTTTAAACTGATTTTTACCCGGGAATGCAATTCTGGGGTCTATTGGTTAATTGCTGCTGAATGTTCGATATTGAATTATCCCCTACAAGCTCTTGACCAATTTGTGTTAAAGAGAAATGTAAATAATGCGACGTTTAGTTAAATACCGACCGTTCGTAGTGTTCTGCAAAAATCAACCGTAATACTTTAGTAAATAGTTTCGACATTGAATCGTATTCCCTTGAAGTCGGAACTAAGTGCAAACTAACAAATTCGCGTGTAATTCCGTAATTTTTTAAAAGAACCTTTATAAACTATATATTGTTGAAAAGCTTATAAAATAAGGATTTTAATGAAGTCAAAGTCAACTATGGTTTACATTTAAAAAAAACTAAGTTTATGTTTATGTTTATCTCGACGTTATTCCTACTTTAGTTACGGAATCTACCACTATTCCATTCATTTCATATCGAATTTCATTGAATAAGAATGCGATACCATTATTAACAAACCGCGCGGTGTTAGACACAGTATCATCCTGCTACAACAATCTTCCCTCTACGTAGACATAGCTTTCTGATGGTAAAGTGCACATGTCTTCTTGAATGGGTATCCTGATTTCATCATTGTTTCCAAATCTGGTAGTATATGGCTGATGGGTGTGGAGTTCGGAATTTACTATCGCATTATCAACGATAACTTTTTCGTTAACGTTTAATATACTCATTGTAGTATTGTAAAACCCAGACTTTCTAAGAATGCTTTGTTCTGCGCTGACAATACTGTGATCTTAGAACGCTTACTGACTCTTCGTTCCCACGCTTCGATCTGTATAGTTCACCTTGCTCTGGTTACATGCACATGTATTATACCGTGTCACCATATTTTCTTAAATGTAGTCCTATCGATATGACTTCCCCGTTAAAATTGATGAGATCCCCGTCTTGGTCTACTGTTTTAAGTGTTATTGTTGAAATGGTAGATGTATTGATAGGTAAATAGATGACATGTTGAGGGGATTCAATTATTTTATATCCAGCTGGTACACTGGGGAAGAATTGATGAATTATGTGTGATGACACCATTTTTAAAACTGCCACTTATATTATACTCAATAATTAATGAGCTAGTTTTGATAATGCTTATTGGATTATCAGAGTTATGCACTTTTTTACCTTGGTAAACAGTCTTGTTAAATCCCAGCATAGGTCCAATCGAATTCTCTACATTGAAGTTAATGTCATGGGTTGCTTTCATATTTGCTTTCATAGTATTATTATTCTCTCGTAAAGTAATATATCCTCTTGATTCCTTCACTGTCTTTTTTTTATGATTGTGGACCTGAGCAGGCTAAATTTGGCCTATCGTGCTAAAGCACTCAGGAACATTTAGGAGGATGGATAGAGGGATAATGAATTGCCAATAGATACCTATGAACAGTTATCTCAAATTTCCTCATATCATAAGTGAGAGGAAAGCAGGAACTAGGGAGATTATTCCAGAGTTTAGAAGCCGTGTAGAAAAATGTGGATTGCGCCCGTTTGGTACAAGTGGAGATTTGTACTGCATACTGATGATGTGAATGAACGAACCGAGTGTTCCTCGCAAAGATAGCCCGAGATGGTATCAAAGAATATAATTCAGCAGCACAATAGCCGTTGTAATAACGATAATACAGAGAAAGAACTGAAACCATCCTTCTATGCTCAAGGGACTGTATGTGAGAAGTTAAGGACGGGTCATCTATAAGCCTAATCGCTCTCTTTTGAATAAGATCAACGATATCGAGAGCGTATTGGGGAGCATTAACCCAGAGGTGATAATTATATTCCAGATGAACCCGAATTTGGGCCTTATATAGCAGAAGGAGTTATCGAGAGGTAAAGTACTGCTTAGATCTGTACAAAAAGCCTATTTTACGAGCAGCTGTTTTGGTAGCTGACAGAAGATGGTCAACCCATGAGAGATTTGAAGATACAGTCATATCCAACAAAGTAATAAAGTCTGAAAACTTAAGAACTGAGCCATTCATACTTACAACAAGAAATGATAGATCTTTTTTGGCGGACACTAGTCAACACTGAGTTTTGTTAGCATTAAATTTAACTAGATTATTGCTTCCCCATTCGAGAATACGTTGAATGTCTTTGTTGATTCAATTTGCCATTTTAGCTTTAATTTCGTGATTTGGCATAGAAGGTGGATTATCACTATGAGTAGACTGAGATGATCTACAGTGAAGAGTGCTATCGTCAGCAAAGCAATGGATGGGGTTAGTTGTTAAAGAAATAAGGTCATTTATGTACAGGAGAAAAAGTGTAGGCGCTATAACGGATCCCTGTGGCACGCCCGCGTTAATGCAAACTTCTTTTGAAAAAAAGCCATCAACTACGACACTTATTCGTCTTTTATCAAGGAAACTAGAAACCCAGTTGATGAGCGTATCATTTAACCCAAACGAGGTGAGTTTGGCAAATAAACACTTATGCCAAACTTGGTCAAATGCCTTTGAGATATCTAAAGCGACTACAACTGTTTCACCAGACTGCTCTACTGTATTGTTCCAAGCTTGGATCACATATGAAAGAAGATCACCTGTTGAACCGCCTAAACCTATATTGGTGGTCACTACGAGTTTGTTAGTTTCAAGGAACGTGAGCAGTTGCTCATTGATGGCTTTTTCTCGTTAATATATTTATTCAAATCCGTAATTTCCTACGATTCTGGTGGTATTGTAATTCTCTCTTTTCCAAATACAAGTTTGTTATTCTTTGAAGTAACATTTTGAAAGATTAAAAAGTAGTCAGCCCCATTACATATTCAGCCTCATTAGCAATAAAAATCGGTGGATCAAAGGTGGCTTGCAAGATAGAGCTTTTACCGGTAAATGTAAACGTGTACTACATTACGATCACGTAACGACTACTGTCAATCAGAACGAACAGTCATATAAAAATCGTAGGACCAAATGACCCAAGTTGTATGTGTTTAATTGTTGCGCCTTAGTAAAGTTATAATCAATTAAGTTTTTGCTACCATCACTTTCAAAATAATGAAATAATTCAAAGGGTGGTTTAATATGTCCTATGCTATCAAAATATGTAATATGTCTATTACGCTTGTTGTAAGCTGTCCAATGTGTTCCCTTGTTATTTTGATAATCGAGATTCACGATACCACATTCATTTGTATGGATCCGTGTATGTAAATTATCTCGCATATATATTCCTCTAAAGTAGGGGATCTTTAACTGCTCAACAAATTTTGATAGCTTAATATTACTTAAGGCGTGACGTGGTAGCTTCAGTGGGAGTTTTTTGCATACGGCTGTAAATATAAGCCTAAACCTCGTTTATATGGTTTTATATATAAACCCTTTTCTAAGGTTGCTGTTTCTCTTGCTTGATTGTGTCGTTTGGTTTCTTCTAACGTTTTTGTTGCGGATTTTGCGTCAGTAACTGCCTTCACCAATACAGCAGCACCTCCACCTAAAGAACCTAAAGCTCCCAATGCTGCAAAGTGAGGAATAATAGGTATAAATCCCCCACGTTTTGGTATTGGCAATATTCTGTTCTTGGGCATCATAACTTTTTTGTGTTTCAGGGCGCTTAAGGCTTGTTGTATTGTGGCTTTTAACGATAGTCGAAGTTTACCACCAACACGACGTCTCGCTAAAAGGATTGCTTTGTTAACCGAAATTGCTCTGTTTCTAGAAGCACGCTTCCGTCGTCGCAATTTGCTTCCTATTTTACTCTCCTTTTTCCTGCCCGTGGTTTGCTACCCATTCCCATTGTCGTTTTCCTTTCATTATACTGGCTATGGTTAATGCTGCAGCCCTCTCTCCAAAGGAGGCGTTTGTGGAACGAAATCTATTCCAAGCCTTTTGTTGCAAAGTCTTATCGACTATGTTGCCCTGCCTTAGATCGTTGAACTGGGAGTATGCAATATCGTGTTCTTTACACGCTTCGTCCAATTCGTTAATACCCGTATCACTGCGAACTAATCGTTTTTGTAACCGGGTGCCTGGTCCACAGTATCTGTACCCAGGTATATGCAACTCCACGGGTAATTTATTTATTAAGGTACCAAGTAATCCTGAACCTTTTCTCTTACTATTACACCGGGAGCTATACTTTATACCACACTGACTGATATTCCACTACTAAACTAGTTTTATGCATATGCCGTGTATATATATATATATATTAACGGCATCCAAACGCTGGTTCAGTACTACGATGGGTGACAGCCGTTTCATTCGACAAGATACAGAATTACCTATCAAAGATTATGACATCACTTCGAACAAGGAACGCTACTCTAAACATAGCGGTTTACTAAAAGGGGGATGTAAACGAGGCATAATCGTCGGTCCGTCCGGTTGCGGAAAAAAAATGTTATGATTGCCTTATTAGAACATCCAAATGGTTTACGATTCGAAAATATATAGTTATATTGCAAATCATTTTACTAACCGAAATACCTGCGAAATTTAATGGTACCCATAAAAGAAGTCGGGCATTTTGAATACAGTGCAAATAGTAATGTTATATCCCACAGTAATTCCCGTAAAAATTCAATAATGATTTTTGATGATGTAGCGTGTCATAAACAAAATGAAATAAGAGATCATTTCTGTTTTGGCAGACATCGAAATAATTATTGTTTCTATCTGTGTCAAACTTATTCTTTAATTCCAAAATAGCTTATACGTAATAATGCAAACTTACTTATTCTTTTTCAACAAGATAACACTAATCTTAAGCATGTATATGATGATCACGTTAATGTCAATATGTCATTTGATAGATTTAAAAACTTGTCCTTCTGTTGCTGGCGTGACAAATTCGGATTTCTTGTGATTGATAAAGAAAGTGACGTTAATGCAGGTCGTTACCGTAAAAGATTTGACTGTTTCATTGCATTATAAATATTGCAGTAGTACTGTATCCATGCAGTCGTAATGGAGGAGCGCTTAGTACAAGACATTTTACATGCTCGCAAGAGTGTGCGACAAAAATATGCTAATTTGAAGCAAGACACTGCACTTACAGAACGTGCAATGCAAGCACACTTTAAACCAATTACACAACCATTAACGCAATTGATTACTAAACAAGATGTTTCTCTCATCAAAGCGTACGGTTCGTACATCAGAAGTAGGAAAAACGGAACCCATTGCACAGGTTAATGAAATTCATACGCCTAAAGCCATTGGATTACGTAAGTCGCCACGTACTATTGTTCCTAACACCATACCACGACCTGTACAGAAAACTGTGATTGCTGATACCACTAACAACGAGATGGAAATTCCTACTTTACAACAATTAAAAGCAGAACTGTTAGCTACTGGATCGCAACCCGCCTTTGAAGAGTATCTTAATCAGTATGATTACTATGTCGAAGGTATATTTACAGATACCGAAGACGAATATGACTTGACATATGGTGTACATTTTGTTCCGGAAGCAGAGACATTTTTTATTGGCGATGCAGAACTAGACTTTGTGGGAGAAAATTTTCGTATCGCTCTTCCTGATGTATCATCCTTAGACTATGAGGGAACACCGGGATTACATGAACTACTCCTTAAAGAAGTGCCTACGGGATTCAACAAACGTGATTTACAACAATACAATGACATTTTGCGTCGTACAAATGCTGCCTGACGTGATTGTAACCCGGATGACCAAATCAGAGGTAATAATTTATTTGACCATTACTTCAACCTAGAAAACGTTCTGCTACTTCATCACTTGCACCTCCAGCCACCAGGTCTCCAACAACTTCTATGTCCAAAAGAGACGGTGGAATGCAACTATTGCGTTACAATAACAAATCTATTAAGATTGTACCTTGGAATAATCCGAATAAGTTAGTAGATTGGTTAAGGGAATTATTAGGATCAATGTCAGCAGGAAACACTAGCAATCACAACGAAATAATATATATAATTGACGAACTACGTAACGCAAAAGTAATAAAGTAGCATCTCTTGTTATAACGCCATTACTATACTCATTTCATTTCATTGCTACAACGACTATCACTAAAGATAGTACTGTATGTCCATCAGTAATGCTAATAGATAAATTTGGCGGACACCTTCATCATCAAATGACAGTATATAGATTTGGTAAACATATTACTCAGCATCACAGTGATGTCACGCACAGTGATGGCACGAAACCAGGTGATATATATTACGAAACTTATTTTACCTTGCAAGGTTTATTGCATAAGAAGACAGTAGATATTCCATTGGGTATAGATGGTGAATATTTGTTTCCTTATACAGAGTGTACAATAACGCATTGCATGTGGTCACCTCACATTCTTCATCTTCAAGTAGATGATCTACTATATACGACGCCGCTGTATCTAATTAATCAAACTATTCGTAAGGAAGCTGTGATTCAACCTATAATACCAGAAGGTGTCGAATTTACGAAAGAACAATCATTCATCATAGAGATTCTACTGAAATCCAAAGCGAAAAATGAGTAAAGCTGATGTTGTTGAAGAACTGCACAAATCAGGAAGGAGAAATTTTCATCGGTGTTGTGTAGTACTGAAAGGGTTAAATGATCTATTTCAAGCCGATTTAGTGGAAATGATCCCATATGCTCGAGTGAATAAAGGATTTCGATACATTTTAGTGATAATAAATGCTTTCTCTAAATATGTCTGGGCATTCCCCATCAAACGCAAGAATGGTAAACTAGTCGCAGATGTAATGGATAAACTTCTGTCTGGTTTGCAAAGAACACCTACACATATACAAACTGATATGGAAACAAAATTTTATAATGCAGAATTTAAAAAAGTGATGAAAAGGTTGCATATCAATCATTATAGTAGTTGTTCCACTTTGAAAAGTGGTATAGTGGAACGTGTAAATCGCACTCTTAAAGCAATAATGTGGAAAACATTCAGTATGCAAGGATCCTACAAGTGGTTAGCAACATTACCTCATATTGTTGCCGATTATAATTTCAGAAAGCATAGAACAATAGGATACAAACCGGTAGATGTAACGTAAAATAATGTTGGAGATATTTTGAACCATTTAAATTGTCATAAAGTTCTTGATACTAAGACACTTAAATTTCGAGTGGGGGATTATTTACGCATTAGCAAATATAGAAGCATATTCTCTAAGGGTTACACACCTAATTTGAGTTACGAAGTCTTTCAAATATCGACAGTAAAACGTTCAAGCCCAATCACCTACACTTTACGCGATAGTCGTGACGAAGAGATTCAAGGCCGGTTCTATGAGCCGAAACTGTGTTAAACATTCTGACATTCGCCTAGTTGAACGTGTAATCCGACATCAAGGGAATAAGTCTCTCGTTAAGTGGCTGGGTTTTGATAATTCTCACAATTCCTGGATTTCCAACAAAGACACTATATAATACGTTGTGTACGCTTACTTCTATATGTTGTACTATTATTATGCAATAAATAATTTTTTTATTTAAAATTTTTTATTTATGTTAACATATACATATAAAACTACACACTACTAAAGCGTTTGACAAATACACACTGACGGTGCTGATTTTCGAGGATTGGTGAGATTATAGTATCACAGTCTTCTATTGTTTTTTTAAATCGGGCAGAATCTCTAGCTAATCGTTCCCATTCACCTATTCGCGACTGCCTATGCGCCAAATTCCATGCTATTATGCAGTGAACCACGTTTTTGGACTCATTAATGCACACCTTCTTCACTTGTCGAGTCGTCATCTAATGACTCATAATTTGGTAAATACCGTTATTTTTCATGTACAAATTGCTCCAAAGATATTTCTTTAAGGTCTTCTATTAATCGATTCATACAACAAATGCACATTACTCCATCATCATGCGTATGCAAGTATTTCTCACAAAGACGTATTCCTCCCCCATACTTATTAACTAAATTATCTAAATAGTCATCACTAAACCTACCCATCCCATACACTTTTTCATGTTCAGCATCAAATTCTAATGATTGAAATTGACATATTAGTCTTTGCACTGAACTAACACAGTCCGCAGCTTGGCAACTTCTACATCAATATTCAGTTTTTCCTTGGCAAATTCAAGAATTTGCATGAAACACTATATTGGAATCGAATATATCATGCAGTAGTGCATTAACCTGCCTATGTCAAGCTCAGACATTTCCGCTGCTGCACTTATTATTTTATTATAAAATAATGAAAAGTTCATAGTAGGTATTAGATCCAATCGATAATTTATTATCTTAAGAAGTCTCCATAACTGTTCTATAGACTCCCATCCTAAATAGATTTCTGATTCTTCACAATCATTGATGCGAATAACTTTCTTCTTGTTAATAGTTTCATACGATACAGTTTTCGAGCCAATCTTTGCAGGTAACCATGGCCCTTCAGGTGTGTAGAAATAATTTGTAATTATTCCTTGATTATCCATACGTAAATGCCATTCCTTCTTATCACTCCACTACTCTTAGATCCACCAAGTTTCACGATTGCTTCAAAATTGAATCGAGGTGACAGACCGACACTAACATACTTTGATTTACTTTTGTTTGTGTAATAATGCACATTATTAATTAAAATATCACGACACTCACTTGAATTTATAATACTGGCAATCTTCGCCTTTTCTACCGCTTGACGTAAGATATTCTCCATTTTGTACAATACTGGCTTCACATGCACTCCCTCTGTATTTATATCCCACCTTTCCCTCTCCTTTTTTACCTACAGGGTCAGTGACGTGACCTCGACATTATTAACACGTATTACTACAACAACCTTGACAGCTTCCCTGTTCCAAGGCTACCTGTCAATACTGGAGGGTCCACTGCTTCAAGGCTTTCTGTCAATAATTTGGTTAAGGTTAGCTCTCCTTCCTCTTCAATACAAAACCGAGGTCACATCCTTCTCACACGAAGTTACCTGCGCCTCCACAAGGTCCTTTTTGGGTTAAAAAAGAGGGGTAATACGTATACTATTGTACAGTTTCCACCATATACAGTATGTCAGCTACCCCTGTTCAAGACGATTGGAATACGCCTGAGGTCTACCAACCATTATCACTACTTAATCTTAGTGCGCGACGAGTATTCAAACTTATACCTAACTGGGTAAAATTTGAAAAAAAAAGAATTACTACCACCTACTACAACTACAGTGCTTGGAAAACAATATGAAGGTGTAAAGTGGAATTCGGCATGGTTTGACACCTTGGACAAGCGAATCTACGAACACGTCTCGTGTAGTAATTTGAAATATTACTCTCACATAATCGCCCTGTACATTCGCTACCATCTGGTTGGTGGTATGCCTTTATGCCATGCATGCTACCCCACGTTTTAACCACGAGATTACCGCGTGGTTGACCACCACACCCATATGGAGCGATGGACAATTTTTTACCACATATCATATGATGAATGCTGGTGCTCATCATGTAGAGCACCCCTAACTACGTTATATGATGTATATGACGATGACTCGTGTTACCTGTGTGACGAAGTCTGTTATGTGGACTATTAATATTTTTTGCTACGTATTGTATGTAATAAATTATTTTATGTCATTCGATTATTTTCTTCAGCTATTAAAACATGTGCGACGTGCCACCAAATTTTTATTATCCTCAGTATTACAATTGTTTCGATAAACGCTTACTAACGTATCGAACATGGTCTGGAGATCAATCGCTTTCATAACTCGCTGCGGCAGGGTTCGTTTCCGCATCTGCAGACGACACGGTTAAATGCTTCCCGTGTGGAGTGAGAATAAACCGATGGCAGCCATCTAACAATCCGTTACAGGAACATCTCCGATGGGTACCACACTGCACGTATGCTCAGTTACTTGCACCACGTCCACGCAGATGTAATAAAACGGAATTGTACATTTTATTGTTTATACAGGAAATAAATATATTAATATATCGTTTTCTTTTTTCTTTTGGTTTCTAGAGTGTGTATCAGCTAAGCGTAAAGTAAGGTGAATAGATAGGATACACAGGTAGCGTTCAGAGTGTGATCATCACAAATAACATTTCTAATGTATGAGATGACTGACCGTGGTATTACGTAAGCTTGTGGGACCTCAAGGAAGTACGGCACACGAGTGGCCTTCCTGGTGTGTGACCTTGGTAAAGTAGGTCGCTGTTGTATAACTTAGGGCGCGTGGGGCTTTGTGAAAGTAGGTCAGGCACTGCAATTGTGCGACCTTGGTCAGGTGGTAGCCTTGATAAAGTGGTAACCTTCGAAATGTGGGACCTTGGAATTGTGGTGTGTTCCAAAAGCCACCAAACTTACCTACTGTTGTTGTGGTTGACTTCCTATCGTAAGGTATTTTTTTAACAGTACGTGTGTGTGCGTGCGTGTGCGTGTGCGTGTGTGTGTGTGTGTGTGTGTGTTTGGGTGTGTGTGGGTGTGTGTGTGTGTGTGAAAGTGTGTGTAAGTGTGTGCGATCGAGCGGCGGGCGGGCGCGCACGAGCGCGCGTGGGTGGGTTGGTGGGTGGATGCGTGCGTGCTTGTGACTGTGCGCGCGCGTGTGATTGTATGTGTGCGCGCGTGTGCATGTGCGTGTCCGCGTGCGTGGGTGCGTGAGTTTGTAAGTGCATGGGTGCGTAAGTGTTCTTTATAAAGATTACATCCAAAAATCGATTATAAAAAACATAATTACTTATTTACTTTTTTCTTGCATTTTATCCATCCAGTATAATATTCAACATTCCTTTCTTACATTCCAACATACATATAGTAGGTATAGAAGGTTCTAATATGGGTGTGTGTGTGTAGGTGTGTGCGCGTGCGTGGGTGTGTGCACGCGCGTGTATGTGGTGTGTGTGTGTGAGTGTGTGTGAGTGTGTGGGTGTGTACGTATGCATGTGCCTGCGCGTCTGCGTACGTGTACGTGGATGCGTGTGTGCTCGTGGTGTGTGTATGTATGTGTGTGTGTCTGTGTCTGTGTCTGTGTCTGTGTCTGTGTCTGTGTCTGTGTCTGTGTCCGTGTCCGTGTCCGTGTCCGTGTCCGTGTCCGTGTCCGTGTCCGTGTCCGTGTCCGTGTCCGTGTCCGTGTCCGTGTCCGTGTCCGTGTCCGTGTCCGTGTCCGTGTCGTGTCCGTGTCCGTGTCGTGTCCGTGTGTGTGTCCGTGTCCGTGTCCGTGTCCGTGTCCGTGTCCGTGTCCGTGTCCGTGTCCGTGTCCGTGTCCGTGTCCGTGTCCGTGTCCGTGTCCGTGTCCGTGTCCGTGTCCGTGTCCGTGTCCGTGTCCGTGTCCGTGTCGTGTCCGTGTCCGTGTCGTGTCGTGTCCTGTGTCGTGTCCGTGTCCGTGTCCGTGTCCGTGTCCGTGTCCGTGTCCGTGTCCGTGTCCGTGTCCGTGTCCGTGTCGTGTCCGTGTCCGTGTCCGTGTCCGTGTCCGTGTCCGTGTCTCGTGTCCGTGTCCGTGTCCGTGTCTTCGTGTCCTGTGTCCGTGTCGTGTCCGTGTCCGTGTCGTGTCTGTCTTCGTGTCCGTGTCCGTGTCGTGTCGTTCGTGTCCGTGTCCGTGTCCTTGTGTCCGTGTCGTGTCTCGTGTCGTGTTCGTGTCCTGTGTGTCCGTGTCTCGTGTGTCCTGTCTGTCCGTGTCCGTGTCCGTGTCGTGTCGTGTCCGTGTCCGTGTCCGTGTCCTGTCTGTCGTGTCCGTGTCCGTGTCGTGTCCGTGTGTGTCCGTGTCCGTGTCCGTGTCCGTGTCCGTGTCCGTGTCCGTGTCGTGTCGTGTCCGTGTCCGTGTCCGTGTCTGTGTCGTGTCCGTGTCGTGTCCGTGTCCGTGTCCGTGTCGTGTCCGTGTCGTGTCCGTGTCCGTGTCGTGTGTCTCGTGTCCGTGTCCTGTGTCCGTGTCCGTGTCGTGTCCGTGTCCGTGTCCGTGTCCGTGTCCGTGTCCGTGTCCGTGTCCGTGTCGTGTCCGTGTCCGTGTCCGTGTCCGTGTCCGTGTCCGTGTCCGTGTCCTGTCGTGTCGTGTCCGTGTCCGTGTCGTGTCGTGTCGTGTCCGTGTCCGTGTCGTGTGTCGTGTCGTGTGTCGTGTGTTGTGTCGTGTCGTGTTGTGTTGTGTCGTGTTCGTGTTGTGTGTGTGTGTGTTGTGTGTGTGTGTGTGTGTGTGTGTGTGTGTGTGTGTGTGTGTGTGTGTGTGTGTGTGTGTGTGTGTGTGTGTGTGTGTGTGTGTGTGTGTGTGTGTGTGTGTGTGTGTGTGTGTGTGTGTGTGTGTGTGTGTGTGTGTGTGTGTGTGTGTGTGTGTGTGTGTGTGTGTGTGTGTGTGTGTGTGTGTGTGTGTGTGTGTGTGTGTGTGTGTGTGTGTGTGTGTGTGTGTGTGTGTGTGTGTGTGTGTGTGTGTGTGTGTGTGTGTGTGTGTGTGTGTCGTTGCGTGATGGTGATGCTGTGTGTGCGTGCGTGTTTCTGTCGTGCTGCGCGTGCGTCTGCGTGCTGCGTGCGTGTGCGTCGTGCGTGCGTGCGTGCGCGTGCGCTGCGCTGTGGTCGCGTCGGTGCGTGTGCGTGTGCGTGTGCGTGTGCTGTGCGTGTGCGTGTGCGTGTGTGTGTGTGTTTGTGTGTGTTTGTGTGTGTGTGTGTGTACGTATGCATGTGCCTGCGCGTGCGCGTACGGGTACGTGGATGCGTGTGCGCGTAGATTCGTGGGTGCGAAACTTTTTTTATGAAGCTTACATAAAAAAATCGATTATACAGAATATAATTACTGAATTACTTTTTCCTTTCACTTTTCTTCTTAAAAGGAAAATAACGGAATTATACGCATTTACGGAAATTGATAATTAACATTCCTTACTTACATTCCAACATACATATAGTAGGTATAGAAGGTTATGTAGGATTGGTCCTAATATGGGTGTGCGCGTGTGTGGGTGTGTGCACGGGCGTGTACGTGTGGTGTATGTGTCGTGTGTGCGTGTGCGTGCGTTTGTGTGCGTGTCTGTGTGTTGGTGTGTGTGAGTGTGTGTGTGTATGTGTGTGCGTATGCATGTGCCCGCGCGTGCGCGTGCGTATACGTGGGTGCGTATGTGCGTAGGTGCGTGGTCACGTAACTTTTTTTATAAAGCTTACATAAAAATCGATTATACAGAATATAATTGCTGATTTAGTTTTTCCTTTGCACTTTTCTTCTTAAAAGGAAAATAACGGAATTATCCGATATCCCTATAATAGAAATAAAAAAATTCATCCTGTATAAAATTCAACATCCCTTTTTTTACCTTCGAACATACATATAGTAGGTATACAAGGTTATGTAAGATGGTCCATTATATCGGGGTGTGCGTGTGCGTGTGTGTGTACGCGCGCGTGTGCATCTGCGTGCTCGTGTGTGTGCGCGCGTGCTCATACGTGGATGCGTGAGTGCATGTGCGCGTAAGTTTTCTGTATAAAGCTTACATAAAAAATTCGATTATCATGAACGTGATTACTTATTTACTTTTTCCTTTGTATTTTTCATGGACTTTTTCAAGAAGTTTTTCTATCTGCTCTAATTTCCGAGATCTCCATAATAGAAATAAAAACAATTCATCCTGTATAAAATTCTACATCCCGTTTTTACCTTCCAACGTACATATAGGTGGTATAGAAGGTTATGTAAGATCGTTAATAGTATCGGTCATAATATCGGTGTGTGAATGTGTGTGTATGCGTGTGTGTGTGCGTGCGTGTGCGTGTGCGTGTGCGTGTGCGTGTGCGTGTGCGTGTGCGTGTGCGTGTGCGTGTGCATGTGCGTGTGGGTGTGTGTGTGAGTGTATAAGTGCGTGCGCGCATAACTCTTCTTTATAAAGTTTTTCAATATAAAGCACTACTTAAATTATATGATCGGTATTCTCTAGCAGCCGGCGGATTTGGATTTTTTAAGTTATCGTTTAGGTATCTATTAACCTACACCTGACGTGAAGTTTTAAACGTTCATTTGATATAGATGATTGCTTTTGTTTTTACAATGTTACCTATTTTCTACATGAACGCACGAGTATTAAAACGCGAATGCATAATTATCCAAAAAAAGTTATTATTGAAATCATTTCATTTCATTTAATTTTCACTTTGTAGGTTTGAAGGTAATGTTGTTCCACACCAGATAATTGATCAAGTAGGAAATGACTAAATTAATTAGATCCAATAACGTATAATTATAAAAAAAAGGCATTTTGTGTAAAATTATCCAATTCTAAATTAAGTCTCTGACATACTTAGAAAAAAACCGGAATAAAATATGAAATGATGCAAAAATTGGGTTACTCATTTGGTACCAATTAAAAAAATTAAAAAAATTGGCATGCGGAAATAATGGTTGGCAGGTATTCAATCGAATTAACTAGATCAAATTTTTTAATTTTTTGAAGCGAAAAATCAATGGTATGCATACTTTTGACCTATGTATGTGATTTCGTCCTTGATGTTAAAAATAATTTTCAAAATGTTATTAATTAATGACGCTTCACTGATAAAGTTTTACTTAACGAAGTGCAAATATCGCCAACGTGATAATAAAGCTAATTTAGAGCAAGCACAATTAAACATACAAAACCCTAATTTTTCCAAATTATACACAGATAAGAAGATAAACATCAAGGAAGTACATAAATTGCCAACTGTGCTCTCATACCGTTTATTCTCGCTTCACAAAACAGAAGAAATTTGATGCAGCAGACATCTGGTATTAATTATAATAATGAATAGGTGAGAGCAAGGCAAAATCAATTTGTTTGCAATATTTACGCAGATCCTATTATTAACGTGATTGCATTTCTGTAGTTTTTTTTTTTAAATAATAATTGCATTTCTACGTTTTACTCTTTTTGATTTCCTTGAGTTAGCGCATTAGTAAATAATAATTAAATGGGAATTACACGAAGCATAAAATTAGTTCAAAATGCTTTAGAGACGCTGCAATAAAGCATAATGAAAGCTGACGTATATTATGTGGTTCTCTAATAATTTTCGTAACATTATTTTAATAAAAACTTTTATTATAAGAAAATGGTTTTCCTATGAGTAGTCCGATTTCACGGTTATTAGTATATTTTTTAATTTATTTTAGAAACTGCCCGTGTCCGCAATTACGCTAAAACAGATGAAAATGTTTCAAATCTGTTTACGCCAATCGATAGCATAACTAAATTTATATTCTGTATCCTTACCTCCGAATTCCATTATTAATAACACCAATTTTTCAAAAATAATTCCACAATTTTTTATATAATTATTTATTTCTCAACGCGTTTCAATACATGTATCATTATCAAGAAAGAATATATAAGTAAAATAATAATAAATAAGTAGTTATAGTAAAACAGTAAACTTGATGTAAATTATAATTTTATATTTAAAATATCTGATGATCAACCTGTCCGTTCATTACAAGTATTTTCTGTTTATGTTCATAAATTTCAAATGCTTCCGAAACATAATTTGACTGTTATATTACAAAAATGCAAAAATTATTTTTTTTTTGGCATAATTTAATATGTATTCTGTATTTGTAACGTCTTGCTCTTTATATCCCATACCAAAGTGTGTGTCCAATATAAATAGATTGCAGTTTTGTAATATGTGAGAAGCTTTTTCTGATATTTTCCAAAGTATAAATTTGATATGTATTTATTATCTGTCGCTTCTGGGAAATGATTTGGACGCCACCCTGTCTTAATTCGGGTAAAATGTACTCAAACAAAAAGGGGTGCACTCGGATAAACAAGAAAAAATACGTGAACCTACCTTTCTGGCGTTAGGTTAGAATCACAAAATCAATATGCATAAAAAAATTAAAGTACTTACCTCGAGATCGCGAGTTTACACTGCCTAAAAGATGTTTTTTGAATTTTAAGAATTAAACAATTCAAATTAATTAATACTTTAAACATAAATAAACGCCAATTTAACATTAATATAAAAAGGAAATTGAAGTTACTTTTGTAACAAATTAATTAAAAAAAAAATAATTGAAGGATGATGAATGAATTTCTTTATGAGATGATAAACACGAAGGAACGATTGTTCTTTTTTTTTATTAGGTGGTGATGGAATGTCAGACAGTTTATCTGGGTGGTAGATGATCTCAGTGGACGATTGGCGACGATCACGACGTAGAGATGAGTTACGTTCAAAGAGTACAAGAAAAGGCCCTGGAGAAGGAATATACAGGGTGGCGCATTAGTGTGACAAAGTCCCATATCTCCATTATTTAAAGAGATACAAAAAAAAATTAAATGCAGAAGTTGTAAGTAATGTTTTGGTGCATATTCCAAAAATATGTTTAATTATACACGGTAGATCATAAAAGCTTAGAAGTAATTCTAATTTTTTTTTTAAATAGAAAACCCGATATATTATTACATATTTAGATTCTACATACAATTTTAGACACATTTTATGTATAATGTATAATACCTAAGTCTAACCGTTTTTGACAAATTTCAAATTCTTTGTTAAAAATGACGTTTGCAGGCCAAAACATAGGTGGAAATCTTTTCTAAACGAAGCCTTTATCAATTAATTATGGTTGGTTTCCTTGGAAATGGGGACCTACTCTAATGGGCTGTATTGATATTTTTGTAACACATTCATACAGGGTGATCATAAGTAGACAAAAAAACCTATAAAGTTATTTTTTTTAAATGGAAACCCTCTATTTTTTTAATTCTATCTTATTTAGCATTAAAAATAATGGTGACTTTGTATAAAAGTGTATATTCCAAAAAATTGTAATTTTTGTAATAATGACAATTTAACATTTTTTTATTGTTTTGTTGTTAGTTGGCCGTGACGGCGAGGCGTGGCATCTAAAAATAATAGAGATCATCAGAAACGTCATTATTTATTGTCAGTTGATAATTTGTGTGATGCATTAGTGTATTTTATAGCAAATTGATTTAAAACTTGAATTGTAATTAATGAATTTTTCGCAAGCCGAGATGGTTGATATGATTTTTGTTTTGGGAGCTAGTGATAAGAATACGCTCTTAGCAAGAAGACTGTATCAACAACGGTTTCCAGAGAGACGGCAACCTGAAAGAATGGCATTTGAAAAGCTTTTGGAGCGTTTTGAAAGAACTGGCAATGTGATATATGAAAAAAATACTAGGTAAAAACGTGCACAGACTGAGGAAAATCAATTAAATGTACTATTAACAGTTACCGAAAATCCATATATTGGACAACGACCCATTTCTCAGCAGGTTGGTGTTGAACGACGTACGGTACAGCTGATATTGAAGTCTCAAAAAATGCACCCCTATCACATTCAACTACTTCAAGAGTTGGTTCCTGAAGATTATCAAAGACGACTGAAATTTTGTCAATGGGCTCAAAACAAAATAAACCAACAAAGAAATTTTGTTCATTTGATGAGGCCACATTTCACAGAAGCGGATGTATAAACAGACACAATTTTCATTACTATTCTACCGAAAATCCACATTTTGTAAGATATACTTCTCAAACTAGATGGTCTTTGAATGTTTGGGTAGTTGTTGTCGGTAATCATGTAATTGGACCATATTTTTTTGATCAACGAGTAACAGGGGAAGTATACTTAGACTTTCTGCAAAACCATCTACCTAATTTTTTGCGTCAACTGCCACAGGATACACAACAAGAAATGTGGTTTCTTCATGATGGGGCCCCAGTACATCATACAGGTCCGATAATAACTTTTTTAAATGCTAGATATCCAGAATGTTGGATTGGGAGGGAGGGCCTGTTGCTTGGCCTGCTCGATCCCCAGATCTTACTAAAATGGACTTTAGCATATGGGGGTACGTCAAAGAGCAGGTTTATGAAATACCGCCTACAACAAAGGAAGACATGAAGATTAGGATTAGAAACTGTTTTCAAAATATTAGTGTTGAAATGTGTAGAAATTTAAGCAGCTAATTTGAGAGACGTATTGCATTGTGTATTCAAGAAAGAGGCGGACATTTCGAACCACTTATTAGGTAGTACGTATTTGACGTGTTTCTAGTACTTTTATCTGTATAATTAGTTACAGGTTTAGTTACATTAGAGGGGTTAAGTTTATGATTAGGATTAGGACATAATTTGTTGAATCAAAAAAATATTGTCTTTACTTTAAGTTCGTTTAATAAAATAATTATTTATATGGGGTTCAATAAATTGTAATATTTCGATATGAAGTGCTCGATTTTTTTTTGTTTCGCCGCGTCTCGCCGTCACGGCCAACTAACAACAAAACTTGAAAGCCGTATAGCCTTTTTACAATAAAAAAAATGTTAAATTGTCATTATTTCAAAAACTAAATTTTTTTGGAATATATACTCTTATACAAAGTCACCCTTATTTTTAATGCTAAATAAGATAGAGTTAAAAAAATAGGAGGTTTCCATTAAAAAAAAATGACTTTATAGGTTTCTTTGAATCTACTTTTTATTGTCTATTTTTGATCACCCTGTATGAATGTATTACAAAAATATCAATACAGCCCATTAGATTAGGTCCCCATTTCCAAGGAAACAAACCATAACTAATTGATAAAGGCTTCGTTTAGAAAAGATTTCACCTATGTTTTGGCCTGCAAACGTCATTTTGACAAAAATTTGAAATTTGTCAAAAAGGTTAGACTTAGGTGTAGGACATTATACATAAAATGTGTCTAAAATTGTATGTAGAATCTAAATATGTAATAATATATAGGGTTTTCTATTTAAAAAAAAAATTAAAATTACTTCTAAGCTTTTATGATCTACCCTGTATAATTAAAAATATTTTTGGAATTTGCACCAGAACATATCTTACAAGTTTTGTAATTAATTTTTGTTTGTATCTCTTTAAATAAAGGAGATATGGGACTTTGTCACACTAATGCGCCATCCTGTATGTAATTTAGAATTATTAATAATTGGCTACTTACAAGATGTCGGTTGCCCTTGCAATAAACAATTGTAAGATCAAATAAATCAAAACGTGCTGTTTTTTTTTAATTCTGGTGTGCGACATCTAAAAAGTGATTAACAAAGGAATGTGGAAAATCTGTATTAAACCTACTTACAATCAAAGTTGTTTGAAATTATCAAACTTGATTAGGTCTTGCAGCTCCGTTACCACGAAAATCCCAATTACGAATTGCTCTGGCCCTTATAGAATAAGAATAATACTTACAGGTAGCGGGTGGGTAAATCTCAAATTTTGGAAAAGATACAATAAACCAATACTCCTCCAACTAAACTCGATATGACTTTTGGAAAATTACGTGAAACTCCAAGAATTAGAACAAGAATCGTGTGTGAGTTTTGAAGCCAATTCGATTGGTTGTTGGACCGAACGAAAAACATGAAAATGTAAGAAAGAAGAAGACGGATTCAAATGAGCGAGAAAATCAACGAATATTGTGAGAAAGTTGGAATAATGACGAGACTAGTATAGCAGGGGTGTAAATTAAACATAGGTTAATACAAGAAAATATAGAGTAAAATATAGAAATATAGCACTATAAGATAAGTAAGGCTAATTAAAAGGTAGATATAACAATATTAGGTGATTTAGAAAAAAGATTTATAAGTCAAAGCGATGTAAAGGTAGAGTATTAACCAAATGACAAATATTAACGATATTGTAGAAAGTTCAAACATTCATTAATATTTGATTTGTTTTTCCATCCTAGGAGTAGGATTATTAGTTACACATTACACGAGTTTCATTAAAAAATTAATTATATTGAACACCTTTACAAGAAGTAATCATTTTTTGACCAAAACACCAATATATTAAATGAAAAGTCCTTTTTTTAAACGTCAACACATAAACCACAATATATCATCCTAACAGACAGGATAAAAAAAACCCGCCCCTCGCGGACTATTTGTGAACTACTTTTTTAGTTTGAAAATTTCCTAAATGTAACATTCTTCCACCAAATTTTCTCCTCTTTCGACTGGCTCAATTCTTCCACACGGAACACCTGGGTGTCTTAATTATTCGGCCAGATCTACTCATCAGTACAGGCGGTTCTGAGAGCGGTTCATTGCAATTCGGCGACAGTTGAACAAGAATCATTAATGAAAGTCTCAAGACGAGGTATTTTTGTTCTTTAACTTCTAACGGATACAGGCGTTGAATAGGACTCAAGAGCGTGCCATACGCTGTTTTTATTTTACAGAGCCGCACATGCCGTCTTTGCCGGGTAGAATCTCTCTTATTCGACCCAATTGCCATTCAAATATGTTTTTATTTTCAGCACCTACTAGTACTATACCTTCAACTTCTGGTGGGATGGTAGTCACTTTGCCTCCTCCTCTTGAAACTAAATTAGATAGATATTATTTTCGAAATCTGACATTTAATGCCTCCTTAATTGTCACGATTTTTTGATAAGCAGAACGGAGGTTACCTCCCACTATATTGTCAAATTCAGGTAATCCGCTGACGGGTAGATCCCTCATGAAAAGGAATTGGGTCAGCTGCATTATATCGTCGGGATCTTCACTAAGCTTTACTCAACATTCTCATCAGCACCAACCACCCTAACAGGCAGCCGTGGGGGATTGAACTTCAATTTTGATACTCCCACTTTCACTTGAATTTTTTTCCAAACTAAACTGGTCATGAGGAGTTCTCTCCAACGAAATTGGTTCCGATGTCACTAAACATAACAGAATGTCGGTCAACAGTACATGTAAACTTACTTAGTAACATTAAAAACTCTTCTGTAGATAGTGAGTCTATTAAATCTAAATAAACTCTACGATACACGCACATGTATACATCACGACCCATGTTTTCTTTCCTCTTTTAAGAATTATAGGACCTGCCAAGTCTATACCCGTGGTTTGGAAAGCGAATGCGGTTGGAATACGTTCAGGAGGTAGAGGAGCTGGGCTACTACTCATTTTTTTGCGGAGAATTTTCGGCATACAACACAGTTGTTGATGACATTGCTAACTGAGACTTTCTGCATGGGTTAACCAATAATTCTCTCTTATTTTAGATAGAACTGATTGAATTCCGGCGTGACAGTGCTTTATGAACAAACTCAATCAACTGCTCCACCAGGGGATCACTGCTCGGAAGTAAAATTGGATACTTAAAGGCGTCAGTATCTACACCGTAAGCCAGCCTCGTGTTAACGCGGATAAGCTGGTCTTCTCTTATTATATGGACCAAATTATTTGTATCAGGATAGGCTGCCTTTTGCAAATCTAACAGTGAGTTTTTCTCACCTTTTAAGATCTCTTCAGCAGTCAAAACCTGAGACTTTTCTCTGTGTGTAGACTTCATCTTTAAACAATTTATGGATCTGAAGACCCAGCTTCGCACTTTAACGTTTTTCTTGACATAGCTAGAGAATTTTAGTTTTCTTGGTTTAGACACCAATACTTCTTCAGGGTCATCTTCATTAGCGGGCCATTGATTTTATTTTTCTCTCAGCCACGCAGGCCTCTCCCACCATCTTGACTCGGACAGTTCGCTTAGAGAGCAACCCATCGATGGCAGGTTGCCAGGTTTAACAATGTGTACAGGTCTAACTGCTCCTCCATGTTGCTCAGTCCTCGGTTGAATATTGTCATATTCCCATCACGTTGCACCACACGTAAAAATGATTCACTCGCGGATGATATCTATCTGGAAACCTTTCTACATAGAGACGATCCGCAAGAACAGAATTTTGCTGTGATTCACCGTATGCCAGTACCACGTCCTTAAGCTCTTCGTTAGAAAAACTGTGATGACTCAAGCACACTCAAACAGTTGTCAAATTGCAGTTCTTTATCGCCATCGTAATTTCACGTAATTTCCATGTATTCTTGATTCGAAAGTAAATTTCACGGATATCTAGGAAACTAAAAAACTTTTACTACAATTTCTTTCTCATATACGTACATATAAAGACGAAGCTATATAATCAGTTTAAAATTTCAATTTTTTTTTGCATTTCTTGACGTTTTATGGCCTAAACAACACGAAAATCAAATTTAAAAAAATGTTCGTGTCTGTGTGTGTGTGTGTGTGTGTATGTGCGCGTGTGTGTCTGTCTGTGTCTGTGTCTGTGGCTGTGTCTGTCTGTGTCTCTGTCTGTGTATGTGTCTGTGTCTGTGTCTGAGTCTGTGCCTGTGTCTGTGCCTGTATCTGTGTCTGTATCTGTGTCTGTGTCTGTGTCTGTGTCTGTGTCTGTGTCTGTGTCTGTGTCTGTGTCTGCGTCTGCGTCTGCGTCTGAGTCTGCGTCTGCGTCTGCGTCTGCGTCTGCGTCTGCGTCTGCGTCTGCGTCTGCGTCTGCGTCTGCGTCTGCGTCTGCGTCTGCGTCTGCGTATGCGTATGCGTATGCGTATGCGTATGCGTATGCGTATGCGTATGCGTATGCGTATGCGTATGCGTATGCGTATGCGTATGCGTATGCGTATGCGTATGCGTATGCGTATGCGTATGCGTATGCGTATGCGTATGCGTAAAAGCTAACGATATGAAATATGGTACAAAATATTTTCCATAAAATCGAGGTCAAGTTCGTTAATGAGCAAAATCCAACCAGTGGCGGGCATTTTTAGGGGCTTAGAAGGTTAAAAAGTTCATTGCTTCAAATTTTAAAAAGTTACAAAATTAAAAAAAAACAAACTAATACTGTTTCATATAATTGCAAAATAATAAATACCAGTGGCTCACCGTTTTAGGGTGCAAAATTATGCATTTTCTAATTTATGAACCGATTATTTTGAAAGTCGGAGACAGGGGGTTTTTAAGATCGCTAAGTATAAATCATTTATCAAAATTAAAAAATTAAAAAAAAGCAGTGCGCACCGTTTTCTTTAAAGTCGGGTATTGGAGGTTTTTGAGATCGCTAAGTGTAAATCATTTGTCAAAATTTTTTTGGTCAAAATTTGTTTACATAATATATGAGAAACCACTGTGGCAGATAACGTTGCAGCGGTTTTTTCGGCTATTTGTCATTATTTGGCATGAGAATAAATCCCCAAGTTTACGCGTATAGGGTGAAAATCACCCTGTATATTTTTACGTTATTTTTTGATTATTTATCGATTCTCGAACTAGTGATTTATTAATCATTGTTACAGCTTTACGAAGGCATGTGGTTCTTTACACAGACAAATTTAATTCTTTAATATTGCGTTTAATTAACATTTAATTGTCAGTACATTTTTGTGTTTATTTTAGAATTATTCATAAATATACGAACCAATTGTGTATTAACTACCACTAAAGCTTTACAAAGGCTTGTTCTTTATTTAGTGCAGTTAATTATCATTTAATTGCATGTATAAATTTACATTCGTTTTTTAATTATTGGTCAATTCTCAAACCAATATTTTGTTGACTAACATTAATGCTCTATAAGGGGATGTGCCAAATTAAACGAAATAAAGTTTCAATTAGTGTATTTAATTGGAATTTAATTGTTGCTATACGCTAATATATTTTATTATTAATTAGCTTAAACCAAAAAAAAAAAAAATTAATTAATTAACATTTAATGGCGTGCATAAATTTACATTCATTTTATAATTATGGATCAATTCTCAAATCAATGTTTTGTTACTAACGCTAAAGCTTAATAAAGGCATTTTGAACGAAAAGTTTTAATTAGTGCATTTAATTAATATTTAGTTGTATACACTTATATTTATTTTATAATTATCAACTCAAATCAATGTCTTGTTTACTAGGAATAAAACTTGTAATTAGTGCATTTACTTAACATTTAATTTTTATACGCTTACATTTATTTTATAACTATTTATCAGTTGAAACCAATGTTTGTATTACATTATAAAGACGCGACACTTTAAACGAAATAAAGTTTCAATTAGTGCCTTTAATTAACATACAGTTCATTGGAGACGCTTATATTTATTTTATAGTTAATTATCAACTCAAAGCGATGTTTTGTTTAGTACGGCCAAAACTTTATAAAGACGTGCATGTTAAATGAAATGAAGTTAAAGTTATAATTAGTGCATTTATTTAACATTTAATTTTCTGCATACGCTTATCTTTATTTTATAGCTATTTATCAGCTCAAACCAATGTTTTTATTACATTATAAAAACGTGACATTTTAAACGAAATAAAGTTTTAATTGGTGCATTTAATTAACGTTTAATTATCTGCATAAGCTTATGTATTTTTATAATAATTGATAAGCTCTAACTAATGTTTTTTTACTATTACTAAAACAAAGACATGTGTCATTTTAAACGAAATAAAGTTTTAATTAGTGCATTTAATTAACATTTAATTATCTGCATTGCACTGATTTTCAGTGATTCAATTTTGTATTTTATTGTATTTTTACTGTTACTATAATAAAATAACGGCCGTCAGTAGGGTTTTAAAAACATTCATTTATTACTTGGGTTGGCCGGTCTATTTCTCAGTTTTATTTTTATAGCGCTATGTTTCGAAGGCGCACAATGTCTTCGTCATCATAGGACTATTTTTGGGCTTGAGTATAAATTTTTTATAATTTTACTAAAATACACAAGTTTAAACACCTAAAGAGAATTTATAATTATGTGTCTAAATCGTGAAATTTACATTTTCTTAAGTTGAAGAAAAGGAAAAGGCCACGTATTTCATTCCCTTTCCAGCTTCTTCAACCACAATCTTGGATTTCCAGCACACATACATACATTACGTACATATGCATGGTGGGATTAAGGATCAGTGTGGTCAGGATAGAATCGGAAGGAACGGAGTTAGGGTTCTGAGCGCAGAAATACTGTATTAATAGCTACAAAATAACTCCAGAAAAATGTATAATGCAGATGAAACTGGTATTTCAAAGGTGCAGAATCCACCTAAAATATTTGCAAGGAGAGGGAAAAAACAAGTGGATACTATTGCAGGAGATGAAAGGGGAATACACATTACAGTAGTTTGTTGCACAAATCCCATAGGAAATTACATCCCTCCATATATACCTATATATATATATATATATATATATATATATATATATATATATATATATATATATATATATCTCTCGCTATGGGTGATAGTGGGAACCCATCACCATCCCAAACTCTTGATGGTAGAATTTGTCTAGTACCTGGAAATATGTAGTTCTAATACATATTGTCAGCTGTTCCATTATTGTGTTTACCGAGAGTTGCGTGCGTTCGTCTAACGTTCCATCCTTTTCCAGCTTGCGCCTTATGATAGTTAGTGCCTTATCGGTAGGCACATTTGTGAATAGACTCACAATGTCGAAGCTTACTAGTATTTCTTCGTGGTTTGGTTGGAAGTTTCTGATGGTTTCCACGAAGTGCTTGGCCATAGATTCGGTTTTTCCCGATAAGAGTGTGATGATACCTAGCAGATAGTGTGCTAATGGGTGACAAGGTAAATTTCTCGAGCTCCCAATTGGTCTCAGAGGAATTCCTTCCTTGTGAATCTTTGGTAGGCCGTACAGATGCGGAGGTTTGCTTTAGTGTGGGGTAAGTCTAGTTCTCTGGTAATCGGCGAACTCCCCCTTATGTTTTGCCAGTGTCAGGTATCCGTCTTTCGATTGATGGTGTGGGGTCTTTTGGTATTTGTTTGTACTCGTCCCCGTCTAGTAGTTATTGGATCGTACTGTCCATATCCATTACCACAGTCGCGTTACCTTTGTCTGGCGGGAGGATTTTGATCGTTGGGTCATTCTTACGGGAAATGATCGCTTTCCTTTCTAGGTTAGAGAAGTTAGGTTTAGTTTGCCTAGATAAATCTAGGACTGACCTAACCTTACTTCTGTATTCTTCGGCTTCTCAGGATCTAATTTCATAGCTGTTTCTTCGGCTGCGGTTATTAAATCTACTTTCGGAATATATGTCGGTGTTATCGCATAGTCCAAGCCTTTGTCCATTATTCTTTATGTTTTAACGTTTTCATTACTTTAGAAACTTTATGTTCTTATACCTTTTTGTGCTAGTAAATAAAGAAAATTGTTTTGTTAACTTTTTTTATAACCAAATTATTTTTTACTATTGTATGCCATTTTACCCTAATGGGTTAAATGGGTAAAATGAATAACGTAATCGCTTTTTTAAAGAATCTTCAACATTTTTTTTAATTTATTAAACAGCAATCAAAAGTATACAGTACATCTTTAAGCTATTATGTTGACTTAGGAACTGGATAGGGCAGTTCCTTGTGACGTTGGTGAGCTTCTCCAGCGAGAACAACTCTTGCACCTTATTTAAGGTCCATTGGTCTCTTCCTTTTCAGTCTTCTTTGGCCACCATCTTGTAGGAGAGGTTGGAGAAGGGCGTTTGCATGTAGTTCTAGTCTTTGGTGGTTTTTTTTTACTTCGATCTTTAATCAGTTCTTGGACAGTTTGTACATTGAGGTCCTGGTGAAGCATCTGGTTTGTCATATACCACGGGGCATCAGTCATAGCGCGAAGAGTTTTGGATTGATCGCGCTGGATAATGGCAGTGTTCGATTTGCTAGCGCATCCCTATAACTGAATGCCGTAGGTCCAGATTGGCACGATTATAGTTTTATACAAAAGTATTTTATTTGCTAGTGACAGTCGGGAGTTTCTGCCAAGGAGCCAATAGATTTCTCTCAATTTTATATCAATTTGTTTTCTCTTTTTGTTAATGTGCTCCCTCCAGATCAGCTTACTATCGAGGTGTAGTCCTAAGTATTTTACGCATGAGGTATTGTTGATGTATACTAGGGGGCATAGTTCTTTTATTGTCGTAAACGTTATGTACTAGGATTTCGCTTCGTTAACTTTTATTTTCCATTTCTGGAGCCACTCTTCCAGGAGGAATATATGTTCTTGGCGGTTGGAGGATGCTACTAGGGGGCTTTCATGTGTTGCCAGAAGAGTCGTGTCATCCGCGAAGGTTCCTGTTATGGTGTGGTCAGTTGTGGGAAGGTCAGATGTATATATGAGGTATAATACTGGTCCCAGTACGCTGCCCTGCGGGACTCCTGATTTAATAGGCTGGAATTCCGAAGTTTCACCGTGTACCCTCGTTCGAAAACATCTGTCTTGTAGGTAAGATTTGATGAGATAGAAGTATGCAATAGGTAAGCATTGTTTGATTTTATAGAGCAAACCTTCTTGCCAGACCTTCTCAAAGGCCTGGCTGACATCCAGGAAGACCGCTGCTGCATATTTCTTTGCGTCTAACGCTTCGTTAATTGCATGTACCACGCGGTGACACTGTTGAATGGTAGAGTGCTCGGTGCGGAAGCCAAATTGATGATCGGGGATTACTTGGAGTAGGTCTTTTATACGAATGAAACGTAGTATTGACATACTGCTCACTGCAAACTTTTAAGTACTAATTATATAGGCTGTCTACAGCAACAGTAACATTTCAAAGACGTTTAGGAAAAAATATATGATAAAAAATGGTATGCCGTTTTAGGCCAGTTTCCCTACTGACGAAGATAACAGTAAATTTAATCGAAACGTGCAGATTGTATAGCCTAAATATAAAAATACACCATACTAAATAAAACTTACTTTTGCGTTTATTTACAATTTGGTACCATGCTCTGTTAATTATTGCCAAAGGTTTATAAAAACAAAATTTTTACTTAGTGCATCATTAATTGTTAAATAATTTTTGTACAATCCGCGTCTAAACCCGTCATGTTTGTTATACGAAGTTTTTAGACAAGAAAAACACACCAAATTTTTAATTAGTGCACTGGCATATAATCATCTGGTGGTTTAACACTATATATATTTATATTGTGTTAAAATGATTAATACATTGTACAAACAAAGCAGCAATTCAAAAGAGACAAAATATTCAGCACAATAAATAAATCAAAGTACGATTTTGATAGTGTTTCTGACATTCTCTCCTCTCACAAATCATCCGTCATGTCATGCTCTTTCAATATAAAATTAATGACCGAACTTGCTCCACAAATAACTGAATACATAATAATATGTTAATGTAAAAATATGGTATAATAAATAATTCGTTAACAGAATAAAAAGACTTGACGACAAAATTAATTGCTTGACCGGTTTAATTTTGGAGACACATTTGACCCCTCTCTCCACTTTCAAGCAACTGTTACGAAACATGCCAAACTGGCTTTCAAGGAACTTCAAGCAAAATCATCATTTAAACCAATTTGTCAAAGTTTCTTGACAATTTACGGATTAAACATTAACTTAACTAAAATTCTTACTCTCTAATAATGAAGATACCGAATGGGTTTCGACCCTCACCATCCCTTTTCTCAACATCATTATTAAAGGGGATTTTGTTCCTTAATATGTATTTAATTTAATAAAAGTTTTGCATGCTCCTGAAAACTATTAACACCAAAAATTAGGCAACCAAACATGCGCATGAGTTATAATTGTAGCCTAACATAAATCTGACATTGGTAATGAAGTTTGCGTATTTAAAAATAAAATTTGTAAACGTTTTGTTGCTTTGTTTTTGATCCACGCAATTAGCAAGTGTATTCAGTTGTGGCAGATTTAGTAGCGGTTCTTTTTTAATCGCTAAAAGCCGTTCTCATTCATGGCATGCACACGGAATGGTTTATTTATTTATATGGAAATATACTACACAGAGAATGAATCAGTAATAATGTAAATTTAATAGCATTTTAATTCGATTTTGTTTTACATTTTTGAACGAGAATAAGTTAAAAAATTCAAAGAACTCAAGTACATATTCGTTTTATTTTCCGTTACTCGATGTTGAAGCTTGTAAAGCAATTTGCGAATTTTATTATTTTTAAAAATCATAAACATTTTTTATAGTTTATTCTATCTAGCTTTGCATCTTAAAATTCCATTTTTATATGCAGAACTTTTTAATAAAGTGTATAATTTGCATATAAGCGCATAAAATTACTTGAAGGTAATTGTAATTAGTTATCATATTAAGTACTTATAACGGACTTTGGTACTTATTGAAACTTTATGTTATTAGGTTGGTAAAAGGATTTAAAAACAAAAAAAATATTTGATTATATTTTAAAGGTTAAGAGCTTTTTTGACATTTGAC